>OX461808.1:81345922-81945922 GCA_949802685.1 Dicyrtomina minuta
CTACTACTCACACTTATAAATCAAATACTTGCAAGCTTCCTTGCCTTATTGACTGTACGAAATTAGGTAATTATTTGTTTAAATAATGCTTTAATGTTTTCAATTATTAAATTTTGTATCTAGGTGTACGTGAAAATTCTAGTTCATCTCATTAGTACCTTAGGTTACGTAAATCTAAAATTATTTTAATTTTTCTTTTATAATTCGATGTCATCAAAATTGAGTATTTTTGAATACAGTATTGTATAGTTTTCCAAAAGACTTTTGTAAATATACCTTCAATTCCTTTTGTGTTTTTCTTAAACCCCCTTGTAACTGCGTTTACTCATTTTTTTTATTTCCTATTTATTTGCTGTAATACCGTATAACTCAGATTTACTATTTTTATACCTACAGGAGGGTCAAACGTTCTGTCTTTGAGTTTAGTTTAGTGCCATTACGTATCTATGTGAAATCATTAGCCACAGAATTATGTGCCATAATTTAAAAATATGAAAATGTTTAAACTTATCATCTGACGCAAAGTAAATTCATAATTCTACAAGGAAAACATCTTTTTAAATGGCAGTTTCTTTAAATATATTTGCTAATAAACTGTATTATTATCCACTTATGCAACTATTTTTCCGCTCAATAATTTTGAAAGTTGTTGGACTAATTTGCATAAAACCTCGCGCCTTAGCTTAGAATTCTAATAGCACTATCCTAAAAGTAATTGCTAGGATTTTGAATGCTTTAAATTTTTTATGCTACATGAAGAAATGATTTCTGGAATTTTAAAAAGTATGTGGAATTCGTAAAAGTTCTAGCAATACATGTATCGAGTAATTTAAGTTACTTTTTAAATATTCATGCAAGGTTATTTGTTATTGACAATATTCTAAAAAATTACTAATCTTGAAAATAAACATAACCAGTTCGCTGGGGCTGTGCTGGTCTCTCTTCGTAGAATCCAGTGAAGGAATTGTAGTGTGGATCTTGATTGGAGTTCCTAATCTGATGTCTAATTGATGCGGACAATGATGACGTTGGGACTGGGACAGTAAAAGCTGAAGAGGAAGATGGAGATGACGCAGACACTGATGGGGATGATGATGATTCTTCAAGCTCAGCAAATTCACGCTGAATCCAAATACCCGGGCGTCCACGAACTCCATTAGAACTGTTTTGAACTGGGACGTGACCATCGTATGATATCTCACTGTCCATCGCTATTCCAGCTCCTTTCGCAACCCAGTCAAATCCGTGGTTGTTTTCCTCGTTTAAGTGGCAAAACTGTATGTGAAGTCTCCAGCTGATGAGGTCATTGTTTTGGCTTTGAATTGCTCTGGATGATGAAGGAGAAGAAGTGGAAAGTTCCCTCGATGGACTTTCCCTCGAGCCATGAGACTTACTGAGAAAAGCAAGTTTTTGAACTGGAATACTAAAACAAGTGAAATCGTTCTCGCCATTTCCGCTAGCATTATTATTGCGTTCTGGGTTTTGACTTGGACTTGAATTCGATTTTTCTTTGCTTTTTAGTTCACTTACTTGGCCCTGCCACTGAAAGGAATTGATCTAGTTCAAAACGAAAAATGACAATTTTTACATAATAAGTTTGGCTGTAATTTTTAATTAATTATAGTTAATTAGTGCAATTTCTTACATTTGATGGCTCCCTCGACATTAATTTAATCTTGACACCAAATTGCTCTGCTAATAAACTACTCCCAAGTATGGAAACGCTCCACATAATTGACTTCTCCCTCACATCATAAGTAGTTGTCAAAAAGAAAATATTTCCACGGAATAGAAAGTAGTGAGGCTTCACAGCTATTTCCCTGCTCCTCTCTAATCTTGACAGGGAAGCGGATTGACAGATTTCTATTGGAATTGTCCCCGTTCCATCTGCTTCACTCGCGTTGATCATTTTTTCAAAGTTAAGTCCAAGGAGACCATGAATCGATTTTAAATGTCTTAGCACCATTTTTGAAGTGTATTTAGCGTCACATTTAATTCCCAAGTAGGAACATATTGGCAGCTCACTGTTTAAAAGATTCATTATAAACCAAAATACATTTCGCAATTAAATACATAATAATAATACTAACGGTAGATTAAAGGTTTCACCAGCTTACGCAAAGAGACAATCCAAACTATGTGCTTCAATCTGATTATACTTTAAGCTAACAAGGCAGCCCTGCTCGTAATTTTTACAGTCGAATAGCATCCCTTTAACAATGTCCTCAAGTATTAAATTTCTAATTTTCTTATTTTTTGGCAAGTCATCACGACAGACGGGACAATTGTTCACTTGAATCTCACACTTGCTACATAGTGCGTGACCGTTGAAACACTGGAAAATAGGTGGAAGTAAGTATTCCATACAGACTGGGCAGTCATACGATGCTGTAGGGTCTCTCTTTTTTGGTGTAACTTCCCCATCCTTCGCTTTGGCTAGGAATTTAAAATATTTAAATTAATGGTTTTAACAAAATTATTAAATTACTATTATTCCAAATTTTAAAATACATTGTAACTTTAAGTATGTAATGCAATAGATAAAATAAAACTGCTTCTAAAAAATGAATTGACTTACAGGCAAAGGCTGCGTACGTGGCCATTGTTAATTTAACAAATATTAATGAATTTGTAATTTTATTTATCAAACTTTAACAGGGTTTGTCTATTATTTCCGTTGGATTTAATAAAAAACTTCACATTCGATTTTGTACTGTTCGTTATATTCAGTCCCCTACCGCCACTGTAGAATTCACATATGTGTGAGCGTAGATGTAGATAGGGACGTTCCATTTTTGCGTTGCCTTGTGCCTTGTGTGTGATGACACATTTATCTGTTAATTTCTTGTCATTCATTCTGCCAGTGATAAAAGGAATGGTAAACGGTCAGATTTCACTTATCAGACACTATTACTTTTCATATCTAAAATTAGATAAATTGTAAATGCAAAGTAATTAAATTATGCGTGCATAACACATAATGCATACTATGCCATGTATTTTACAGTATTGATGACAAGCCACATATTTACAATATTTACTGACTATAGCATCCTGTTGAGTGTGACATCATGTGTGTTCATACTTATTAAGTATGCTAATGTGTATAACGAATCTGTGGTATAAATCGTCTGTGAAGAACCAAAATGACTCATATCCCCTTTTAGCTAAAAACAATGCCAACTATCTACAAAAATACTGAAATGCCTTGCAAGCATTTTAGTAGGACATTTTACAATTTTCAAAAAAAATTTTAAATAGAACATTTTACACTTTTCAAAAACACGTAAATAGAACATTTAACACTTTTCAAAAACTCTTAATTAAAATTTTACGCATGTTTCTTAGTTTGTTTTTATGACATAGCTCATTTTAATTCTAGCTTAAATTAGATATAAGTCATTTTGGTTCTTCACAGAAGATATGCTACATATAAATTGCACTACTTGTAATAATAATATAAATGCGCAATTTTAAATAAGCGACGGTCAACGGCTGCAGTTTAGTAATAAGCACAAATACACGTAGCATACATACATACATACATACGTACACATACACTCATACATCCTACTTACAAAATCAAATCTGGAATAGTTTGCAATACCAGTACAGCAGGAATTTATACAGCATTGAATAAACAAGCCTTCTACGTACTATGCATTTTTAGAGCGTATTCATTTGTATGTACTACATATTATTTTAAGTAGGTACATGCAGTGTATAATTATTGTTATCTCGTACTGAACCAATATTTTAAAAAAAATTATTTAGAATCCTGAAAGGATGTCTTCAACAGCAAAAAATAAATTTCAAAATTCGACAGCAAACATACGTTCACAAAGATCTACGGATTTGAAACTTAAATAAAAACCGCACATGTTACAATTAGTTTAATTTTTGTACTTCTATCTTTTTTTTGAACTAGAAAACGACCAAGTTGATGAGATACTTTCATAATTTATGATAAAAATTAAGATCCGATTAATTACAATTACGAGCACGATTTATTAAATTAGGTACTTCATACATGTATGCACATGCCAGCCAAATAGTTATGAGATCGTGCCCTTCCCTTGACAGCAGTAGCACCGGCTACGGCAGCAGGATTGCATTATGTCGGAAGTCTCAAAAGAAAATATTTTTTTGAGAAATAGACTCGTTTTCAAGTACATACAGAGATAAATACCATCTTCCTATATCTGTACACGTGACAAGCGGAGATATAACATCGAAATAAAAAATGCGAAAAATAAAAAAAGTAACAGGATAAATACATATTTCCGGCATAGTCTAATATATGTACACGTTTCATACTAATAAATATTGTTACCTTGAATTGAATTTGGAAAAAATGTCTGTTTGATTCCCACTCAACTAAAAAATAGTGCATATCCGTAATCCGTACAGCTATGTACGTATTCGTGTTATAGGCACGCTCATCCTAATTATTTTTCTCATCAATTCACATAAATAAAAATAGATACGCAAAAATGAAAATAAAAAATGTAATCTTTTAGTGTTTAAGACAAGGCGGAGATTGTGTGAGGAAAATAGATAGTGGAGCAAATTGAACTGAAGCATTATTAAATCTATATATAGAGCTCCGCTCACCTGTCGCAGCTCAAGACATTTTTCGAGTTCGGCAAAGAAGCTTCATCTACAAGTTCCAAGTTCAAAAACAAAATTTAAATATCACATTATTAAGTTTGGAAAAACTGATATCTGGAACAGACAAAAATGAAAGGTGCTGCTGTGCTATTGGTTCAGATTTTAATACTTTGTGTGATAGTTCAGTTGGATGCCGTGGATTATTCTGACGATTACAGCGAAGGCGGGTCAGGTAGGTTATTTAAAATAATTAATTTAACTGTTTATTATTAAAGTAATGTTTTTAAGGAAAATAAGGAAATAATTTGTCTTTGTTTTCAAAATTACATTTTTGTTTACTACAGTTTGCTGGTGGACAGAATGTCAGCCACTAGACCAAAGACACCGATGTCCCAAGGGCACAGTTCAAATGTCCAGTGTTAGCTGCCCTGAGTCTGATTGGTCCGTCACACTCGTCAATGTCCAATGTTGCTACAGCTGGTGATTGGCGATCGATAAAATCAGTTAAAAATCTGCTATGTTTTTTTTAAATTCGAAGTAGTAACGAAACTTGGAAAAAAATTCTAATTTTTGTACTCTTAGCAATTATGCCCATTTGACGACAAAAGTTTCGAGCGAAAAATGAAAATATGCAAATTAACCAAGCAATTTTGTAATTTTGTCATCGACCTCCATGAACCACATTGAAATCAACATCCACGGTTGTAGAAATGTTACAATTTCTTTTTTTTTGGTGTGTGTAAGTACTTGAAGTTTGTAGACACTTCAAGTACGAGAGCCCAGAGCATTAATTGTTTCAGTTTATAATTAAATAATTTCTAAATTGCAATCTTGGATTTTATTATTGTTTTTATATTTTTTATTCAGTATTATTGAGATGCTGATGCTGTCTACTATCCTACTGATATGTGTGCATATGTTACCTTACAATATTACATTAGTGTTGTATTAAATGTTAAAGTTGTACTACCTTACTACCTATACCCTATATATTTATAAAAAAAGTATAAATAAAGTGCATATAATTTTTTTTCCTACACCTTGAGTTTTCTACACACGACGGAGTTGAAGTTGTTTCCTATTTTTTTCTTTCTTGATTTTATTTTCACACGGTATATATAGTGTGCAATCTAACAGAGTAGTTATATTCTGAGTCATAAAAACAACAGCTTGCTTTCACATACTAAACTAACCAAGTTTATCATGTTTCATCATAAAAGTGTGATTAGCAAGTAATACATACCTATAAAATTTTGCGATCTAAGGGAAGTGCAAAAATACAGAGCTGATTTTTTAAGCTGATGATGTTGCAGATTGATGCATCCTTTTGCATACGAACGATTTAAGATTGAAAGAAATACTGTAGCAGGAATTTTTGTATTAAGTTTCTCTGTAAATAAGATGCAGTTAAAGTGTTCTACATGCTTATAAGTAATTTCTTTGATTTCAAAATTATTAGCGTGTGCATAAATTATTACGAAAAAATTGTAGCTGCAGCAAAAAAAAAGCATGAAGTAAGTTTAGTTGAACTTTCAATAACAAAGGGTTAAGGGGGCGTCTATAGATGATGTCATCGAAATGTTCCAATTTCTAAGACCTTATAATGTGACCCCCCTGTCATGAGCTTAGCCATTGCGTAAATGACGGTTATCTTCAGCATGAAATTTCATCAGTATCCAAGTAGACCCATTGACCCCATGATATCACGACATTTATGAGCGATCCCTAATAGTACCTACTAGCGTTTATTAGACATTTAACGCCTGGAAAGCAATAAATGCCACCTTAGGATGGCCAATTCTTATGAACTATGGGGAACAAGGGATTATTTTTTTAAATCAGTTCAAGAAATGCCAGGAATATTTTTAAATGTCTTTATTTAATTAATCTCTATTTTAAGTAACTTTAACTTTAGCCCTAAAATGCTTTAATGGTATATTGCTGTGTATAAAAATGATTTGTGAATTTAGAACTATACTGACAACATAGTCTCGGCAGCAATAATGTAGCAGGATAATCAAATAGGTATAGGCAGTTAGTGGCCATAATAATATCGCACTTTAAAATCCCATAGAATTGCACATCATAATTTCTGCACTGTGCATAAATGCTGAAGCTGAATATAATAATATAATGTAAGGAATTATAATTGTATGCCTATTTAAAATTAAAACTGATCAAGGATAAAAATACACGCGTGGATTAATACATATATCAAGTTTACACTGCGTACTGATAATGCATTATAATTACATATGAATTCATTACTATACAGGTGGTAAATAAAGTAGTAGGGACACAAAATATGTAAGTTCTCCCTTTAATTTCGATTTCACTCGGAAGCAGTAAATTATAATTGGTGGTGATTAAGGTGATTCTCATTACTCCCAGTTCCTCACCCTTCTTACCGTTTTTAATTCATATTTTTTATAGCGTGCTTTACAGTTTTAATCTCAGTTTTTAAATTTTAATGCTTTAGTCACAAAGTAGGAAGCGTTCCTAGTGAAGCGCACCTTCCTTGGTATTTCTTCTTACTCTTCTTTTTTAAATTCCAATTTTACTGTTGACTTAGTGCAATTTACAGTTTTAAAGCAAAATAATTCCATCGTTTTCTTTTTTATTTTTGTTAGTTTGTTTATACGAATTATTTGATTAAAAATGAACCGGCTCATTTTAGTAGCATTTTGTCTTGGTTTTGTGTTTGTTTTTGTGCGGGGTAATCCACTTATTGAAAATTACGACGATGATGACGATATATATGGCTCGAGCTATGGAAGTAATTCAGCCTCAAGTTCCGGGTCCATCGAGTCAGATTCTGGATCAGGTAACAAAATTATACAAAAAATAATACAAAAATTATCGAAAAGTATAGTGTTTAAGCTCTTAAAACAATAGCAATTCAAATAAATTTCAATTTAAAAAAAATTTAGCATGCTGGTGGACGTTATGTCAGCCCATGGACCAACAGCACAGATGTCCGGAAGGTGCGACGGAGATGACGACCAGTCGCTGTGCTTCCACTTGGCACTCGAATCTTGTTAATGTTCAATGCTGTCAATTTTGGTGACGATTCCAACTGCTAAAACTCTACTTTGTAGACGGAGTTCAACATGATGACCAATAATGCTGCAAAGTACATAGGAAAATTTTGAAATGCCTTACCAAACAAAATAAAAGTGGAAATTGATTACCTCTACATCTCTATCAGTATTGTCAGCACAAATGAAAATAATATTCATTGTGATTTTTTTTATTAATTATTTATATAACGTACAGTGTACGCGACACCGGTTGATGATGTGTTTATATTTTTTAAAGAGAATTTTGATAAGTTGTTAATAAATTGCCTATTATTGTGTAAAATGTGTAATTTAATTTATTCCAAAATAATTTTGTTATTACATTTTTAACAGTTGGTTCAATTTAGTTGTAATGGCTGCATATATGGTAAATTAATTTATAAGCTATATATTTTTTTAGTAAAGTCCGTGTATTAGTATTTACACAGAAGCAGTTCTATATAATATAATGGACAATTGAACGCTTGAGGTTTAGTGCAAGGTCTTTACATGTAACTACAACTATTTACACTGGACCATACAGTTTTCTGCATTGCTACTTAGTACAGTTTGCACCTGCCAATCTACACAGTTTAATAATATTTAGATGGAGATAGAACTATTTGTGCACTATACAGAACAAAAAATCTTAAGAATACTTATTTTTACTAAAAATAAAAATATGACAGGTATGTAGTTGCGTGTGTCAGTCCCGCCTCTTTTTCCCACGCTTAAATTGGAGCTGTCAATGTAAAGACATGAACGTCAACTGTTTGAATTCAAAATTATAGTTTTAATTCCTATAATCTGTTCAAAGTTTAAAGGTCTTGACTACAAATCAATACGAGATGCAAGTGTTCAGACCTGCTATGGTTTATACACTTTTTAAAAGTTCAAGAAATGCTACATGCAATACATATGGGTATTTATTTCAATGTCTTGTAAAAAGAATTATTGTAAAAGAAAGGATTATATTTATTGGGCCTCCATGGAATATTGGAAGTACATAGCGTGGTTGTGGATTGAATGAGAGTAGATTCGTTCCAGTCAAAAACTAAGAGCAATATAACAAACAAGTCAGTTTATTTCTCCAAAAAGTTTTGGCCTTGCCTTGGCCAAAAAAAACATTTTTTATGAAATATTTCTAATTTCTGAAATTTGTAAAAGCAATAATAAATATTGGCAATCAATGGATTTATCTGAAACATTTTTAGTTTAATTTTGCATTGAACTTCAACTGAACACCATAATATCTGTTCTCATCTTAAATTCGGTTATGCTGCTTTTAGAAATGTTTGTTTTAACAATACTAGATTTAAGACTCCTGCCTACGGCAGGCCATATGCCAACTAAAATTCCACTTGCAATTTTTTTTTTGGGGATGTTTATTTCTTTTCAAGGGCCGACTAATATTGGCTTAGGTGCCAAATAATAATAAATTATAAAAATTAAAAACATATTTCAACATTATGACACAAATGCTACTGGCAAAAATTCGGTATTTGTTTCTTAAAACACAGCAACTAACTTGGATTTTAGTGGTAAATAAATTAAAAGTCATAAATTATTCATTGTGTCGATTTGGCCTAAGCCCATAAACTATGGTAAGTATAAAATTTTACTGTTACTGGAGAGCCTTACGCGAAACTGTTTTCTTTCATTGTTTTATTATATAGATTTCATCAATACAGAAAGTTTACAGAATTTTCGTATTTCAACTGCGCCAGCTGTATATAATTTAACAGTATTTATTTTTACATGTAGGAAGCTTACTAACACTAACACTAACTGCATTAATATTTATGAAATACTCAAATTACATCGACCAGATATCCTTGAATAGGTACTTGAATAATTTGTATTTACCCATGCCCTTCAACCACGGCTTCGCGTATCATAGGGAAATAGGGAAATTCATGTAGAACAGTTTCCATATGTATTTCATTTGGCTATTGCTATTGTAATATTTGGTACTAGTCACGATCCACGATCGCTCCGAAAGAATAAAGGCATATAGTATAGTACATAGCGTAACCTTTCAATGCATCACTATGTAGTGGTTATAATCGTAGAAAAGTGCATAGGTTAGATTAGCATATGCTCAAAATCAACTGACTCGAAGGAAGGAGGTGTTCTAGTCAAACAATAGAAGAGCCATTACACTAATACGTATGTCGATAAAACTTTATGACTTGATCAGAAAATGGGAATGAAAATGGAAATAAAGTAATTCACTCTGACTGTACGATGTACGACAACGAGGGATACGAAAAAATAGGAAGCCGTCACTGGGCTCCAGTTTCCCTATGGCTCCGGCTCCGGCCATCGGCCTCGTCCTTTCCTCCACCGATTCTGATAAAAAGCCATATATATCCGTATGAGCCAGCTCAACTTATACCGCATACATTTCACAAAGTACAAAGCAGGAGTGAACGTGAACTGTGGACATTTGACATTTCTCTACATGAGACCAGTAAACTGTTGTAATTAATTAGAAGGTGCGAGTTGGAAATACACGGAAATTTTTAGGAGCTGATTCTATCGTTAAAAGATATCAGTTTGACAGTCTGATTTCCGTCGGTCTTATCTGAGTGAGTTTTTTGAGAGTTGAGAGTATAGACTGTAGAAAATAAAACTCTATTTTAGTGCAGAGGCAGCGGGCAGTGTAACAGTGTTGTGTAGCGTAGGTCCTCCTACTGTGTGTCTAATGTATTAGAATTAGACAGAAATAGAACTTGTCGCTTTGGAGGAGACAGAATCGGTCACGCTTGGAATGATAAGGTCATTTCTGCGCTCCTACTGCCACTCACTAACTTTACCACTGTCATAGAATTGGACTGGCTGACGACTTTATCAGGATATCTCACTTTTATCTACATTTTAACCAAAATTCAACAAAGAACCTATACACAATTTCCTACTACGGTACTGAGCCGGTGCTAGTACTGGTACTGGCACCACCGGTATTCGCCAGTTTCAACGTCAAACAATAGGCAAGTTTTTTTTACAACTCGAAAATAATTTGGTGTTGACACATTCTTCGTAACGTGCAGTGTACTTACAGTTAAGTGTAACTTACCCTATCAGCCGCTTACTAATTACTATTCAGCTAAAGTCTATTCAGTGTTTTTTATAAATTTTAGTTTTTCAAGTTACTTAACCAAAAATAAATCATCTCTGTTAAATTCTGTTTTGTTTACCAGTACCAGTACCAGCACCAGCACCAGCACCAGTGTTAAAAAAGCTCGCACTGTTTTCCAATACAAATAAATATTTGCCACATTAAAATTGTGTCATTATGACGGGTAGGTTACGGGTAGGTGTTTACAAAGCAGATTGAAAGTGAGTGAAACCTTTAGCAGGACCGAGAGTTATAACGTGTTCAAGTTGCAAAAAAAAATTGGAATTAGAATTAATTTGGTGCGTATAATGAATGCGACAGACCATGCCAAGAATTTTAAGTTCATGTTTATCATCAGTGGGAGTCGGAGTAGGAGGAGTGGTGGTAGGATTTGGCTGGGGCAGGAAGATGCGAAAAAAAATAGTTTTCCTTCCCCTTCTTGCTACACTCATCTTCTTCTCGTGTCTTCACTTGTTTACGTTACAGGAGGCAGACAAAAATAATCACAGTGAAATTCGGGAGCCAAAACAGCTGGAAAATAATTGTAAGTTACTTAAGGTTGATAATAATTTTAAGGTACCGGCATACAGAACCGAACATAAACTTTAAAAATTGCTGATACATATCGACACGTTTAGTACTGCTATTGCTACAAATAATAAAATGTATTACAAAGTACAGATTTCCAGGTGAAAGGAAGAAAAGACAAACGAATTAACTTACCTGGTTGCACAATACCTATAGATTTGGATTTCGAGCTTAGCAATAATATAACGCAGAATAATGACGGTGGTGGTGGCGGGATAAAGTTTAAATCACAATTAAAAGCTTGCGATTTCGTACAGCCTTCATTTACTTTTGTCAAAGGGAACGTAAGTTTTGTTTTTTTAGAGAAAAATTCCTCAATTTTAAATTGCAGAAAAATGTGGAAATCCATGTTGTAGTTGTACTGTAATTTAACGAATATTTTCAAAATATTTCAGAAAATCTTCCTAAACTCTACCTTTACAGATGCTTCATGTTGCTACAAGGGTGTGGAGAGGATCTTTGGGACAGACGAAGAAGTCAAGTGAGATTCATTATTTAAAAAAAAGGGGTCGTCCATAAATGACGCCTTCAGTTTATCACATAGGTGCTTGCATAGGTGCTGTTTTATATAGGCTTTTTACAAAAAAAAATTAAATTCGTTTTCAAATATTCCAGCTGGACGCAGGAATGCGTCAAAATACTGGTAGAGGGCGTTCAAGTACATTCCTATGATGCTACAGTGATAATTTGTGAGTATGGTGGAAAAATCTTTCAAGATTACCATGCGGTCGTCCAGCAAAAAGAAAAGCGTTTTAAAATAGAAAATCCGAATTTAAATGTGGATCAAACGCCAAAACCAAGTATTTTTATAATTGGGATAGATTCCGTGTCAAGAACACATTTCAAAAAATTTATGCCACACACAAGCCAGCTTCTGAGAGAGATGCGTGCTTTTGATTTTGATGGTTACGTTAAAGGTCTATAATTTTTACATAAAAAGCAAAGCTTTACAGCTATAATTAAGTATGATTTAAATAACTTAACTTTTGATTTGAATTTGCATTTTTTGTAGCAGCTATGGTTCCTATTCTCACCGGCTACTCATTCGACCAAATTTCCAAGTTTTGTTACGAACCCACGAAGCCAGTTGACAGGTGTCCTTTTCTCTGGCACAACTTGAGCATGACCACTGCTTTCCTGGAAGATGCCCCAGTTTTAAATGCATTTAATACGGACAAATTCGGATTTTTGAAGCAGCCTACGGACTTCTACCTACGGCCTCTCATGCTTGCTGTTATAAAGGAGCTCTACGTTATAGATGTATGTCATTTTGTGTAATTTTTTTAAATTGTCCCCAACATCTTGGGGACCAACTCAGCAATTAATAGGGGACGAGTAAATGAGAGCGAATTTTTAAAAATAAAATAGAATTCCATATTTCACTGCGTTGGGAGCCGAAGCACTGAATCTTTTATTCTGGAGTATATCGAGCAACTTTCTTTGTCATCTGTAAACCATCCGCTTTTTCTATTCAGCTGGTTCACATCTTTGGCCCATGGAAATCCGGACCAACTCCCGGATGCGGATCTCCTCTTTTCACACCATCTCAGGAGACTTGACCTGAGCAACACAATTCTCATCGTGATGAGTGACCACGGCTACAGATCTGGGGAGACGAAGTTAAGCTTTAACGGGTGGTATAATGACAAACTCCCATTTTTTACCATTGCCTTTCCAGAGAATGTCAAGGATTTCTTGGGTCCCGAGAAACTTCAAATTTTTATCGAAAATACCAAGTATGCAGCATGCAGCTTAAGCGCTGAAAATCAAAAATATTTAACAAAAATATTTCTAAAAATTAATTATTAATTTGTGAGTAATTACTTATTTTGGATGTCGTTTTCTGTGCAGGAAGCTCACAACCCCATTGGATGTTTATCACACGCTCGTTGAAATAATCACGACTTTCAACCTGGGAGCTTTCACTGACAAGAATAGCTTAAATTTTGGATCAACTCACGTCAAACGAGCCCATGGCCAATCTTTATTCTCAACTGTTTCTCCTGATAGAAATTGCCAAGATGCTGGGGTGTCACCAGAGTTCTGTCCTTGCAAAGATCTACAACCAATAAGCGTTCTCGATCCGCTCTTTAGCAAAGCCAGTGAGATTGCTATAGAGGAGATAAACTCTTTCCTTCCTTCGCGATGTAGAAAATTAAAGATTTCGAAAATCACAGGAGCAGGAAAATTCAATGAGGATGAATTCGTTGGAGGGTTCCTAACTAGTCCGGGTGGGTGGGAGGTTGAGATGAAATTTAGAAAGGACATGACAAATTTAAAATATAACCGAATTAGCAGGATTCAGCGTTTTTCAGAAGCTTGGTGTACGAGAGAAAATAAGGGCTTCTGTTACTGTACTGCCTTGGGACTTATAAAGGAGTTTATTTATGGAGCTTAAATTTTACTTTTTGACTTTTGTGATAAAATACAAAAGCAGTTCATACTTGGGCATACTTTACTATACTTCTCAATTGAATGCAACACGATGCTTTACGGATTTGTGATATGTAATTAGTCGGGTTTTTAATTCAATTAGTTTCTTATAATAGTGTTAGGTTGGCACTTTATTTGTGACCATATAATATAATACATGACAAAAATTAAAATATTTGCCTTCAACGACGTTTGATTTCTTATGTTTGTCTTTCCTGTGAGTGTGAAAAGAAGATGTTGAAGAAATCTGGTGTTATAGTAAACAAAAGCAAAAGTCGCTAAGTCATTGCAAGGGGCGTATAAAAAATTGTAGAATAATTTACATATCCAAGAAAGAGACAAATAGCAATGCTTACCAACAACTAAAGTTTGCGTGAGAAGTCTGGGTAATTTCAAAAATATTCTTGCACGTGGTGCATGCTGTTGATGCTGTTGTGTGAATTTCATCTGAATCAGTTCTTCGCAATTCTGAAAGCAATCAATCTTATTTCTTTTTCGTTGTTAGTTATGTTTAGTTGTTAGTATAATTTTTTGTAATTTTAAATATTTAGGATGTCTAAAGTCCTTTCACGTTTCATAATATTTAGCGTGGCTGTAAATTTATTTTGCTACATGCCACACGCTACGGGGATATGACAGTCAAGTGTTTTTACAACAGACAGGTTACAACTTTACAAGCTTCGCAAATAGTAATAATTTGTTACGAATTTGTTGCCAAAATATTTGAAACTAATATAATCAGCCTCTTTCATTAATTGTCAGTTTCAATACAGTAACAACGAATGTCAATACACAGTACAGTACGTCCTACCTTGACTAATACCAAGATAATTATTCTTTAATTTATCAATTATCTATCATCTACTTATACACCTACAACTACAACCTAGGAAAATTAAAACTGACTATGGACTTGTGACTAGTGAGTGAGCTAAACTGTAATTCGAAATTGACTATCCACTGTTTGTAGAGTTTGTAGTGCTCATCATCCATCCGTCATCCGTTCACCGTTCCGTTGTCCGTTCGCCGTGAAAGTTAAATGTAAGTTGACGTATTTTATACAATTGTAATTTGGAATTTCAGATGAGCTGTGTGTTGTGGTCGTGGCTGACTGCTAAATTGTGAAACAAAAGGAAGTAACCAAACTATACATGATATGAGTAGTTTCAAATTTTAAGTGCAAAGCGTTTTTGGTGACAGATTACGCTCTTTTTCCATCTATATGGCTAATACATAATATGGCATGATACATTTTTGAAAGAAAGAAATAGCAACAATTGTAAGTTGAAATTGGAAGTAGTGACTCCTAGTGGATGACATCCATTAAACGAACCTGTTAATTCGATGCCCTATCTATTTTCGGATAATGTATTCCATATTAGACAGTTGATCGTTGTATAGTTTTTATGGTATAACAATAATTGACTTAATCGGTTTGTCCGCCAAGCCAAACCAAAATTATTTGTTCAAAAACAAAAATTCCAAAATATAATACAATGGATTATACTCTGACCTATAGATATTTCATATTCTGAAATTCTGTTATTAATGTTAATGTTGTTGATTATTGTTTCAGAGTCAGACAATTGCTTAGTACTTCCGTACATAAAAAGTTACATAGGTATTATAAGTCAGCGCGTGCCCGGGCGGGTACTACGGATGATCTTCAGATTCAGTCAGTCAGTTGTCAGTCACACGGAACAAGGAGGAACAGTTGCATGTTGAATGGCATAAGCGCATTAGGGTCAATCAGTCCTCAAATGCTCACGTTCAGAGGTCAGGCCTCAGGCCTGACTGCCTGACTGAAGTTTGCAATAAATCAAACACCTATTTATGTGGGGCTGTGTGAAAAAGTTGATAGAATATATGAATGTAGAATAGTAAAGTTTATCCGAATAACTCGGTTTTCTTTTAATCATACATTTTTTTGGAAATCCTGGATAGTGCATACTGATAAATGACAAAAAGTAATGCAATTTCAATATCAACCAACTCAAAAATTTTGTGAATTGGCGTTCTGTTGTCTGTAGCTTTGGTCTTAACTCCCCGATAAATATTTTTATAGTTTGTCTAAAAGTTGATTACGATAACTGATTACGATTAGTTGGGGCTTGACAGTCTATTTACTCTATGTATTAATAAAGTGTTAGCTAAAAAAAGTAGCAAATTTTTTGTTTTTCTATAATAACTTTATAAGGGTAGAGGAGGCGGAGGCAGATCACGAAATAGAATCATGAATTAAATCCAAGCATGCAAACCTACCTAAAATAATAATTACTATATTAAACTGAAATCGGGTCAAATCGAAACAAACTTTTCTAAACTTCCATAACTTTTGTACAGTTCTAGGTATGCAATTAATATGTATTATCCACATCTATAGGTAGGAAAGTTGTAGGTACCCAACATTCTACAAAATCCACTTTCACTGTTGGGCTGTAAGTTGTGCCTTTCTGGACCTCCAGCATAGCGGGTAGAACCAGAATACCCGCCGAGTACCTAGCGTTAAGCTTTTTAGTTCTAGTATGTACTGATCGGACTACAGTGTTATAAGTATCATGAATGTGACTGTACTGAGTAAGTACAGGTCATGAAACCTACGAAAGCCACTTAAGTATTGGAAGCAGTGTGGGAGTAATAAATACGTGTCACACAAAGCATTATTAATTTTCATTTCCCGCTTGTCGGTGTTGGTCTGGATTTCTTTGAGTATTATTGCATCTCTATATATGTATAGGGTGGTAGATGGGCACTTTATTTAATACTGGATTACTGATATAGGTATAATACTGTACTCGGGCTGTCACATTAGTTAAGCTTTAAGTAAGTTCCATTAGACTAGACACTATATAGACGGTCGGCATTTTATATTAATATTTAGTATTCTGCATACTGTTTAATAAACTTTGTCTCCCACTCAGTTTTTGTAACAGATATATATAGCAATATCTCACACTCCGAATTCTCTTTCAAGGTTCTTTCATTTTCACTTTATTATTTGTCCAGGTATTTTCAGAGGACGGTGGTGTTGACAGAATAAATAATAGTTGTGTGGGGATTAGCTTTTCTTACCTACTTACCTACCTTACGACAGACACCTATAGGACCTAGGTGTTTACTTAAATGCTTGCGTATTAATATTCTATGTACATTACATATTTAATTAATGGCTATCTGGTTTTCTTTTTTGGTTTTATTTCAGCTTTATTGTGGCCCATTCCTGACTCTTCAATAATAATTCGACGTGAATGTGAAATTTGGTTGTCACTGCCGTGGTGCCGTCGTCCGTCCTTGTATTTTGGTATTCTAAATTGTGGAATTTTCTTTTGCTGAAACCGTTGTGCAGAAATCAAAAACAGTTGGCAACTTTATTTACTTTGCCAGTTTTCCCAAAAAGAAAGGAACGCATACACAAAGTAAAAATTGCGGGATACACGGGATTGAGCGATTGAAAAGGGCGTACATTGTCGTATTCTCAGCATTGGAGAAAACTGTATAGAATAAAAATATTGACTTTTACTGACTGATATACATATAAAATGGATAATCTGGATGGTATGGAAATGGACGTTGAGGACTCAGCTGTTGCTTCGCATCAAAATCCAAACCAAGACCGACTCACTAATCTGAATGTAAATATTGCTGGAACCGGTTCCGGAGCTGGAGCTGGGAATGGTGATAGTTTCTGTGTCAGTCGTACAGAGGAAGCCGGAGCGGGAACACACGCCACCATCACTTCTCCAGAACGATCCGAAGGCTCGTCTTTCCCATATAAAATGAGTAGTGCCAATAATTCGAGTAATGTTCACGCATCAGCTTCAGCAGCTTCAAACGGTGGGGACCGGACGACTTCAGAAACAGCAGATAGTTTCGGATTTCCTCAAGGTGTTCAACTCAAACTTATAGATCATCGAGTGGTTAGCCCTCATTTATTTAATTTTATTATTATAATATTGTTTTTTAATTCGTAGGAAGTAGTTGTCAATTGCTATGCGCAGTTAGTAATTTGGATGAATTCATTTTTTCTGCTTTTCTGACATGAGTGTCCAAAACAGCTCATAATTAATTCATAATTAATTCTTATATGTTGATTATTTTTGTCATTGTAGGGACGGGGAGTATTTGCAGCGCGTAACTATGCAAAAGGAGAAATTATTCTTACTGACAGGCCCATTGTGTCTTGTCAGTTTGCCTGGAATCGAATGTATACATATAAAGCCTGTGATTACTGTCTTAGGTAAGATATTTTGTTTTCGATTTTGGTGTTGGTGTTGCGTCCTCACAGTTTGTGAATTCCTTTTTTGTAAATGTAAAAAACTAAAATGTATTGTCAATTTACGATTTGAATTTTGGATTTTAGAGCGCTTGAAACAGCGGAGGAAAATTGCCGACGTTTAATGCAAAAGCCAAACATCAATTTACCATTTCCAGAATGTTGTGAGACCCAGAAAGAACTTCAAGTCGAGTGCCCTGATTGTGAAGTAAGCTATACATAAATTCACTTACTAAACTTTAATTAGTTATCTAAATTAAATGTATTTAAATCAAAAAATTGTAACTAGCTTGCTCAAAAGCTGTAGATGATTAATATTTATTTTTAATATTCCAAAAAAATAGTGTTTTGTGCTTATTAACGAATTTTATTTTTGGTTTGATAGAATAGCTACTGTAGTGAAGAATGTCGGGTGCTTGCATGGGAAGAATTTCACAGCCTACTCTGCACAATGACGAAGGTACCCAAGGAAAGTCACCCTTTAAAAGTTCTCGATCATTTCTGGAGACTTATTCATTATCCACCAGAGACGTGTAATATCATGCTTCTCGTCAAACTTCTCGTCCGACTTCATCAAGACCCACGTCTTAAAAGTCGACTAGCACAGGTATGGTATAGGTACTTCCAGAAATTAATATGAATAGCCTATCTATTTATCGTTATACATTGTGAAATAGCACATCCGCATAAGCTAACCACTAATAAAGTACCACTCATCCAGTCCACTTTGTCAAGTTCACTCATAAAGGTACTTGAAGTATGTACTATAAATTAAAAATTGTATTTAAATGATGTTCTCACCAAATATCCTTTTCAGAATTTTGCAGTAGTTTTTGACACTATATTATAGATATGTAATTTGCTATCCCTCAATTAAAAAAGTTAAATTCTAAAAAGTGAACTTTTAGTTATAGCAACTCTGTCCACTTTACATTTTGAAGAAGGAAGATTAGTTAGATATGAATTCTTTAAACTTTAAATATTTTATTAAGTTCGTTTTTGATGGTGTTTTGCTGTTCTTGTTTTTGTTTCAGTTTTGTCAAGGGTCGACAGATGAGAATAAAGACTTGGCTCATAAGATGCTCGGGGAGGAGTATATGGACCAGATCAATAAATTAAGACTTCTTGTGTCTGCTGTTGTCAACTTTGATGATATTCAAGAGGTAAGAGAGCATAGAAGATCTCAAATAAGGAATTCTATATGTTATAATGATACAGTATGACGGTACGGACACGGTACACGGTACAGTGCCCTGGACCTCATTTTTGCAATTTTCCAGTCCCTGGGGTCTTCTTATTTTGGTAGGTGTATAATTTGAAGGAGTTGGTATGTAGCGTATTGCGTATACTTTAGCAGGGCTTCAGTTCCCGTTCCATTCTGCTTGGTTCGCCTTCCCCAACATCCGGGCATCCTACCGAATCCGTAATAGTAATAATTACACGTACTTATAATTTTTTAGAAAAGTACTTTGGTGGGACGTGGAAATGGAAGGGAAGTCAGCATGGAATTTGAAATGTGCTACTTCTGCTCAAAAGTTAAAAGGGCTGTGAGCGTTAAGCGTTCTCATTCTCATATTGGCGTTTGGGGAACAATTTATGATTAGGACTAGGTAGGATATTATCTTATAGACGGGGAATATGCAAATATTCAAAATCTAGTCCATTAAATACAATAATAATCCTTTTTAGCACTGCCCTCCCTATTATGCCAAGTACCTAGTATAATTTAATGCGTAATTTTGAGTCTCATAAAAAAAAGTTGAGTCGACAGTTAAATACGTGCTTACCTACACATTATAATTTCTAAGAACATTTTTTTATTTTTAAAACCTTAACAATAATTTTCTCTCTCCTTTCCTGTTTCTTTTAGATTTGAATATAAGCTGCGGAAGCTAAACAGTGTAGTGCCGTGTAGTATTTTTAACAGTGCTCTGCATTTTTTCAATTTAATTTTTTTAATGAATGTCAAAAATGTATAGTAAGTAAATGTAGCACGAGCTTATTCAAAAATGTAATTATTATTGTTGTTACAATTTATTACAAAATTATGCAGTTTGCAGATGGATAACTTGTAGCCTCAAAGTATAGATACCTACTGATACCGGTACCCATACTTAGGTTGGGATATGGCATATCGTCTGCGAAGAACCAAAATAGCCCATATTCATTTTTAATCAAAAACAAAATGCACTATCTACAGAAAAAATTAAAATAACTTGTTTATGGAAGCATGTAAATAGAACCTTGTGGATTTTCAAAAAAACATGTAAATAGAATATTTTGCACTTTTCAAAAACATGTAGATAAATAGGACATTTTTTCCTTTCAAAAACATGTAAATACTTAAGACATTTTTTCCTTTCAAAAACATGTAAATACTTAAGACATTTTTTCCTTTCAAAAACATGTTAATACTTAAGACATTTTTTCCTTTCAAAAACATGTAGATAAATAGGACATTTTTTCCTTTCAAAAACATGTAAATAGAACATTTTACACTTTTCAAAAACATGTAAATAGAACATTTTATACTTTTCAAAAACATGTAAATAGAACATTTTACACTTTTCAAAAACATGTAAATAGAACATTTTACACTTTTCAAAAACATGTAAATAGAACAATTTAAGCTTTTCAAAAACATGTAAAAAGAACATTTTAAGCTTTTCAAAAACATGTAAATAGAACATTTTAAACTTTTCAAAAGCTCTTAATTAACATTTGACGCATGTTTCTCATTTTGTTTTCATGACATAGGTAGCTCATTTTGATTGTAGCTGGAATTGGATATGGGTCATTTCCGTTCTTCACAGAGGATATTTCGATTCGCATTATAAATAGCAATGGTATGGTATTTTCAAAAATATTCATGTTTCTTGATGTTGCAGTAATGAATACGAGGGATTTGCCCCTCTGGCCTTCTCGTTCCTCCCTGCGCCTATTAAATAAAACATCTGACTGAACTGAATCTCAATTGACACAATAAAAAATACCCAACAAAGCCATTAGAGCGCATCGCTTTGAAAGTTAATCTATATGTAAACAGGAGTTGCATCTGCGTATAGTATTAAGGGAGAAGATGCGGTAGGGAGGAATAGGCAGGGAGGGAGCGACTCTCGGGTTCGGCTGAGAGGATTTTAAAAGCGTTAAAAGTCAGGATTGCCAGAAGCCAATTCGTTTAATTCAATTTCCACATAGGTCCTCAGCTTAGCCGTCTGCGAATTCCAGATGCATTATTGCATTTGTTATAAATTCAAGTCTACCGGGTGTATTTCTTTCTGGATTAGTTAGTGGTTCTAAGACAAACTGGGCTATCTACTATCTGTCTATTTTTTCTAGTCTGGGAAAAAAATCGCATTAATACGTGAATTTGTAGAAATAGCAATTTGTATATTTTTTTGTGTGGGAATTTATTGAATTCAAATGTTGTAGATAGGAGTATCTGCAGCTTCAAGTTGAAATCTTGCAAAACCCCAGTATGTATGTAGGTACCTACATGTAGTGTTTGAAGGAATAATTTATTGGATGTAAGTGTGCAGAGAAGAAGATTGGGAAGGACATGAATAAGAGATATAGAGTGGTGCAGTGTAGTCTTATTAAATTTTCATTTTCATGGCCTCTCCGTATCCGTAAAAATTCTGAATTTTCTATGTACACACAGATATTATGTTTCAGTCAGACTTTACGTACACTTTAAGACGTACACTTTAAAAGAATTTTTTGAGTCGACTGCTTCGTCGTTCTCGTTCTCGTTGTTGGACTTTTGAGAGAAGTTTCACTTTCACAGAGCTCTCGTTACTTATGCTCCATTCTCGATACTTTGCCCCACTTATATTTCCACTCTCTCTCCGTCTCTCCTGTCTCACACTCTGAATTATTTATGTGGCAGGAGTCTCAAAAGCCAAACTCAAACTTAGGATGTGGATTAAGCTTTGAAAAGTATTGTTTGTGTACAATTTATATCATATTCCATATAGGTATATTATATGGCTTTTTAGTTTTTAGTGGTTGTGGTATAGGCATAGGCAGTAGACAGGAGGAATATCGTCTGTGGAGAACCAAAATGACCCATATTCAATTTAAGCTACAATCAAAATAAAAATGAAGTAGGTATATCGAAAAAGCAAAATGAGAAACATGCGTAAAATGTTAATTACATATTTTTGAAAAGTGCAAAATGTTCTATGTACCTACATGTTTTTGAAAAGTGCAAAATGCTCTATTTACATGTTTTTAAAAAGTGCGACATTTTCTTTTCACATGTTTTTGAAAAGTACACAGTTTTATTTGCATGTTTTTGAAAATTGCAAAATATACTATTTAGATATTTTTGAAAAGTGTTAAAAGTTGTATTTATATACTTGGTTTTGAAAAGTGCAAAATGTATTGTTTACATGTTTTTGAAAAGTACAAAATGTTTTATTTACATGTTTTTAAGAAGTACAAAATGTTCTATTTATATGTATTTGAAATGTGCAAAATGTTCCATTTACATGTGTTTTAAAACTGCAAAATTTTTTATTTACATGTTTTTAAAAAGTACAAAATTTTCTATTTATATGTTTTTGAAATGTGCAAAATGTTCCATTTACATGTGTTTTAAAACTGCAAAATTTTTTATTTACATGTTTTTTAAAAGTACAAAATGTTTTATTTACATGTTTTTAAAAAGTACAAAATTTTCTATTTATATGTTTTTGAAATGTGCAAAATGTTCCATTTACATGTGTTTTAAAACTGCAAAATTTTTTATTTACATGTTTTTTAAAAGTACAAAATGTTGCATTTATATATTTTTTAAAAGTGCTCAATATTCTATTATAAATGGTTTCAACACGTGTTTCAATATTTCTGTAGATAGTAGATATTGTGTTTAGCTACAAATGGATATGGGTCATTTTGGTTCTTCAGAGACAATATATAGGATTTAAAGGAATGAAAGGACTTAATGCAAGAGTTATGTCATGCTATCAATTTCTATACAGAACAAATTATGATTATGAGACACCGTCTCTGAGTCAGTCTCGTCAGTGTCATGCTACATACTTATTCGTATGGGGAGCCCGCACTCTACCCGACTCTACCGTGTCCTCCTTTTTATATTTAATTTCTCATTTTTCCCATGTTTACTTTTTTTTCTCTTCGTCTTCTTGTTTACAATCTGCTCTGTGTACGTGTGTAAACTACTTAGTAACCGGAGCCGGACCCGAACCTGAAACTTATTCTCTGTAGTTGTAGTGCAGTGCAGTAGTTTTATTTTTTAGTTATGGTTTTATATACACTTGGGTTTTTTCCATATATTTCAAATATAAGCTTTGGCTGTGGTTGTGCTGAGCTTAAGTTTTGAAAGCTACACTTTATTGATCTGTTTAAGGAAGTTTACGTTGTAGTAATGCATTTATTAAAAATCAAAATGTATGAAGGTCTGATGAAAAAAAAATTTATATCGTGTGTGAAGAACCAAAAGGACCCACATCCATTTTTAGCTAAAAACAATATCAACTATCCACAAAAATACTGAAATATGTCTTGAGAGCATTTAAATAGAACGTAGAGCAATTTTCAAACACATAAAATTGGAACATTTTACACTTTTCGAAAACATGGAATTGAAAACATTTTGCACCTTTTCGAAAACATGTAAATAGGACATTTTACATTGTTGAAAATCATGAAAATAAAACATTTTACGCTTTTCGAAAACTCCTAATTAACATTTTACGCATGTTTCTCATATGGTTTTTATGATATAGCTCATTTTGATTGTATACTTAAATTGGATATGGGTCATTTTGGTTCATCACAGTCACAGGCGATATGTTTTCTACCTATACACATTATAGTTTGTAATTTATAAAACAATCTATTACACTTCTGAACTAATTATGTACTTGTTTATTTTTGTATTTAATTTATTTGTATGAATTTTTGTGTTTAGTGGCTCACCCCAGACGGGTTCATCCAGCTCTTTGTACTCATTGGACGGAATGGACAAGGTGTGGGCTCCTCCTCCTTTGCTACTTGGGTGGAAAACCTGGAGAAATTAGACGAGGCTAAAATGGGAGGCACAAGTAAAGTGGAGCTTCTCGCCCAAGTGGACGAGTACTACCACCGAATGGATGAGGTCGTGGGTCATTTCCTGGATAATGAAGGGAGTGGCCTGTACCCCTTTCAGAGCTGGGTCAATCATAGCTGTGTTCCAAATACGGAAGTCAAATTCCCGAAAAGGAATCATGAAATCGGTCTCGTGGCAAAGAGGGATATTGAAGAAGGGGAAGAGATCACTATTACGTATTTGGATTTGGGAGATATGGAGAGATCGAGATATTCCAGGAACAAGTATCTCAAGTGAGTTAATTACTAATTGTATTTAATTATTTATTACAATAATTTGTACCTTAATTTTAAGTTTACTGGTGGACATTTAACATCGTAATAATTGTTTTTTTTTTCATTTCCAGGGAACACTACCTATTTACTTGTGCCTGTGAGAAATGTGAGTCACAAGCTGGAGAAGAAAATATGACGAGTGAAGAGGAGGAGGACGATGAGGATTTTGATGATGATGAAGATGCTTTCGAAGATGCGGATTTTGAAGGTGACGAGGATTTCGAAGCAGAATTACCACCTCCTGTTCAACTTTGAAATTTTACAAGGCATATTGATTTACAGTGCTTTACTCCTTTTTTGAATCAAGAATATAAGCAATTTTCACATTTTTGTTATAAATTCAATGAGTATTTGTTTAAAGTGCGGTTATCAGTACATTAGCATATAGTCATGTATGTACAGTACACAGAAATATGACAACCGTACAACAAAGCTTTGAAATTTCGTCTGCTTCCTGCTGAAATAGTCAGTAAGTAACGTTAAACTGTAAAATGTAAAATGTTGTGAAAAGCATGCATGTATTGCTCATTCGTGGGCCATAGGTGTCCTTTTGAACTGACAGGATTTCCTAAATCGATTTTCTGAAGAAAATTGTAATTTGTCAAATTATACTTCCTTAATTCTTTACAATGTAAATGAGGTTGTTTCATTCAAAATTTTATTGTAATTTAGTGTCTAATTCGAGCGGGCACAATATAATGTTAAATGAATATGGATGGGATTAAAAAATGTACAGCTAAAAATTGGGAAATAAAATATATTTACAAATTAACGTTATCAGATGTATGTATGTAGGTACATATAAATATTATGGGTTTTTGTAAACCCAATGCAAATTCATCAAGTAACACGAATACGGTTACGGTTAGAAGAGTCGACTATTCAGGACCAGCAGGAGGACCCGGGTTCTCCAAAAGGCATTTTGCAACTTTATTCAAACGGGAAGCAGCAACTTGGACAGAATTTGGATATATTGTAAATTGTGAATCTAACTTACAGAAACCTGGTGGTAGCAAGCAAGAGTTGCCTTGAATTTCCTACACGAAAGTTGTGACAAATAATGTGACTTACACGAAATCAATATCGAATCTTTCTCCAAGACACCATCTAAGGAATTTTCGGCTTCAGCATCTCTGTCAAGTAACAACTCGACTGTTCACAAACACGAGCTTCTCTGTCAAACTGTGTTCTTAATTTCTTCCATCTGAATTATTAAGTGAAAATCACGTTCAAACTTTAGTCCAACAACCGTTTTACTTTGTAAACAAACCAGAGAACACAAATTATATTTTAATTGGAAATTTTTGAAAACAACGAAGATCAGATTTTAAAACTTTTCGAACATCCCGCTATACAACGGTGGAAGCATAAAGTAGGGATAATGTTGTTACTCCGAAATTATAATTTTTTCTAGTTTTAGCAATGCTTACGCACGGGGCTAATGAATCTTACCGTCACAGTGCAACCAGTAGAATGCCAGGGCAGAATGACAGTTTCTAGTTTGTATTGGTTGATTCGAAACCAGAAACCATATACGTATGTAGAATAAAAGATGAAGCAAATAAGTACATGTTTGTCAAAAATATTTCAAAACTAAATGCAGTTTGAAATTGAAAGCCGCGAAGCCAAAAGTGCACTTTTGACATTTGCACGAGGAAATGCACTTGGTTTGAGTTTGAGGATTGTGTGATTAGTAGTAATTGCACTCAACTTCCTTGTTTACTGCGTGTTAAAGACAAGAAAATTACTCTTAAGTGAATAGTGAATTTATTGCAAAATTGAATATGTACCTTTTACCTTCTAACTTTAAAAGTTCTTAATGTCTTATTAGTAATATCAACCTATAAGTGTTTTTTTTCAATTTTGCATGTACACACACAAAAAAGTCGAAAAACTTACCTTACATCTCCATTACCTGCAAGTAATGGTCATGTTGATTTGATTTCATATGTCACACATTCTCACATGACAGAGATGTTTCCATTTAAAATACTTACAAGTTTGGAGCGCTAATATTATGGGCAATTTTGTAAATAATTCCCAGAAGTTTTTTTCACATTTATGAAACAGATACCTAATAACAGTATATAATTATAGTTGACGAAGGCGATGCGATGGGTGCCAACTGCCAAGATTAACATTTATGCATTTCTACACATGTTTTATTTTCATTCATTCCAAATCCGCACACGTGCTGCTAATCTACTGCTACTGATCATTGATGGTTGAGAGGTACCCACATGACTACCATTAAGTTACCAATTAACGATCTCTTCTTTCAACTTGTCACATTGTTTTCTTACGCACATGCATTAATTTTAATGGTGTTTTTAGTCCCGTACACGCGACATATTCAAAACTACACAAGTGTGGCACGCCACGTACGGATCGCATGTATGGAGAAGACCTACAGGCTACAGGGATACAGTATCAGAAATGAAATAATAAATTCCCACTTGTTTGTTGTGGCTTTTAAAGTTTTAAAGGAGCCTTTAAGCTTGTGTATGTAAGTAGGTTACTAAAGTAAGTTAGCAAGTTTTTGTGAAGTGAAGAATTGCATAATAGGACTGCACTCTGACTACGTGCGTGTCTCTTTGGCTTTGGGAATGTGTGGTGAGGTCGTTTTTGTTTCGTTTTTGATTGCCCATTGTATTCCACTGGCCCGGCAGCCGCGGACCCCACTCACGCAGTAATAGTACAGTACAGGCACAATCAGCAGTCCATTCATTAAAAAGAATGTAGCTTCTCACATAACATAGCCGTAAGGGATCGTCTATAAATGACGTCATCAAAATATCCCCGTGCTTAACTATTGCGTAAATGGCTATCTATGCTATCTTCAGCAAGCTTCCAAGCAGACCCATTGACCCTACCCATGACGTCATTTAAGGACGATCCCAAACGCATGCACCTGTAAAGATGAACGGTGGCAGGTGTGTGAAGTGAGACAATGTTTACAAATACAAAATAAACAGCACTGCACTCACGATACGATGCGATGCGATGGTGGGATGAATACTGTCGACGTTCTGAGGGCCCATTGCACAAGTAAAATTTAACTTGGCAATAATTATTTATTACTCAATATACGGAACTATTCACAACATTATAATGTGGATCCCATGCCATATGCCATTGCATTGTATGACACAGTATGACTGCCACTGCTAACGGCCACTATCTGTACAGTATGCAAAATAGAAAACACACTGCGTGATTTATTGTAATAAAAATATTAGAATGATTAAGATTGTGAATAGTATTAATGGCTATTAATAGCTTCTAAAAATGTTATCTCTGGAAAGAAAATGAAAGTCACATGCCACAGTTACAGTTACAGTTAAAATCTTAGATATTCTGGAGATGCAGATTTTTTTCTGTTTTTTAAATATTCTAATTTACCATGCGTATCTTAATATACAGCTCTGGTTTTACTGATAAATAGTATACAAGTTTCTCTATTTTCACTCTTACAGGTTCAACACGCCATCAAGATATTTAAATGGGGATACATTGCTATAGGCTGATAATGTTTGTAAAAATAATTTTTATTTCAGGGAAATTAGTAATTATATGACGGGACTTCCGAATAATAATTAATAGGATCTATCTCAACTGATAGAGCCCGCCAGAGCTTTTGAAAGTAGAGAGACTAGCTCCAGCGAGGCTCGACTCCACTTCAATGTCTCTCAGCTCTTGAAACGACTAACATCGTAACAAAATTTTCTCTCTTAAATTTGTATTTAATTTCGGTTAATTATGAGTGCAAGTGACCATATTGACCAAGATTCGACGGATGATACTTCGGACGCTGTAATGGACCGTTTAATTGGTCCGTTACTAAGCGCAATTACCCCGAAATTAAAAGATTTAATAGGTTTGGAGTTAAATAAAAGTGGAATCAGCGCCGCGGCTGCTGGGTCTGATCGAAAGCGTGCAGGTTCGTCATCGCAAGGCATGGCGGCGGACGAAGAAGAAGGTAATATATGCATATGTACTTACTGTATTTAGAAGTGGAGCCGTGTGGCCGCTTCTAGTTTTAATACGTTCAAACATTTTATGGATTGCAAACCGTGAGGTTGGATCCGGTAAAATCAAATTTAATAAATAAATATGAATACCAGATCCACGGGATGCTGTGTAAAATTTTACAAAATTACGCTTACGGAGCTGTATACATATATCTTCAATCAGGTCCTCGGGACTGATTTATTGCTAGTTGTTCTTGCTGCGAACAACAATTAATATAAAATAAAAATAGCAGGACTACAACGCTCTTTAAATACAGAGTAAAATTGTTTTTTATTACATTGCGGCAGGTGATGATCACGAGCCGGATGGGAAAAAGTGCAGAAACGAAGATGATGATCAGGATATTGAGGAGTATGATGGATATGAAAATCTAGAAGTTTTAGTTGATCCTTTGTCAGTTTACACACAGTCTCAGGGGACATAGAAAACCCCAAAAGAAACTGCAAGCTATTTGAAGGCTTATATGAGGCGCGCGTTGACGCCAGATGAGCGGAAAACTATAATGGAGGTATATCCACTGCCAAAAAATCCGGAAGTTGCTATGCCAAAGGTCGATGGACCCTTTTTTAAATTTCTGAGACAGCATCAAGTGGGGCTCAAAAATCTTCCTGGACTGTTTGCTATAGAAGCTGTGCAGTCACAAATGCTGGATTCTATGGGTCCTCTTTCGACGTTACACGCCTCATGTGTACATGCAATAAATGAAGATAATGGTTTGGATCCCAAAGAGGTAATCGAAGCCGTTTGCAATGCTATAGCGTTGATAGGGAATGCCAATTCTCAGGCCTGCCATGAGCGTCGTCGGGTTATTCTTCGTCAGCTTAACCCAGCACTGGCTTCATTCTCATCGCGCAACGATACTGTTTCCAATCATACGGATTTATTCGGGGAAGATCTCAGGAAGGGAATTAAAGAAGCCAACGACTTGAATAAAGAATTTGCTGGGTTTACCAGGCCAGGTCCAAGTAGACAAGGATTATATTCGTTTCCGCGTGGGCGACTGTCAAGCGGACAAACTACGGGTTTTAGTCGCGGCGGTCATTTTGGAACCATGAGCAATCGGGGAAGTTCGATTTCTTCGACTCCTAGACAAATTCCTTTTAGAGGAAGAGGTTTTGGTCGGCGACCTAACAGAGGAAGAGGTACGTCCAGTATTAATAATATTGAACCTACGGTCAGTAATAATTTAGTCGGTGGGCGGATAAGCCAATGTTTAAGTGAGTGGATGATAATTACCAATGATCCTTGGGTTTTGGAGACCGTTCAGAGCTATAAGCTCCCTTTTATTGAACGGCCCAGTCAACGCCTACGTCCTTCATCTCATTTAATTGGGACTGATCAGGAAGCTATAATGAACGAAGAACTAGACCGAATGGTCTATAATAATGCAGTTGCCAGGGCAAGTTCCACATATTATCTAAACCAAATATTTTTAGTCCCGAAAAAAAATGGAAAATGGAGACCAGTGATAAATCTAAAACCATTGAACGAATTCTTGGAAGTGAGCCATTTTAAAATGGAAAGCGTTCTGTTAGTAAGGGATTTACTTTGTGACTCATGGTTCATGTGTAAAATGGACCTTAAGGATGCGTATTGGACAGTTCCCATATCAAAACACGATCGCAAGTTTTTGCAGTTTGAGTGGTTAGGAACAGTATGGGAGTTTCAATCTCTTTCATTTGGATTGGCATCTGCTCCATTTGCTTTCACTAAGCTTACAAAGCCAATTGTCGGATATTTAAGGAGCCAAGGAATTCTCATAATCATTTATATTGATGATTTATTGCTACTTGGGTCAACGTTTGAACTGGTTTTAAAAAACATCAAAATATGTGTCAGTCTGTTTGAACGGTTAGGATTTATAATCAATAGTGAAAGCTCAGTTCTCGTTCCAGTGCAATCAATTGAATTCTTGGGCTTAGTAATTGACTCTGTGACTATGACATGGGGATTAACCGCCTCAAAAAATCTAAAATAAAAGCTTATGCAGATTCTCTCATTGTTTAGCCGCAGGTTACACCGCGGGAGCTAGCCAGGTTTGTAGGATTAATAACGTCTTCAGTTACGGGTATCAGGACGGCAACGCTGCATATACGAGAATGTCAGAGGACTCTCGTTCTGTTCTTGCGAACCCTTGGAAGTTGGGACAAGGCATTTTTACTGCCGGAAGAAGTAAAGTTAGAATTAGGTTGGTGAATCAGAAATGTGCAAAATTTGGAGCCGTCGCCAATATTATTCGAGCCTCCCGTAATCACTATCGAAACAGATGCTTCCCTTCAGGGATGGGGAGCTCGTTGTAGGGACCAAACCACAGGAGGACGGTGATCGCACCAAGACCAATTAAGGTGCCACCATATAAATGTGCTGGAGCTTTTTGCGGCAAAATTAGCGCTCCAGTCATTTTGCAAGGAAAACACCAACACATCCGTGCTACTCAAAATGGACAACAGGTCAGCAGTGGCTTACATAAACAAGTTGGGAGGGACCCGGTCCCGGAGTCTAAGCAAGGAAGCCTTGGAACTATGGAAGTGGTGCCTCGACAGATCAATTTGGGTTCGGGCCGAATATTTGCCCGGAAAAGAGAATTTAGTAGCAGACTGGGAATCTCGTCACTTTCAGGATTCGGGCGACTGGAAGTTACGGGAAGACATTGCCCAGACTCTTTTCAGATTTCATGTTCAGTGCCATGTAGACCTTTTTGCAAGCCGTCTAAATCACCAGCTAGACCAATATTGGAGCTGGAGGCCAGATCCAATGGCGATGGGGACAGATGCGTTTTCGACAGACTGGTCAATTCTTCAAGGTTACGCCTTTCCCCCATTTTGTCTAGTGGGTCGAGTAATACGCCAGTGTCTGCGGCAGAAGGCGCAGGTATTATTAATCGCACCAGTATAAAGGAACCAATATTGGTACCCGCTACTGCTGAGCTGCTTGTATCAGCACCCTGTTCTTCTTTCGGTAGTGACGGATCTCCTCAAGAATCCGCAGGGCCAAACTCATCTTTTGTGCCGAACTCAAACACAGTTCTGCCTGGCTGCCTGGCCAATTTCAGGTCATCTATCGGATCAGATAAGCTTTCAGCAGAAGCTATCGAGGTTATCGGCAGTTCAATCAGAAATAACACCCAAAAGGTTTACAGGTCAGCTTGGAAATCATATGTCGGCTGGTGTGCTCAACGGGATATTGATCCTTTTCGCCACTCTGTATCCACTTTAGTGAATTATTTGTCATGGCAGATGAACACTAACAATCTATCATACCGTACTCTTAATGTGCACCGATCGGCAGTTTCGTATTTTGTAGTGCCTGATGATAACTCTTTATTTTTGGGAAAGAATTCCGTAGTTTCCCAGTTTATGAAAGGTGCCTTTAATCGTAACCCTCCAGTTGTGAGAAACCAAGAAGTATGGAATGTATCCTTAGTGACTAATTATCTGTCATCACTTCCAGTAAATTCCGAATTGACACTTAAACAGATTTCTTTAAAGTTAGTAATGTTGTTGGCACTAACGAATGCAGATCGAGCATCAGACATTAGGTCGTTGGATATTTCAAGCCTATCATATTGTCCAGTCGGAGCAACATTTAAACATATTCACTTAAAGAAAACCTCAAGGGTGGGTTTTTTACCGGACTCATTTTACGCGCGTTATTTGGCAGATCAGAAACTCTGTGTAGTGGATGCTATTGAGAACTACATAAAAAGAACTGAAAACATCCGAAAGTCATCTCGTCTCATCATTTCGTACATACGACCTCATAAAGAAGTAACTACGTCGAGTATCTCTCGTTGGATTTTACAAGTTATGGCTGCATCGGGTATTGACACAGATACATTTAAGTCTCATTCAACGCGCTCTGCTTCGGCAACTGCTGCGGCTGTTGGGGGAGTCTCATTAGCTGAAGTGATGCGAAGCGGAGACTGGACCAGTGGGTCAACATTTCAGTGGTTTTACTTCCGCCCGAAAGCTTCCTCGGTCTTTGCATCGGCTGTGATTTCTTCAGGTGTTCTGAATTACGTTTACTCTGACTTTGAACATCCTATTAATTATTATTCGGAAGTCCCGTCATATAATTACAAATTAAACGAGGGCACGAAGTGCCCGATGTTTAATTACAATTATATTAGGGACTGAAGAATAATAATTAATAGGCCCGCCCACCTCCCCATAATATCTGCATTGTTATTATTATTCTTCAGTCTGTACTAACGAAATATCGTATGTTTTTTTTGTTGAATCATATAGGACACTGATGTGGACTTCCGAGATCGTACTTTTCGTAGTGCATTAATTCATTTAGTTACTCTTTGTGTTTTACATCTTACTGGTGGTTAAATAAATAATGTTGTAATTCAGATGATATGATGGTTTACGTTAACAAATTATTGTCATGTTTGTCGTTTCATTCACTTCGAGACATTGAAGTGGAGTCGAGCCTCGCTGGAGCTAGTCTCTCTACTTTCAAAAGCTCTGGCGGGCTCTATCAGTTGAGATAGATCCTATTAATTATTATTCTTCAGTCCCTAATATAATTGTAATTAAACATCGGGCACTTCGTGCCCTCGTTTAATTTGTAATTAAAATGCAACTATTGTACAGATACTACACCAGATTTGCGTGGGACGCATGGGAGCGATTTATACATATGCGGGTTGAACAAAGATTTTTAAAAAACATTTTCATTGTTGATTGTTGTATGCAGCAAGCAACAATAGCTGTACTTAATTATCGTTTATTGTAATTTGTAATAAGTATGTCATGTCGTCCTGTGGTATTGACATTATTCACATAGATGCATAATTTTCCTTTGCAATCAATTCAATACATCGCTATCGTTTTTTTTTTAATTGTTTTTTGTGTTCATGTATATAACGTCTATTTTAATAGTAAATCAAATTAATCAACGTGGACACATAATGTATAGTAATTAAGTGACAGGTATTTAAAACTTTGGTGAGCGGCTGTCTTTTTTTAATTAATGATTATTTATAGTCTTGTCAATGGTAGTTTAATAAATCAAAAGTAATCAAAATATAAAAGTATTATTACAAAATGTATTTGATTAAACGTAATTAATTATTTTGGTATAAAATGTGTATATATGTATACATCGTACTTAATTAATTATATAATTATTTAATAGCAATAACAAGATTTAATTATTCACAAAGACATATTATAACGTCAACGACCTTAATGTTTAAAAAAATGAGGAGTGTATTACTCATCATTCAATGAAGCGAAACACAAAAGCGTATATTACACAATAATTCAAATATTTTGGACATTGCAATGGGTCAGTAAATCAATTTTTTGGTAATTCACAACATCACAATTTGTCATTCTTTTTACAACACACTTAAAAATATCGTTTAAGGGGTCGTTCTTAAATGACGTCAAAGAGCCTATGGTTGGATACAGATGACATCCAATGTTAAAAATTTAGCCAATGACTAATCTGATCAAAAGGTCCTAAAATTTGGGATATTTCGATGACACCATTTATGGACGATCCCTCATTTAAAAAGCATTGCATTATTCCATTAATATTGTTCAATTTAAAACACTCAAAAATTAGCAAAGTTCGCACATTCTAAAAATGTGTTTTGAATTTGTGTTGCTTCTGCCTGGATGACTAAACGTAGCAGCTGATTTCCCCCAATTTTAATTTGTAGTTAAAAAAAATTAATCGTGGTTAATAAAAATGCCATGAAGTGCCATAGGAATATGTTGACGAAATTTGACTCTACCCAATTCTTGAAATGTCCTCCCATCGAGAAAGATTAAAAAGTCGGAAAAGTCTCTCCGAGCATCTGTCACTCCACAGATAATAACTCCGTCATCTTCAGCCACTCCATCTGGATTCGGTATAAAAAGTGGCTCTCCCGGAAAATGAAATTCACTCCCACGCCAAAGTAAACTAGAGGAATTTTTCTTAAGATCACATTTGCATATGGCATGTGAAAAATGGGATTGACCCAAGGCTCCAGCTGCATAAAAGTATGAATGTTTTTTCCCCAAATATTTTTTATTTATGACTGGCATTTCAAATCCTGTCTCTGACATGACCTCTGGACAGAGTAGAATTTCATTCCCTATTCGAATTGCAGACGCACTTGACTTGACGCCGACCAACTCCACATTTTCAGGGGCATCTTTGAGGTCTGTCAGGATAGGGATGACGTAGCGGTGGGCGGCTGCATGGGATGCTCCGGAAAAGTCCCGGGAACGAATTGTGCTCAGCTCCATGGATTTGAACGAGTCTGCATTTTTGTAGGAGGCTAAGTCCACGACAAGCTGAAGGGGAAAAAATACAAACAAATGTCCGTGACATCATTTATGAACGACCCCTAGCTATAAAGTATGCCAAAAAAAATCATACCTGGCCATCATCTTCATAAGCGTTGATGATATGAAGAAAAAAGAAGGCTTCTCTGGACCGAATGTCAACTTTAAGAATGTGCCCGGTTTCCTTCTGCACGAGCCAAAATCGGTTTTTAAAAGTGTCCCCCCTCCACTCGAGCCAATCAGAGAAGGTGTGCCCACCTTTGAGGTAACTTAGCGCCGCCTTCCCAATGTTCATCACATACGGCTGCTCGATAAAAATAATCCAGTTTTTACTCATCCCAAAACTATGATTGTAACTCATCACTCCCGCCCACGAGGAACTAATGGAGGCTATGATCCTGGATTTCTTCATCATCTCCTTCCCGCTCACACTCCCACCCCCGCCCCCTTTCACACTCTTTGGGATCTTGACAATGTTATACTTGAGGCCGGTGATAACAGAGGAACCAAGCGTAAAGGTGATCCCATTGTCATCAGTGAGCGGATGGGCACAGGACACATTGAGACCGAAGCATTTATTCGTATCACACTTCTCCTCCGTTCTTAAATGTGTCGGGTCGACTTTTCGGAAGTAGCACGTCTCTCCCGAGACAAAGACATCCGCCCCGAGGTGAAAGAGATTGATAGAATTGTTGTCCGTGAGTTCCATGGGGAGGCAGGCGGACATAATGCGGGAGAGGAGACTTTTGTTCGGGTCACTCAGGGCTCGGGTCCCGTACTCTGTGAAGACGGGACGCCCGGCGAGGAGAGCTTTCTTGTAAGCGTCTGATTGTAAATACTTTTTTTCAAACTCTACCGTTTCATTTGAGATTTTGAACTTTGACATGATTGAGTAGCCATCGAACCAGTGGTTCATTGTGAAGGAGTCCAGGTCAAATTGGCCAGGGCCAACACGGATAAAACTTCCTTTGAGCCAGGGCGGTATTTTACCTGTGTTGTGGAAGCAAATTTATTTCCTAATTTAAAATATTCTACAATAGTAAAATTACGCCTAGTTTTTTAAGGGTGAAATTTAAAAATTGTTATTCCAATAAACGCTATAATAATTATTGTATGTGATTTTTAAATCAATCAACAAGATTTTTAAATCAATTAAACACTCTGAAACTGCAAAATCTACTAATTACATATACTTTTAAGACACTATATAGCTGCATTTGAAACTTTCTATAATAATGTTACTTTAACGGTTTTTCTGTTGTGCTGCTCTGTTTGATTTAATATCTACATATTTTAAAAAGTCGTAAAAAAGCTCAAAATATCTATTTTTGAAAAGCATTTCGTTAATGAAGAACCAACATAACCCATATCCATTTTAAGCCAAACTCAAAATTAGCTATGTGAAGAAAAACACTAACTGAGATAGATGCGAAAAATTTTAGTTACGAGTTTTTGAAAAGTGCAAAAAGTTCCATTTAGATGTTTTTAAAAAGTGCAAAACGTTCCATTTAGATGTTTTTAAAAAGTGCAGAACGTTCCATTAGACGTTTTTAAAAAGTGTAAAATTTTACTTTTGTTAGAGTGCAAAATATTTCATTTACATGTTTTATAAAGTGCAAAATGTCCTCTTTTTAATGTTTTTCTAAAAAATATGGAAAATTGCAAAAAGTTCTATCTAGAGTCCTTTTCCCGCGTAGATATCCCAAAAAGTTACTCAAAATGACCAGGTAATTTGTAATATTTCTTAAGTAATTATTTTAGTAATTTTAAGAAGCTATAATTAAACAGGATTCTGAATGAATTCAGTGTAATACATAATTGTATGTCAAATAAAAAACCCACCATTAATATATCCGATTTCAGGCTGGTTCGTTTCAGAAGCAGTTTGAAATAACTTTTCAGCTGGGAGCTCAGGCATCTTCAATCTTTGCCAACAATCAATAAATAAGATCGTTGAACAGCTGATGAGACACAAAACTAAAACTAAAACTGGTGATTGTGTGGTCGCAAGTGCAGGCTGACTTGGCTGGACACTACACTGTTTCTATTTTTGCTTGGCCTGCGTCTGCCTCTGTCTGCGTTCTGTCTAAACGTGGGACTGACAGACGAAATAAATAGAAAGGAATGGGCAGTGGAGTGGGTAATCGCGTGGTGGAATGCTGAAGGTGGATTGAAATGTTGAGACTGTCGCTTTGGTTCCCTTCTGCTTCTTGTTCCTTCTTTTGTTTGATTCAGAAATAGTAATTAATTGGGAGGAGAGGTGATGTACTTTTAGGTTGGACCGTCTTTCGCCTTCCCATTACGTTGCGTGCCACGATGTCTGTCTGTCCGCAGTTGACTGATCATTTGCTCAATAATATGTACAGTGATGATTATCGATTTTATTCCTCTCGCTCCCCAGTTCAGTTTCTCTTTTACGCAATATCGTCAAGACAGTAAAGACACTCACTCCACTCAATTCCTCACGTCCAATTTGAAATATGAAGGCAGAACAAGAAACGACGACGAGGACGGACGAAGAAAGACAAGGCAAAGGGACAGACAGAGTCAGAGCCTAAGTAGAAAGAGATGAAATATTTTCATTTTCGTCTTTACTGATATCTGTATACAATATACCGCTGCTTCCTTTTCTATATACTGCAGCAGATATACTTTAATTTTTGATCCCAACTACTAAATTGTAAGTAGTCAATCTTGTACAATGGCAGCGGCGGATCTAGACATAGTTTTTGGGGTGGGCACTACATATTATTGTGAGTGAAGAATCAAAATGGCCTATTTCAAATTAAAGGTAGAATTACAAATAAATGAGAGCACTGTCAAAAATAATTATCTAAGATAATGCGCAAAATGCTGTAATTACATGTTTTTTTGAAAGTGCAAAATGTTACATTTAAATGCTTTTTTTTAAGTGCAAAATGTTCTAATTACATGTTTCTCAAAAGTGCAAAATGTTCCTGTTTCATTTGCATAATTTTGAAAAAATTGGAAAGTTTTGTACTTGCATGCATTCTAAAAGTGTAAAATATTCTATTTACATGTTTTTTTAACTACAAAATTATCTAACTTACATGTTTTTGAAAAGTGCAAAATGCTCCGATTGCATGCTTTTGCAACATGCAAAATGCTGTATTAACATGATTTTTAAAAGTACAAAATATTCTATTTGCACGCTTTTGAAAAATGTTGTATTTACAAGCTTTTGAAATCATAACAATTTAATTTTTTTCTAAATAATGAAATTTATTTCCAACCAAAAACGGATATGGGCCATTTTGTTTCTTCACTTCACTACATCATAATTAAGTAAGTATGTTTGTGCAGTCTTGGTTTAGAATGCCTCTACCTTAAAAAGGTTATTTTGGAGCGGCCCCTTTGCCCACCCCCTGGACCTGGATCCGCGCCTGCCCAGCTATAATATGCATCAGTATTTTTACTAATTCCCTCACAATAAGTCGAACGCACTATACAGACGTGTTCAATGCATATATTATTTAATACAGTGGTGGTTGGTGGTATGAAATGGTACGGTGACGGTGTAATAAGGACCTTTTATTTATTTAGTATTTCCACACAGTCACACATACAGGTAGACCTGACAGTGCAGTGCTTATTGTTTAATTACAGTCCACACCAATAATATACATAGGCACGTACAGCCACAACAACAGCAACAACAACAACAGAACACGAGACAGCCACTCGCACACTTCATACTCCATACTGTCTGTGTGTCTGTAGGCATTTTGTTTTCCTTGTCCTTTAATTACATTTTGGGCTTCCTTGTAACTAATAGTAAGTGCTTCAATCTTATTCGTGAAGACGAGGGGTGAAGCTACATATACCTGTAGATCACAATCAAGTCACAGGGTTCACTTTGTAGGCATTTGGCTGCAGCTGTACATTGCTGCGTAAGCTGCAGCATCGAAGAAGGTGCCTCCAAAATATTTATTATTACTTTGTTTCAACATGCAAATCAACATGGGTTCACGGTGCTATGCTGGCTGCGGCTGCACAGATGATTGTGTGTAAGTATAGTAACTTTTATTTTGACTCATATGCGTTTTATCGTCTGTATCCGCAGATGTACCAATTTCTTATAAAAAATGGCCCTATCTGTAGAACTTGTGGAGCACAGCAATAGTATGCTATGTATGTAGTTGTAGTAGTGTGGTAATTTTTTCTTATCTGACGTTTTGTATGCATTTTGTTAGTATAGCGCTTAAAGGCATTTAATATTTACTGCTTAATTTAGCATTACAACATCAGATGGATATGGATACTGCAAAAAAAATTTATTTCCGTTCTTTATGTCTGGCGGACAATAAAATTTCAAGTGAAAGGATGAAATCAGGTCTGATCATAGTGTATTACAAGCTGCTACACTGAATTTTGTAAAATTAATAAAAAACTAATATTTTCATTTTGTAATTGTACATGTAGTACAGCAGGTGAAACGACCTAAGTTTAATATCCTGATCCTGACTGGTACTACCGACGCCGACTGCGGCGCATCATTAATATTAAGTTTACAATAAACTATATGCTTCATGTTGGGTATTTTTATGTAATTGTGGGGTTGATAATATGGGTACTGTGAACCTACTGAACTTTTGGCCCATTTTTGTTAATCGTCAGTCTGTATGTATACAGTATCTATTTTATTTTGAATTAATTTAATTCACACTTTATTGGTTCTATATAACTGCATGTGTTGGTCATTTTGTATGTGGGTAAACTTGTAGGATGGTGATCACGGGGTGCTACAAAACAAATGATGTCATAAACATCAATGCTATATGAGAATTAAATACAAGTAGGTTAATAAATTAATAAATTCTGCAAGTTGATTTTGCAGTTTGTGTTGCATAAGAAGACTGAATGGTGACTTCTGAGGTGCGAGATCATTTGTAACCCTAACCGTTTACTCTTGTCACTACAATTTTTAGATATGAATCTTTGAAAAAGTGCAGCAACACATTATGAAGAGTTTTTTGGCAAAACGAGGCAAGTACATTAAATTATATTTGGCAGAATGGGATAAGTCCACGTGAAACACGCATTTCGGATTTAATTTTGTTTTCATGTGTTTTCGTAGTTTGTAGAAGACAATTGCCGTGTGTAAATGTTTTATGCAAGAAAATGTTAACAAATTTAAAAACTTTAGTTTCGCTTAAAACGATTAAAATTTCACCCCACTGACTTTTTCCTCCACGTTAAGTTACTGATTTTGAGGCAAAACGGAAAAAGTCCACAAATTAAAATTTTGCAAAATTGTCTGAAAACTCCAGAGTGAGTCCAGATTTATGAAACTGATTGAAATGACGCTTCGTCAGCTGCAGTACCTGTAGAAAAAATTGAACCGGAGAAAATAATCCTGTCACCTTTCATTCATTATTCGTTGTTCCCGTTTGATTTTTTGTTTGATGGACTTGACCCGTTTTGCCAAAAAACTCTTCAAATTTTTAAGATACGATTAAGTATATGCCATATGACCCCTCTCCTACGTGCACCATTTACGTGCGTGAGTAAAAAGGTGTAATTATATGTATAGCATGTAGGAAGCATATTATGTTGCTCCTTGCATCTGCAGTAGAAGTGGTTGTAGTTGTTACACATCTAAAAGGACAAGTACGACGTGCGGCGATTGCATTCACAGTTCGCTCAGTGTAAACAACCGCAACCGGAAAGACAAGAAAATTGAAGGAGAGTGCGAGTGGTAAACACATTCAATTTTATGAGGAGTTAAAATCATTAATTTTTTTTAGCAATGACTCCTTTATTATGTAACAAAAAAAAATTAATACAATACATTTAAACGGGATAGAGAATGAAAGTTTCACAAGTTTACAAATTACTTAGACACTCTCGATTCTTGATTCTGAAGCTCATCATCAGCTTTTGTGATGAACTTGACAGATTTTTTTATTCAAATCCTATTAACATATCCGATGGCAGCTGACCCACTGCCCCAGTCACCAGTCGCCAGTCACGATAGTCCACAGTCCAGCTATACGCTAATTATATAGAAACTGCTTCCAATTATTGTCATGTTATCTTCGCATAATTTAAATTCTAAAATGCGTAATTATAGTTTTTGCTCCTATTTTTGTATATTGATTAATTTTCTCAATTATATTGAGATAATTATATTGCCAGTTTTATTTTCCGGGTCAAACTATTACTATCAGACCCGTGCTTGATTATGATATGAAACAGGAAGCAGGTTAAGCAGCCCGTATGATATATAGAATAATTTTATTATCGTTAATTGCTTAAACTTGTACCCGTTTTTGTAATAAGCTATATGGGCTATATATGCTCTATATATGAATTAACTGACTCATGCGTATAGCCATAATTACACGATATTTGTACGGATAAAACCATTTATTAAAATGTGTACAAATTACTATGTTGGGCTGGACTTGGACACTATGGGCATTTGTGTGGCAAAATAGAAAAGTAATACATTTCTGTTAACGCTATAAATAGGAAGCGATGTATTTTCAATTGAATTCCAATCTCACGTTGCAAATAATTATAGCCTACATAATTAAGTACAGCGGCACGTTGTTTTAATTATGCACGTGGAAAGGAAGTAGGTATTTGGTATATTTTGAAATAATTTCCATAGGTTGTTTGTTGTAGTAGGTGAAATTGTGGGTAAACGGACATTTTCCTCCCGGACATTCCCCCCCCCCCTCCCCCCGCCAGAACATTTTCCTCCGAACTCGTAACTGTTCCTCCCAGTGTCAAAATCGCTCCACTAAAAGAAACAAGTGCATCGATCCACAAAACTTAACATATTATGTATTCATAAACGTTCTCATTAATATGCAAAACTTATAGGCTGAAGTACGACGTAAGTTTAGTCGCATTTCCTTTACAAGTACTTACATATTCAATAAAATTTTAGGCTATATAGTAATCGTTATTTCATAAAAATGGAAAACGATGCATTTTAGTTCTTCAGTTAATTAGTTATGAATGCATATTTTTTGGAATGTCTTCGAATACATACATTTTCTGGAAACAAACCCTCGTTTCCTTGACTTAAGTGATTTTGATACTGGAAGGGAAATGTTCGGGAGGACAATGTCATGGGAGGAAAATCTCCGGGAGGATGATGTCCAGGAGGAAATTGTCCGGAAGATAAAATATCAAGGAGGAAATTTTCCGGAAGGATAATATCCTAGGGGGGAAATTTGCAGGAGATAAAATGCCTTGCAGGCTGCAGGAAATTTTTCGGGAGGAAATTGTCCGAGAGGAGAATGTCCTGGGGGGGGCCAAATTTTCAAGAGAAAATGTCTGGGAGGATAATGTCCTGGGCGAAATGTCTGGGAGAGAAAATGTCCTGGGGGGAAAATATCCGGGATGAAAATGTCCTACAACCGAAGTTGTGACATATTATATTATACTAAAACAGGAAGAATCGTGCCGAAATAAATTTGATACTGCTACATGCTCCCATATGCTCCAATTTCTAATAAATGGTCCAATTTTACTATTAAAAGGCACGTGGAATAATTATTATTACATTCATTATGCCCATTATTTAGTTGAAATAATAATAAAATCCCTATTTAAAGATGTCACAATTTTGAACTGCCAACGTATGACGTAGCTCAGTGAGCTACATAAGTATTTACTTACTCGTAATTTTTACAAAAGCAAACATACATGGCGTGTTTCGAGTTATTTGACCGTCTAAATTGTCCGTCATGATTAATTGAAATTTGTATTTTATTTATTGGACACAGTCTATAATACCAATTCCCCACCTTATTTCCTTATTTACCAATACTGCGCGGCACGTTTTGCCCACTTAACTATGTCATAGTAACGAGAACGACATCATTCAGCTTTATAATTTGGAACTGAGAACTCTTTTGCTAAACCAGAATTAATTTAACCGTCTCTGTGAGTTTGCAATGTATCTTTTATTATTACTAGTGTAAATCAACGTATGTACATACATAGTTGCTTTTGTTATTCTTTAATCAACAAAATAAAGTAGACAATTTAAGTTCTGTAAGAATGAATTTTAAATCTTGGCCTAAACAGCTTTTAGTGTTGTTTGTAACAATTTTAGTAGTGGTTGGTTTAGTAGGGACCGAAGGACGCGAAGCAAATATTTTCAGCGAGCAAGAGCAAATAAATGACTCGATAATTAACAAATTTGAAACTGCGCGCGCTCAAATAATAATTAAACCCAAGGTTGCCTCTAATATACTAAATACACTAAGTTCCCTTCGTCAATTAAATCCAAAAGTTCACCCACTTCAAAATTCCAGCTGCATTTTCCAAATATATGGATACGGAGGAAGACAAAGGGAAAACCACGAAAACCAATACAGCGAATTTTTCCAAAATATTCTATCAAGAAATTATCTCATGCCACAGCAGTTCTTACAAAACAAAATAAGCCCATCCAAATTAGAACCAGATTCCAAGACGGAAAATTACAGAACTAAGCATTTACAAAAAATTGGCGGGAATACATTAAAACATACTTTTCCATGTCAAAATGTCCTCCTACTCTTGCCACAACAGATACAAGATTACGAATACTACAGTCAAAATGTAATTAAGCAAGAATTTTACTTTGCAAATAAACCAGAATTTACAAATTACATAATGGTGGGGACTTTGAAACAAGTATTAACTATATTTCAAGAGCCCGCAATACAAAGGTTAAAGTACAAGGCCGGGCTTGTGTTTGATTCTGAAAACGGACCCAGTGCCGCGGGCGCCAATCAAAAAACGCTTAATAATTTGACTGGTGATAGTATAACCTTAGTGCATGAGATCCTTACCGAAAATAAACGGTGGTCCACTGCTGTTCAAGTTGTAGCACTTAACAATGTAGACAATGTGCTAAATGAGGTATTTGACCGATCACTTTCTGTTTTAAATGCGCGCCATTTAAAAGCGGCAATGTTCAAACTTCCGCTCCACGTAATTTTCGGCGAAAATAATAGGCCTGTTAAAAATGTAGGTCTCGGATACCGGTGTTTACTAGAGATGGCGCAGCATTTCAACTTTACATATGACCTTGAATTTGTGAGCGGGAAAGTGGGTCAGCTTCCAAATGGGACATTCCAAGGGTTGGTAGGGGAGCTTGTTGAGGGCAGGAAGGACATTATGTTCATGCTCATCCCCACAATTCAAAGGTACGAATCCGTGGATTTCACCCCTGGAATGGGCACAATTGATTTCGTCTTCTACACTGCACCCCCCAAATTGACCATTAAATGGGAGGCAATTTTCTACCCTTTTGACACTGTAGTCTGGAGCCTGGTAGGGATTTCATATTTTGCCGCTGTCCCAGTTTTCTATGCAACTTTGGCAAAAACTGCAACTCCTGGCCGGCACAAAAGGAGAGTAGCAGAAACCTTGTACAAAGCATTATCTATCCCATTTTCTACACTCATATTTGCGACGCGGGAAGTCCCTTCCAGCGCGCGCGCCATCACGCTAGTCTACTCACTATACGCCACTGTCATCGTCACTCTGTACTGTAGCAATCTCATTTCTTTCCTTACATTCCCGGATCCAGAGGACGTCCCGCGGACGTTTTCGGAGCTCTCCCAACGTCCTGACTACAACGTCCAGCTCATGCACATCCCAGGGGCGGCAGGGGACGCCTTTTTGAAGGGAAGTACCTCCCCCACTTTAATCATGATTAAGAATCGAATGAGTTTTGAGCCCAATTTCGTCAAATGCATTCAGTCTGCGATCCTGGATAGAAAATCCGCGTGCATCGGCTGGGTTCCTATCGTGGATGGGATCATCTCCAAAAATTTTACAATACATCCACAGTTAAATCCGTTACTCAAGTCAGCCCCGGCCATCTCCAGCTTTCTTGCCTTTCCTACCCCGAAGCAGTCAAAATATTTGGAATATTTTAGCATCTATGCAAACTACCTGAAGGAGTCTGGGCTATTCCAGAGGTTTCTTTTAGACACGAAAAACTTTGCCAAAAGACGGGGAAGGGAATGGATGCTGAGTTCGACGCAGAGGAGGAGTGCCTTGTACAGGAAGCTTCATGATCTGCAGGAGAAGATGCTCGAGACGGAGATCAAGCCGTTTGTTTTTGACAACTTTAGATTTTGCTTTGCGGCCTTAGTGTGTGGGTCCATACTCGGGGTGGTTTGTTTTCTGATCGAGTGTGCTGCAAGGTCTTGTACAAAATTTCAAAAATTTCAAAAGTTTTGAATTTAAATAATTTTAAACTGGTCAGATCGATGCATATTTTAAGGTTAATTTAATTATCCATTATGTAATATAGAAACTTAACTAATTTTAAATTTAATACTGCACTTTTTTTGATGATAATAAATGCTTGTAAGTATTAAATGTGACCCCATTTAAATATCCTCTGTTTATTTACCAATTTGATATAAAGTGAATTGTGCTGTAATTTTGTGAACTGTTGTTTCATGGAGCCAAGGATATTAGCATGCTTAAGTACTTGAGTAGCTTTTACATACATAGATAGTGCGGTAATTAATTATATGAAAAATAAATACAGCATCGCTTTTGGCACTGAGTCGTCGCCTGCAAATTGTGTTTACTTTCTACTTATCGCTTGTAGTTAGTTCGACCGACCCGTTTCATTCTTTAATGGGGTAGACCAGTAAATGTACATATAGATGTAAATTAGAATGGCCCTGCCAATTTCCCATTTGCAAAATACTTCTCCAGAATTATAAATAATGTTATGATTAAAGATTGTTAAAAGAACGGAACGAGAAGACATACAAGCCTCATGATGCTCACTGCGGCTCCTCTCAATTTCATCGGAAGCCCTTGTAGCTCAGTCGGTAGAGCACGCGGCTTTTAACCGCGGGGTCCAGGGTTCGAGTCCCTGCGAGGGCGTTAGTTTTTGCATGTTTTTATGTGATTTTGTAACTTTTTTAATTGCTGTGTTGAACCTACATGAGTAAACAATTATTTACATGCTATTTTGGCACTAGAAATTTTTTTTCTCTCTTTTTTACATGACTTTACTACAGTTACTGTATAATTCAGCATGTTGTGGTATACGAGTATACGACTTATAGTAGTACAGCAATTTGATTGAATCTAATCGTAAGTAATAATTAATTAGTTTATGTCTCCAGTAAAATTACTGTGAATTAAGGTGGCCTATGTTATGTAATGTAAGTAGTTAACACATCCATGTTATTAGTTATTACACTTAGGCGTTTGTATAAATTCGGAAGCAACCATTAACTACGATCGATTGGAATAGATGATGGAGAAGTAAAATAAAATGATACAAAAATTGTGATTGTAATTAAGCAATTACTATGTAGTACACGGGCGTCGCTGGTGGAGCCTGCTGCAAATAAAGCCTAACATTTATTCCACCAAGCAATTTCGCAAGTAATTATAATAAATAATTATGACAATAATTAGTAAGCAGTAAAAGACAATAAATAATTCTAATATTAAGTACCCAAAAAATTAGTTGGGTACACACTCACAATCAGCTGAGCTCTTACACTACTTACAATTATTACATTTGTCCAAGAAATAAGTTTCGTCGGTAATTACAATCAATATTCTAAGCAAAGGTAAAAATATTGTATCATGATTTTATGTGGCAGTGGCAGTACTATAAGGACGCATGACACATACCATACTACATGTCCAGTTTGATAGTTTTACGGTTTAGCAGGCACACTTTGATACTGTCTTTTTAGAATTAAAGCGAAGAGCATAATATAACCCCCATTCGTCACTTCGGAATTTAAACTGGTAAAAAAGGTTAATTAGCCTAACACGTAAATTATCAGAACAGCACTGTAACTAAAAATGAATACAAAAACTTGTCGAGTCTTATTAACAATAATTCATTTTCTACAATTACTCAATTTTATAAATCCAGTATTTTCTCAGCCCCTGGGGTTTAAGGGAATTGTCCCAAGTTCTTCCGTCAAACAAGTTTTGAACAGTATAACAAAAACAAAAAGCCAACAATTAAATCTCGAGCACCTACATTTTGTAAGCTTCTGCATACTTCAAATATTTGATAATTTAACACTCACATCACTGAAGTCAAATCTTGAAGTCCGGGTTGAATTTGAAGCCGAAATAAGATCGAATCTTGGAGTGTTAGCCAGTGACAATTTAATACCAACACAGTTCATTGATTCAAAACCAGTGCGATTGACAGGAGACATTCTAACAGAACTTGGGAGTATTCTTTTGAAACATTCGTTTCGCTGCCAAAACCTGGTCATGTTTGTACCAAGAACAACAGAAGCGGACTTAAGTGAAAAAAACAGTTTCACTGCACATTTAATTCAACAGTCAATTCGCTTTAGAAACAGTCCCGATTTTACTAACCACTTTTTGATTCAAAATCCAAAATGGAAAGATCACGATGAGCACCTTTCGAATTTTTTCAAACAGCCCGCCATACAGCGACTCAAGTACAAAATCGGTCTTGTGCTTGACAAGGATGAAGAGGGGGCTTCCCCTGTTGTTGGTTTTATGCGAGAAATCTACACAAGGAGTACAGGGTGGTCAATTAAAAGTACCTGTTGTAATTTGAATAAATGCGAAAAAAATGTAGCCGAATTAACTAGTTTTGAAATGTGTTTTCAACAATCTTCCACAATACTAAACGGACGTCACTTACACATAACCATGTTATAGACAGCCCCCCTCACGTCATCCGGGATTCTAAGAATCAAAATAAGCCAATTCCAAATGTGGGTCTGAGCTACACCATAGTCCCCGAGCTTTCCAAATCGTTCAATTTCACCTACGACATTTCCTTCACGAGAACATTCTCCCAGTTTCCAAATGGGACTTGGAAGGGGGTCATGGGCGAACTTATAGCAAATAAACGGGACGTACATTTCATGTTTGGCGCCGCTTGGGGGAGGAATCTGTACATGGATTTTACTGGGCCTGTCTTTACAGCTGATCTCCCATTCTACACTGCCCACCCGAAGATTAACGTTAAATGGGAAGCGATATTTTACCCATTTAGCCCAGTCATATGGACACTTGTTGGGATTTCTTTTTTTGGAGTCATCCCTTTGTTTTACTTCCGTCTCAAAATTCAAACAATCCCAAAAATTTCAACTAAAAACGGGCAAAGCCAAAAAATAAAATCCGATGATGACCTAATATTTCAAGCAGTGGCCATTCCTTTTTCTGCTTTAGTTGTCGAAGCAAGGGAAGTACCCCGTCGGACACGTGCCATCACTGTTATGTTCGCCCTCTATGGAACCGTCATCGTGACCATCTACTGCAGCAATTTCATTTCTTTTCTGACCTTTCCTGACCCTGAACATGTTCCAGGGTCATTCGCCGAATTGGCTCAGCGGCAAGACTACAGCATTAAGCACTGGGTCATTCCTGGCTTCGCTGACGATGTCTTTTTTAAACAGACGACTACCCCGATTTTTGTAGACATCCGGGGTCGCCGCTCAGTCACTAGTAATATTACGGATTGTGCCCAATCTGCAATTTTCGAGAAGAAAACTGCTTGCATCGGTTGGGAAGTTGTAGTAGACACTATTCTCGCAAAATCTTTCACGACTCACCCTACATTCACTCCATTGAGACAATCTACTCCAGGCCTTTCGCTCTACGTAAATATTGTAGTTCCGAAGCTATCGAAGTATTTGCATAATTTAAATGGCGTTGCTAACTACTTGGGAGAGGCAGGGGTGAGGTCAAGGATAATGGAATCAACAGTGAATTTTCTGCGGAGGGAGGGAAGAGCGGAAATGGAGAGTTTGAAAAATACTCAACTATATCGAAACTTAAAGGAGATTGAAATTGAGGGAGGGGAAAGTAGCAAAACAAAACCTTTGGGAATTAAACACTTTTGGTTTTGTTTTGGTTCAGTCATCATTGGGCATCTTTTGGGCCTTCTGTGTTTTCTGGGGGAATTTTTGCACACATACTTTGCAAATCTTTGGGAGTGTCTCATATTTAATTTGTGATGGTGATGAGAAGTCAAGTGATCACTACGTATAGACTTTTATTCTTGTTGCATAGAATTCTACAATTGTAGTGCAAATTATTAAAAATTGGAAATACTGGGAGTTGATGCTGCCATTAAAATTGTATCGTACGTGAAGAACCAAAATGACCCATGTCCATTTGTAGCTAAAAACAATATCCACTATAAACGGAAAAATTGAAATATGTCTTGAGAGCATTTAAATAAAACATTTTGCACTTTTCAAAAACATTTAAAAAGAGCATTTTTACACTTTTCAAAAACTTGTAGATAGAACATTTTACAATTTTTTTAAACTTGTAAATAAAACATTTTGCACTTTACAAAAACATGAAAATAGGACATTTTGCACTTTTCAAAAACACATTATCATTTTACGCATGTTTCCCTTTTTGTTTTTATGACATAGCTCGATCAGATTACAGCTTAAATTGGATATGGGTCATTAATTTTGGTTCTTCGTAGACAATATGTAGGATGACCCAATGTCTACTCATTGCTAGCCAATTTATTTAGTGTCCATCTAACATTTTGTTTATTCTGCAAAAAGTGTTATATTGATTTATTTATTATCAATAAATGATAAGAAATGAAACTCAGAAAGAAAACTTTTACTACATTTATTAAATGGCGCTAAGGTTTTACAAGATTCTCGGCAATGTTTCCGGGAACATTTCAATTTTTGCTTCTGGAATGTTTTCGAGGAATCTATTTGCGATGGACTTGTAGAACTACAGACAGATATGGTAGTAAAACATTTGGTTTGGCATAATTATTAAACTAAATTTAACTTTTATTTACAAGTTACTCTAGTGACAAAAGTGGCATGTGTTACCTCATAGATAAACAGTGCAATAGAAAGAACGCTCCCGCACATTAAAATAAGAAAAGGCGTTATTAAATTATGTAACCTAAACGGCTCCACAACTGACTTCAATGAATTTCTAAATGCCTCTAATAATTTTACATACAACTTGGCTTCCTTGTGACTGTCCAGCCAAATCTTTCCGCAACGCTTAATTAAATCTTCCGTCTGCTTTAGCCAGTGCCAGTAATGCCCAGTATCACGTAACCATCGCGTGACATGGTTAATTCCATCTAAATACGGTGACCCTTTCGGCAAAACTGTATTTGTCATAACTGTTAAGGCAGCATCCTTTGATTTAGAAACTAAATTTACGTTTTCCCTAAGAGTAACATTCCCTTGAACAATTCCTTCCACAATAAAATCCCAGCCGATGCAAACCGTTTTCGGAGTGGTGACTGCCTCGATGACACAACTGTACAGATTGTTGGGGGTGAGTCTGCTTCTGGATCGAATTTTCAACATGTCTGGATGCGTTGTTTTGTCAAAGAAAAATAGCAGCGGCCCGTCATTCTGGAGAATAATGTGGTAATCAGTTTTGCTTGCTAATTGCCCGAAATTAACTGGAATGTCCTCGTTCGTGGGATAAGTTAAGAAATAAAGAAGATTGTAAGTGTAGTAATTAATGAAGATGAAACATGAAAATAGCCACATTGTTGAGAGCGTTTGAACTGCCTTTGGGATTTTGTAACTTTCCCCACAGAGTATACCGTAGGTTATATGAAATGATTTCCATTTTAAATCATTAGCCCTTGTGTGATTTGCGTCACATTTTCGATTTTGTGCAGCGTACAATTTTAAAAAGATTATTAAATTCACGACGTTCGTTGAAAACAAGATTAATAGCCAGGTTGAAAATTGAAACGGGTGCAGGATGGACTTCCAGTCTGTTTTAGCAGCTGGTATTGCAGTTATAAATATTATAGAAGCTGTATTGAAATATGTGCTGGTGTCAAGGGGCAAACCATAAACAAAATTTGCTGCGTACCACGTCAGCATATCAACCCGATTGTAAATGACATCGTTCTCCAGCCCAGTGAAGGTCCCATCCTCTAGCAGTAGTACATACGACAATGCCAGTGAAATTTCAATTGTAGAATTGCACTTTTCTGCAAGGGACGTAACGAGATTGTAGGATGTTCCACTCGGTTTTCCTCCACCGTTGTTAAGGTATTGATGCTTTAAATCGAAAATTTGGAAACGAAAATGACGATTTTGGAGAAAGTCTGCGTGGTGACTTCGACTACGACTAACTTTATAATATTTATGCTGGATATCTATTTTGTTATGGTTTGCAATGACTGGATCTGGATGGCCATGGCCCGTTCCAGTTTGAATAAAGGCTGTAAGTGCTAGTAGCAGGATTTGAAGTTTGAAATAATTAGGAAGGCACATCTTCTGCTGTTGAAGTTTGGAAAAAATTAATATTTGTGAAAAATAACAGTTCGCGGTTCGCGCTGTAGTCAGTGTTCTCAAATTCCACTTTTCTGCTCTCCAAGATTTAAGGGACTACGCAGAAATGCTAAAAGTTGACTTAAATAAAATCCGAAACCGACCTTTTGTCTGCAGAGTTGTTTTGAACATTTTCATAAAATTCCTTGTTTGCGAAGCAGGTACACAGAACAATTTTGCATCGCTTTTGGCCATTCAGTAATATTTGTATTTTGTCTCCTGAATCATGTGTGGTTAAATGCTTTATGAATAATTATAGCAGTGTGCCAACTTAAGTGTTAAGCGTACTTGGTTAACCTTTGCCTTTACATAGCTTATAATGTAGACTTGTGTTGCAATTGCAAAGTATCTTATTTATGAAGTAAAAGTTATGAGAAGTTAAATAGAGCGTAGCTATGTATAAGTACGTAAATTCAAAAAACCTAAATACTGAGCTTTCCACGTTGCTATTGACTTTAAGTTAAACGAGTATGCAGATACTTATAATTAGGTACATAGATTTAAAAGGGTACCTATAATCATAATAAATATATTGCGACAGTATATATACAAGTAAGCAAGACACTTTTAAGCAACCAGACGCGTATTTATCATTCTGATAATTAAATAAGTGAATTCCAAATTTTGGTGAATTAGATTGACTCAAGTTTTGGACTGGGCTGATGTTGTTCTACAAAATGAGAGCCAATTAATGGAAAATGTAGTTTTATAAATATACTATTGGCTCCCAATAAATGCTCTTATAAAGATTACTTGGAAATAACGGAGGCATAATATTCATCTTTTAATCAATGCGGTATAAATCAAATCATTATTATGATCACGATATCCTACGGCGCATTTTATGTTCCAAGGGTAAACGCACCATTTGCGATGCAATCATTTTAATAACTGGTGTATTGTGTAATACGGCTATGTGGACACAGACAAACATGAAAAACTGTTTTCGAATACATCGAATTAACGATACTTTTTACGGTACATTATGCTTCTATTACGTATGTAATAATATATGTATAATTAGTTGCTCGGTGGTATCGCATGATATGGTTCCTCTACAAATGACGACATCAGACAATCCTCATTTTTATGAACCTATGAGTGCCTATGATCCTCCCCCCCCCCCCTGTGTTAGTTAGTTTTTAGAATGGTGCTTGAAACGGGTTTTCAGGATGTGTATCAAATCTGCAATGCAAATAGATACCATATTGTATGAATTAAAAATTTTATAAATTGATTTCGCGTCTTTAACTGCCCGCAATCAAACCAGACGAGGCACACGTCTCTACTTGTAATGAAAATTGTGTGCTAATCAATTAATTGTGTATAATGACTAATGACTTGAAATACGACAAAGAATACGATTACCCGCGGATAATATCAGCCAAGTTAAAAGTCCTACCCGCCCGTCCTTTGTCCATCTTCGAAATTGTACTCATTTCGTCATCAGTTAGTTTAAAATCAAAAACCTGTAATTACAGTAGTGTATTCAGTTTCAAATTCCCATTTTAGTTTGAATAGTTTGAATTTTTATATGCCAGTTTTGACTACAATAATAATAATAATATTATTCTAGAGCTCCGCTGTCGGTAATAATAATGGGTAGTTAACAAAAAAACAAAGGCTTCAAAAAGTTACCTGTCCATATTTTTTTTCAAATTCAGGAATAAACAAGTTAATTATGACTCCATTCTGAACTAAATATCTCACAAGAATTTGCCTCGGAGTTTTATTGTAGCGCACACTGTACTTGATTATATTTAAATTCTTCGTTGGGCATTGACGATCCCGATTCCGAGTGTTTTCCAAAAGCGTCGACCTGTACGTAACCTCACATTTAGTATTCAGTTAGGACTGGATACCGAATTTATTGAACCAGTGAATGCATGCTACATTGACGAAAGTTTTGCATATAAAATCGATGCATTGATTTATACACTTGAAACAATTACAGGATAATTCTGATATTAACTAAACATTTTAATTAATTTTCTTTAGTTCACCCATCGCCGGTGCCGGTGTTTGTATGTTTTGAAAAGATGCCTTCGTTCCCGACAAATAACCCAAAAGGAAGAAAAGAAGCAACCACAACTTCAAATCTTTTGCATAATTCAAGAAATTCCTTCTGCTGAAAATATACGTGGCATTCCATCTGTTAAATATTAAACAGTATGAAATATTTACCTAACACTGGAATTATTACAAGCAAGAATAATAGAAAAAATAGTTGTTACCTCAATAACAGCTGGCGGAACCCTTGCATTTCTAATGATTAATCGCAATTGCTTCGAATTAAAGTTTGCCACCCCAATGGATTTGGTGAAACCAGCATCCACTAATGATTCCATCCCTTTCCAAATACAAATCACATCCGTATGCCGATCCAAATCTACTTCACTCAGTTCGCTGCCTTTGCTGGTAGTGGCTGGAAAGAGATTCTCATCGTTGACGTATGTAAATCCGACGGGGGACGAAATAGAGTACAGGTTCACATAATCTAGTTTCAGATTCCTCAGTGATTTTCGGAGGAAGTACTCTGTTTTTTCTAGTGTGTTTCCAATGTATGGGAGCTGAAATTAATTTTATGGTTTTCAGAAGTAACTTTTGCGTTGAGGCAATTTACCTGTAGTGCTGAATTATTCTAAAAGTAAATAATCCGCGATTTTGCATTCTAATTTGCATAATTATATCTTGAATCTAATATTAATAAAATAACCTTGGCAGATATAAAAATATCCTCGCGTTTTAATTTCCCTTTCGAAAACCACCTGTCTAAAACATTTCCTAGCACGTCCTCGTTTTCACTGAAATCCGTGGAAATGTGACGGCATCCAGCTGATAATGCATCTTCTATGGCAGTTTCCATTTTATCTCGGTCAGTCTGCTTAATTTTTATGAAAGAATTATTAAAGTTTTTATTTTGCCCTTCAAAATAAATGATTAGATAATAAAGAATGACAGTCAAACCTGGAATGAATTCCAACCAATAATAGGAATTTGATTTCCATCAAAAAGTTTAACAAATTCCCCAATTTCCATTTTTTCCGGGACGTCTTGTGCCATTGAACGACACGTTTTTTTAGTTACTTGTTTTTTTGTGAATTTCTTGCAAAATAATATCCTTCTCGACTGATTGATCGAACTGAACTGCTTTGCCCACTCTTGTTGTGTCGGAAACGTGGAGCAAGTTTTAGAAGCATGTCGCTTTATTAAAGCACACGATAGGCGATATTTACAGTATACATATCTGCGTATATTTTTACAAATTAAATTGCTATATATCGCTATTGTAAGTCAGTCGGTCAATCTCGACACATCGCATGCTCCGCTAGCTATTCCGAAAATCTAAAATTTTTCTTTGTATTATTTGGAGGCTTTTTTAGAGGCACAAGTTCCATATAAAAACAAAGCTGACACTCAATCAGTTTTATTGTGCTAAGTGCTAACATAAGTTTTCCCCTTTTAACACTTTTAACCCGGTTTGGCGTGTGTACAATAATGAATAATGGCAAAACTTTCTCTCACATTTATGGTTGGCTGTTGGTTTGTTGGTGTGTGAATTAAAGGTCAAGATTTCGGGACTTTATTGAATTTCTTTCTTTTTGTAAACACTATGACAATATAATAGATGCATTAGCTGGATTCTGAGCTGTTGACACGAGGAAAGAGGATTTTTTTCCAAAAAACATTGGCTTGCTATTAACTCTCATGACTATGTACTTCGTTTTTATTATTCAACAACATGGAATATTGACGGAAAAGCATATTTCCTGGGATTTAACACTGGTCTCCGATAGTAGCAGGCGCGGATCCAGGGGTTGGGGGAGGGCAACAGCAAAATGCAATTTTTGGCATAGGCTAACATAGTGGTGTTTAAACCAAGTTGGCTGTTTCCTTATTCAAAAATAATATTAAATTTATTTACATGTTTTTAGCATCATCAACCAATAATCCTAAAAACATGTAATTAAAAAATGTTGGTCACATTTCAAAAATGTGTGAATAGTGCATTTTGCACTTTTCAAAAAGCATGTAAATAGAACATTTTGCACATTTCAAAAATTCGTTATCAAAATTTTAATATTTTTTTGACAAGTTCATTTTAATTCTAGCTTAAATTGGATTTGTAAATTCTTCATTGACTTGTATAGCCCACCCCAGAAAATATTTCTAGATCCACCCCTGTCCCCTGTACCCGAGTTTACTACCTCTACCGTACTTGGGTATGACAGCTAACCTACGTTGGGTTTTAAATAATTTACAGTTATAGTAAATACGGTATCTTTTTGCGTAGTGTTCATGGGGGTCTACCCACACATTAGTCACTGTTGACTGTGCTCATCCATCGATGTACGCCCAGTGCTCGACCAGCTTACAGACTAAATAAGCAGATACATGCATATAGCTAATACCAATTGACTACCAAATTTCTGGAAAGCACTGGAAACCGACCAACACAGAATGTATACCTTGTAACGATTTTACATCATTCGTGAGAAAGAACATGTCACTTTTATTTTCCATGTAATATCATTGATTTATTAGTGAGGTTCGTGTGTGGTGTACAAAGGACTGAAGTCACTGAACCTATTACATATCTCTACAGATTCTCTTTCATACAAAAGCACTATAAGTATATATTTTAGTCCTTCGTGCTCGTAGACAAGAGAAGAGCAAATTTATTTGTGACAGTTTTTGTTGAGTTAATTAATTGACTTTTGACAACTAAGTAATTTAGTATTTTTCGACAGCTTGACATTTATAAAATTATAGTTAATTTAATCAGTCAATATTCATTGAATGTCAGTCACTGTCACCGTCACGGGTTGGTCACTGTCATCGGCATTTTTATTTGCTGGCTAAAATTATGACAACTTGCCTCTCAGTCTTACTTTTTTATTTTCTGGTATATAACTACATGTTTATATGTTTTGAACAATCAGTACATGTGGTACATTCCTAATTAGCTAAATAGTGTTATGTAATAATAATTGTTGTATTATGCACATGTTAGCATCCAACGAGTGAGCAAAATGAATAAAAACAAGTGAAGCACAAATTAAATTATTTAAAGATTTTAGCCAACTAATAATGAGACAAAATTTTATTTTATTCTAAATTAGTAATAATTAATAATTAACACAATCTAAATCTATACAAGAAGTAGTAGGTCACAATATTACCTAAATGAAGGTGTGTGTATCACTTCAAACAACATTAACGAACACATATGGAAGCGTGCAAACTTAAGATTATGCATAAGTAGATTAGGCAACTTAAATGATTACTGTTAAAATACTTATTGATTTTTTTTTGGCAATTTTTAGTATATATTAACTTACGTAGATTTGAATTTATAATAAATGCTGTAATATTACAATTAATTAACAATACTGATAAACTATAGTAACTGAGCACCTTGGTTAGCTATACTTTAGTTATAGTTACAATAATATTATGTATCATTAACTATATGTACGAACGTACAATTTAAAAATAATATTTTCATGCATTTACTATTCCAAACTTACAAGTAAACTCAATTACTTACATAATTAAATTGTGTACCCTCCCATAGGATGAAGATGGCACAACTCCGTGGCATAGATTACTTGAGAAATAAAAAAACATACTATTTGCATTTAAATTAGATTACATTTAAAAACAGAAACTGAATTTACGTACTTCAAAGTCACAATTAATCGAAGTAAGAAGTTCACATAATAAGTATCAATTAATTTAAATATCAATTCAGCAAATCCCATTAATGACTATTAGGTAACTTCAAATCATGCTAGAAATAGTAACATTAATTAGATACTTAAAATGTCATGTAGAACGCTTATACATTTTTATTTTGCTAGATTGAAAGTTGGAACAGTATGCACCACGTTTCAAAATTAGCACCTGGCCTTTATTAGCCTATATGGTAAATCCAAAGGTACAAATATACGGTACTTAATTCTGTCAGAATATATCAGTACTGACAGTTTATTAACGAATACAATGTGTATCTCTTGCACACGCTTTTCAGATCACCTTGTTGAGTAACTTTGTTTACTACTTATCCCTAGCATAACATAAATTAATTGCTATAACTAATTTCTTAAAATTAGCAACACTATATTAAACACAATATGCACAAATAAAAATAACTACATCATTAATGAGCAATACAGGCACTAGTTCCGAAGCTCGGTTAAAAATGTTGACTGTGATTGTTTGTGATGCTTCGATTAGGATCGATGGTAAGGGGAAGGACGTTGGGGATTGTTGCGATTAATTTTCCAAGTGTATTGAGAAGAACCTGCGATATCCCAAAATGAAACAATTTATTTAATTAATTATTTTATTTAACTATTAATCAAGAGTTAATAGAATGCCTTAGAAAATAGTAGCTTACGATCTCGAGACATCCTTAAAACAGGGATCCGTGGTAATGGCAGCTGCTGCATCTGTACTTCAACTTCCAGTTGTGTTAACGAATATTGGGCTGCTGCTGGCATCGCTAAAGATCTATTTTGGTTTACTGTCAATCTGGAAACTTCGTTGACGCACCGATTTGTTTCAGAATTAGAATCAATGTCATTTGACTTCATCCACTGGTGGCTCAGTATCCCCTCCAAAGTAATTCTTCTTTTGGGATTTTCCTGAAGGCACTGACGAATTAAATCTACGCAATCAGCTGAGAGACGCCTCTCCCGTTCGTTTTGAAATGTGAGCCTTGCCTCGAGTATCTCATCCGCTTTCGGGAAAGGAACGTCCCCGCAGAGCATGGCATAGAGGAGGATCCCCAGACTCCAAACAGCACCCTCCGCCCCATCGTAGCTCTGGTGACTAAACCATTCACGTGGGGCATACACATCCGTCCCATGGTAATCCGTGAAAGGTCCGTCCTTGACTATTGCTCCAGCTCCGAAATCGATTAGCGATAATTTATGAGTTGCAAGGTTCACAAGAATATTCTCGTCTTTAATGTCTCGATGAACAACTCCAGCCTCATGACATTTGAGGACAGTCTGTACTATTTGCCGTAGGAATCGCTGAGAGCAAACTTCATCCAGGAATTTCCGCGCACCGATATAGTCGAATAAATCCTGGACCAGCTCAAGTCTCTCCATTATAATAAGGTAGCTGTCTTTCCTGGTGAAACAGTCCAAAAACTTGACTACTCCGTCAATGTGGGAGACTTTCTGGAGTAAATATATTTCAAGTGGAATCCTCACACAGCTACTACTCCCATTCCCATTAGGCACACGAATAAATTCTGACTTCCCTTTTAATGGGACCACCTTGATGGCGACTGGTGATCCTCCAATTTTGGTAACGCCCGGGAAAATATTTCCAAATCCACCTTGACCAATACTTGGACCGGTAATCTCGTACTTTTCGTGAAATGTTTCTTGTCGTGCCTTCGGCTTCCCTTCCGTCCGAGATAAAGCACGGAGTGGGGAATATTTGTACGTCCCAGTAATGCTCATTGCAGATATCGGATCGGAAACCATTTTAGTCCCGAGTTTCGTATTGATATATCTGTAACAAAATAAAAGTAATGATTCTTAATAATGCGATATAGAATTAAGTCGATCAGTACCATCTTAAGTGTTTAATATACATCGATGCAATACATTGGATTTGTTCCGTAAGGCTACGGAGAAAAGTCTCACGGGAAGTTTCTTCCGTCGCATAATTTTGATCCGCATCCGTTGTCATTATACTGATTATACTACAATTTTATGAGATGAATTCGATATTTTCATGTAACTCAAACAAAGCGTACGAGTTCTTATTTTTGCATTTATCTGATAACGCACCTGCTAACCTAAACTTTATTTTCTACAAAATACAAAAATTCCGAAAATGAGACTGGTTCTTACAATGAAAAAAAACAATTGCTAGAAAAAATTGAGCCCTACGCCACTTTTAGTAGTTTTGATTCTGTTATGCGATTTATTGCAGCAGCAATTTTCGTTGTAATATGCCATAGTTTGGAGATGTTTCAAAAAAAAGTTATAGAATTTTTAAATACATGTTTTTCAAAGTACTTAATTTAACTATTCACGCTTCTAAGCCACGTGGGAGAGTTTTGCTTAATTTGGGCTTTGTAAATATTCTTTTAAGAGATCAACGTGTTGACGTGTCATGAAACTTTTTTTTAAATATTTGTAACTCATAATACGAAAATAAATGTTTAAGTTTTCTCTGGACTGTAGATATCGCCTTTAAGATCTGTGAAAAAATTTATTTACAAATCGTACCTCTAATTCTAGCGTATCTAAGAGCGCAAGTGCCTCCCTCCACCCTCCCCCTCCCGCTCCACTTAATTTCAGTGTAAGCGTAAACAATGCAATGATTAATTCTGATCAAAGTCCAAAAGTCGGTGGTATGGCTTACATATTTCATTACTGTGTGGCCTACGTAAGCAACTTTTTGATTTTGCGTAATTAATATCGTTAATTACAATTTAAACTTGAACTTTAAATTCTTACGTCAACTTGTGCGTTTTCAAGAAGCACAAACAACGCGCAACAGTCACCAAACTAAAAAATTATGATCTTCTATATTATGTGTGTCATCATTAACAAAGTATCTTACCAGCAAGTTATTATGGAGGAGCGATCGCAGCTGAGAATGAAAGATGTCGCAGAATGGTTGAAATTACTAACTTTTGGAATTAGTTGTTATAATTTTGTTCGAGTATTGGTTACAGCTGAGAGCCGATCAGTGCTCAACAGGCTCTTGCAGTTGTCTTCTTTTTTAGGTCTTAGAATCTGTTAAATAAAAGACAAAAATCAATCATTAGTATTTTAATATTGGAGTACAATGTACAATACACTGAAACATCGACATACAACAGTTTGCTGCTTATATCACAAGGTTATAAAAGCGCATGTAATTCATCACTGCTGTCACCTACTTAATTAATATAAAGCATTTAACGACTGATAAAACTTAAGAATAAATAATTTTAAAAATTGAGTCATGTATGATATGCAGGCAATGCTTAAGAAAGTTAAGGTATCTGCTAACTAATAAAATTGTATGAAATATTGATACAATGTTAAGGCAATAAAGCTATTCCTAACGTTAGTTAAAATGATATTTAACAATGCTAAGAACTGCAAAACAAAAACACATATCATAATACATAATATGTGTTAGGTACCTCGCAAATAGAAACCTGATCTAATCACTACACTTATTTTTGTGAATAGTTACTTGTTACTTTTTTAAACAACATATTAAAACTAATAATAATAATGATTGAATTAGGACTTACAAAATCATTACAAATTAACTTTGTACGTCAATTCAGGGCTGTCTTAAAAATAGTTGCATAATTTTATTCGTTTTGATAGGGAAATAGATTAAACATTTCCTCCTCATAAATAAAACAACTAGCAATATTAATGCTTATAGTTGAAATGTATTCTTAATAAAGTTTAAGGAAAATGTAATAAGTTTAAATAAAACAATAAAAACTTTGATCTTATTAAAAATTAGTGAGAAAAGCCCCTTTAATACGAAATATAGAAACTTTTAGGAAGAGAGATGACTCAGGGGCGATTCTGTTCTAATTCTTTCCCTGTATGCTTTTGTAATGGGCCAAATAGTAAATAATGTCTGAGTCATTCTTCAGACAGAATGTTTCCCTGCCGCCCTGAACATTCAAATAAACTTTCTCTATCAAAGTCCTCGGCTGCCCTCATTCTTTCTGCTTTCTCCATTTTCCAGTATTTCTCCAGCCGACCGCTCAATCGCTAAAGTCGACGTCATTCATTTAACCTACCTAAGGGATCGTCTGTAAATGACGTCGTTGCTGGGTCAATGGGTCTACTTGGCTACTGACACTGATGACATCCCATGTAAAAGATAGCCCTTTACGCAATGTTTTAGCTGATAAAAGAGGTCCTACATGGTGATATGTTGATGACGTCACTTGTGGACGATCTTTTATACCTAGCCTACTCCAATAGTACTAATGAAATGTTAATTATAAAAGATAACTATATGTACTAAATCACCTAAATTATAATTTTGAAACTCAATTTCAAATTCTTAATTCATATCATGAATAATTAAATACAACATTTGAGTGTATAAAAATAATCTACTATGTGACGATAAAAAATCGAATTCACTGTACAATACCAAATTATGTTTCATTCTTGGCATCATCAATACAATTAAAACTCGTAATTATACAGTTAGACCAGTTAGACGACAGATACAGGAGCTTCTGCTTCATTAAGAATGCGTAAAATTGGTTAAATTTGTATGTCTGTAGCTTGACAAAAGGTGCTCTCGCAATACTATTAAACTAAACTAACGAATTATTTAAGCAATCGCGAGCACAGTAATTTCTACCTATTGTAAACGTTCTATATATATATACTAATGACAATTAATTAATGCCATTTTAACTGAGTGCGCAATAAGATGCAGCATTAAACTTTAACTCACACTTTCAATATCTATTTTAGTGTAGCAAATAATTTCAGAATGAACTAATAAGCTTTAATGATTTGAATTTTGGATAAAAGTTGAAGTTTTCTATTGCTGATTTAAATAAATCACTGAATTAATTAATTAGGGTAGATGCGGGTAGTTGTGATAGGGTAGGTAATTGTGATTGCTCAGTTTTTAACACTAAAACATTAACGCTGATAATGGCCGTGCATCTTACATGGAAGTTGATGGAAGAACTAAACCCGAGCCTTCGATGTAAGGAGTTCCTTTTCTGTGTCCTAATGTATTCCTCCCAAAAACTGAGCGATCACAATTACCCGCCCTATCACAATTAACCACCTGTACCCTAATGAAAATGCGATCAAATGTTAAATATCCCATTTATAGTACAAAATGCTAGCCAAGCTTTACAGTTAACTGAACAATCAAGCAATTTTTGAAGTAATATTACATTACCAAAAAGAAAAGTTACCTACTTAGGAATTTAACGGTCAACGGTTTCACCTACCATTTCCTGTGTTTTCATTTTTACATTCTGAATGCAGGTGAATTAGGATGCATTAAATGTCAAGTGTTTAGAACAATAATGAACTCATCCATCATCTAGTCAGATTTGAGATTCTACAATGAAATGTCGATGTCAAATATATTTTGATTGGAATAAAACGCTTAGTAGTAATGGTGGAACTCTAAGCAGATTTAGCAAAAACAAAGAAAATAATGTAAGAAATGCTGTGTAGAATCGAAAACGGATAAACTGATGATTTTATAGAGCTTTAAGCTTTATGTGATAACAAATACTAAAATACAAAGAGCCGCGAAAATATGATCTATCATTAAAAGCTGTTTGTGTAATTAGTAGCAATTATGGAATTGTCTTACCAGCAAATTATGATGGAAAATAACGACAGTTATCTATTATAATGATTTGAGCAAGTTCCAGCTAAATCCGCTTTAATGCTTTAGTAAAGTGAAGGGGCAAAATTATGGTTTGTTGAAGATCTTAAAACTGAAGGAAAATTATATACCTTTCCTAATCTCTCCCTTTGGTGTTTGGTTTGTTAAAAATCAAAATGAAAATGTTAAATCTGTCGTTTCTTCCAGTTTTCAGATTCGCTGGCTGACGCGCTTTTTCTATGAGTTGCTATATTGTAATATAGTTTAGTTTATCAAAATTTTCGACGCTAGATGTTTTGAAAGTTTTCCCGTCTTCCCTCTGTGAACCTTCCGCTGTCTCCACTGGTTCCATTCGCCCGCGAACATTTGAATGATCCAAATCATGATTCATGAATGAAAATATTGAAAATACACTGTAAAATTAAGCGTCGAATGTCATCAAAACTGTCGAGCCTTGCTTAGGATGATTTTGGTGGAGTTGTTCCGGTTTACCAAAACCAAAAATTTTGGCTATGTTTAAAAATTGCATTGGTTGAACTTTGATCTTTAGCATGCAAAACAGTACAACTCATCTAGTTGAATTGTACAAGTTATATAGTAAATTGAGTGGCCAATAATAATGCAAGTATATATTTACTACCAAGGGGTAATTAACATTTAATTTTATTATAATTAGTAGACAGCTTTTATTATAGTAGTAACTTAATATGTGTGGTACTACAAATCGAAATTATATAACTACTTATATATGTACTATATCTATAATTTATATAGCCAAGTAAAAAATGTTAAAGTAATAGATAATTCATTATAATTAGACCAGACTCATAAGCCAGTAGTGTTATCATCGGGTTTCATGATTTTTTTTAACCTTACAATTAGAAAACAACTCAACTTAGAATAATTGAGTCTTCGAGGGCTCTTGGGTTTGTCTTATATTTTTGTAGGAGAGAGGCGTATTTTTACAAAAATGCCTATAATAATTGTTAGAATTAATTGTTATCCACCGAAGACGTTGGTAGGTATTTGCTGAGTCGGTGGGACCAGGTATTTACGTGTCACTTCCATCCACTCCAGGGGGAAGTTTCGCTGCAAGTGAGTAATCACACGTCGTATGCTATTCTTTGAGGCTCGATCACAGCCTATAAACATGAATTAATGCTAAAATATCGCAATTTATCAAATATCATTAATTAATATCGTTATAAAATGTTTTAACAGTGTTACACCATGACTATTTTGCACTGGATCAGACATTCCAAGGCAAAGTCTAGTTCGTTTAAAGGGATCGATTCATTTGATTACAATTACATTAATTACAATTAATATAAGAAGATAATTTTTTAGACATACCTGGGCAGCGTCCTTGAAGAATTTCAGGTGCGAGTCCTTTTGCCCATAGGTAAAACATGTAACAAAATACAAATTTATCAACAAGATTCATTATGGCTTGATGACTTAATAAAAATTTTCATAATGTCTTAATAATTTACTAAATGCTTCAATTTATAAAAGTTTGGATAAAAGTTTATCACTGAAAGTGTTATAGAACGTACTCTGAAGATTCCTCCCATGATCGTCACATGGGCCTCTCTCAAGAACACAATTGATGAGACTACGAACATAGCTCGTGTCCTTCAACATCCTCGTCACTCCCAGATCCTGCAGAATATTTCTCTTGGTCCGAATCTGAAGGGAAGCCCTTAAAGGATTATTCGGATCCGGAAGTTGTCTCTGATGAATGTGACCAGCAGGGACGGAACTTGCTCTGCAAAATCCAGCTAATAAACATAGCAACATTCCCGAGGCAGCGCACCATCTCAACAGTCTCGTCCAGTTTTTCGTCGCCATTATTTATGCTACTTTTCTATCACCTCATGGGCCTGGGTTCGACAACACAGGTTAAAAAAAGAGCACTGTAAATTGGGTTATGATTCTTACGATTAAGAATTTTATTATATGGCAAAGATGCTAGGGGTATTGTTTAAGTACCTACTACCTACCTGTTAGTTTTACTGTAAATTCCCGTAAACTCGAATATGAACCGTAGAGAAATTTTTGTCTGTTACTTTTGGCTTTAGTTGAAATTAACGTGATCAAATAATTCGGTCCTGTCTCACAATAACTCTCGGCCTATGTCTGACAGAGTGACTCAAATCCAAAAATCTACGGGTTCACGGGTCCAGTTCCAGAAAGAATCCTGTATGAGCCCCAGCTTTAGTACAGTTTTAATAAGCTAATCTAATCTTATAAAAGTTACAATAAGAAAAAACTTTATATCGGGTCGTCGCCCAATTCTTGTGTGCATTGAAAATCTATAACTTGTTTCCGTATTCTATATTTGTATTCTATCAGTCAAGTGTTTGCTTAAACTTGAACTTAAATTGTGACTCATTCGTCTTGACTCGATCAGAAGACGTGCATCATTCGTCATGATGTGAATAAAGCACAGCAAATAGTACATACGCACGGCATTAAAGTTTAGAATCCAAATTGATCAGGCCAGAAAAATAGAAAATCATGCAAGGGATATAACAAGATATATACGGAAATGAAATGATATAACACTGATGAACCGATGAAATGACACCGATACTGATCACACTGCAAGACGATGTGACCGATGCAATAAATTAAACTCACTATAGTCACATGCAGATCATCCCACTTACTTCACTGGATATGTTAAGTAGGTAGGTACATTGACTTTTAATTCAAATCAAAATCAAATCATGGACCCACAACTCCTACTACAGCAGAAGACGCTCATTTACAATGAGTAAATAACAGTAGTTCATCTTAAAATATGGACCTGTGTGCAAGGGCGGATCCAAGGGGGGGGGGGCTATGGTGCTTTAGCCCCCCCTAGAAGCGAATTTTTTAACATTGCGAACATAGGAGCGGCCATTTTTCAAGATGGCTGCTCCTATCTTCTTAACATCGTAAGCCCCCTCCAGGAGGCCATTAGCCCCCTCCATATACAATTCCTGGATCCGCCCCTGCCTGTGTGAGGTTAAAGGCACCTATCTGTAATTATTATTGGGTAAACAATCTTATAGCAAATAGATGATAAGAAAGCATTTCCATTTTTTGGAGCAGCACCTCTCATCACCATCAAAATCAACCAGACAGCAGTATCAGCAGTACCAGCACCATTGCTCTTTTATCTTATCTCTAATTCTAAGATTCTAACGTTATCACTTTGAATACAAATATCCAAGTTCACACGATCAACACAAATTTTTCCAGTGAGGGTCAAATGCGGGAGGCAGCATCAGAGAGCCTACCAAAATACATCAATTGTTACCTTTAAACCTATGTCTCTGTCCACTGCGTCTATACAATAGCGTCAATAGCCCTTACTTTCTTAGCTTTTGTTTTTAAAAAATAAAAATTATATCTTTGCTGTAAGTGTAAAATGCTCGTAATTCTAAAAAAACAGTCACCAGCCTGAAAGAGGATATTTTGCAAAATTTTAAGATACAAGATTCTAAACTTTGCAAATTAAATGTTTCACTATATATTGTGAACTGGCTTATTTATGCAATTTATAAATATATGAGTATGAACAATTTTTTACGAAAACCATGTGATTTTGAAGCATGACCGAAATTTCGTATAACTCTTGAAAATTCTGGTTAGGTACGTTGCCTCCCAATAATGCAATATGTGCACTTCTAAATTGCATTAGTTCAAAGCGTTGGTTGAATTCATACAAAAAAAAATACATAAAAAGAAAAAAAATGTGTCCTACCCCTACTACTTTTACTATTAACTCTCCATTATTTAAATAATCATTTTCAAATCGTCAATTAATGTGTATTTCAAAATTAATTTGAATTGCGCTATGTACATACATGTAAAATGCTTTCCCACCAATTGACCATATAAAACTTGTTTTTTTAAAGCTTTTCAAAGGTACAATTTGAAATTATATATTGAAATTATACTCAGCCATTGTTCAGGGTAGTATAAATCATGATTAATGAGTTCATCTCAATAAATTGCAACTTTTTCACAGCTTGTAGCATTGTTAACCTTTGACTGTGTTTTATACCTACGTAATGTATGTACGAGTCGAGTCTTAATTATTTTTTTTATTCCACTTCCATGCAGTAAGTAAATTGTGCATAATATATGTATCGTGCCGCCAGAAAATCTTTTCATATATTGTGCGATGTAAATGGGAATTTGTTTTTATTCTGTACATATTACACGTAGGAATAATATTATTAAGAAATCCATTTTTATTCGGCTTAAATTTGTGACAGATATACAAAGTGTATGTATTTTTAGTTAGTCACAATGGAGAATCGAATTCCATTACGCACCCTTTAGATATGTAAATTAAAGGCTAAACTCTGAAATATTTACTTGTGGCATTCAAGTCAGAGTAAAAGAATGTGCGAAAATTAGGCGGAAAATAAACACAATAAATTTTGTAGCAATATTAATGTCTATATTAAAGGGACGATGGCCTTAGCCTTATAGTTAGGATTAATAGAAAACGCCTATCTACTTACATGTAATTACATACTAATGCTGATGTGATTTTCCGTTTAGGTTTTTAGGAATGTTGCACGTCTCGCTTCGTGACAGTGACAGTGACAGTTGCAGTTGACGTTGACGTTTTTTAATAGACGACGTTGACAGTGAGAATTGTTGTGGTATCTTTATTTAGATTTTTCTATTTACAGCACATAAATTTCTGCACAAAATTACAAACTATACAAAAACAAATCAAAATTCTAATTCTATGGAAAAACTGCATATAATCAAAATCCAGACAGAATTCACACATCATTAATAATGTTGACTATCGTATTTCAGTCAGAATTATGGAAAAATGAAATTAAAATGTCTCACATTGCATTGTACTTTACAGCACACTATATGAACTGTATCGCGAGTGAAGAGTCAAAACGGCTCATATCAATTTTTAGCTAAAGCAAAAATTTTTAGCCCAAGCGTACTACCTACACAAAGAAACACCAAGATCATAAAAGCAAGTAAATGGAACATTTTACACCTTTTAAAACCATGTTTGTAAATGAAACAAACTGCAATTTTCAGAAGTATACAAATGTAAAATCTTGCTCTATTCAAAACCTTGTAAATTGAAAATTTTGAACTTTTGAAAAAACATGTAACAAAAAATTTTGCACTTTTTTAAAAATTAGAAATGCAACTTTTTGCACTTTTTTAAAAATGCGCGAATAGAATAGTTTGCACTTTCAAAAAACATGGAATAAAATATTATACACTTTTTAAAAAAAAATGGAATAAAACATTTTGCTTTTTTTTAAAGCATTGAATACAAAATTTTGCACTCTTAAAGAACATTAAATAAAATATTTTCCACTCTTCAAAATATTGTAAATAGAAAATTTAGCAATTTTTGAAAACATAGAACCTTTAAAAAACTTTAAATGATTAACATTTAGTTATCTATCATATACATACGGTTTATTTTTGACATATAGCTCATTTTAATGACAGAATAAATTGGCGATATGTACCATTTTGATTCTTCACTCTCGCGATGGAAATAACTACAACTGGGGGGATAGTAAAACTACAAACTACAAAATAATGTAATGTACATATATCACAAAATAATGATTCCATTCACAATTACCATTACACGCTTCTGCATTGTTCGAATTCGTAATACATATAGTAAAATATGTGTAAAATATAAAATATAATACACACACCGAGAGAAACTGTCAGAATTATGTGATGAAAATCATTGCATTATTTTGAGCGTGAGTAATGTTACAACGGTAACGGTAATGTTAATGTTACGTTTGCTCTGTTCTCTGGGTCTGGTGCTATATGGTTATACTGTAAGTAATGCGGCCTTGCCAAGGGCGCTCCGTCTACAACACAGATCTAATCCCATCGTCACCCTCATCACCATCATCACCATCATCATCATAAATTTAAACTCTAATTCAACAGAAACTCTATTAAATCATTAAATGAGATTTAGCCAACATTCAAAATTATCATTACTATCATTGCTCTTATTACTATTACGGTTTACGGAGAATGTGAAGAGCTTTTCACCAAAACGGCAAATTCCGTCAAAGTAAGTTTTACAGGATCAACGATCAACTTATAATAAATAAAAGGCTAAAGGATTATTTTTGCAACTCAATTTTTCTACAGGTACTACTGCAACTGACGAAGCGTTATTTCAAGCAGTTTCATAAATCTGGACTGAATCTGGAATTTTTAGAAAATTTTGCAAAATTTTAATTTGTGGACTTTTTCCGATTTGCCTAACAATCAATAACTTAACGTGGAGGAAAAATTCCGTGCGATGAAATTTTAATCGTAACGAGTGAACCAAACTTTTTTGAACTTTTAAACTTTCTTGCTTATAATAATTTACGCACGGCAATTGTCTCCTACAAACTACAAAAACACTAGAAAACCACATTTAAATCAGAAATTCGTGTTTTAGGTGGACTTTATCCCACTTCGCCAAAACCTATTTCATGGACTTGACGCGTTTTGTCAAAAAACTCTTCATGAATAGAGCTATCATTACAAACCAGGAATTTCTACTTAACACAGCGACAACAACTGGTAGTATATCAGATCTGGTTCACTATCCGCCGAAATGAAACGAAACTAGGTTCACTTTGAAAATGTTAATGTTTTATATTCTAATAATAGAAAAATGTAATTTTGCATATTTTCTGAGAATTACAGGCTCGTCAAGTGAATCACGTGTGAACATTAAAATAAATAAGTTGTATGTGGTTTTTTTATTTCTTTTTTGCATCATACAAAAACCGACGTCTCACTTTCTGCACATTATTCATTATATTTTCCATTATTACACACATTATGAATTCTGCTACAGTTTGTAGTTTGTAATTTGCAGTTTTTTGTTTTGCACAATAGGTTTTAACCTTTAATTTTTACATTTTTATTGTGAATGTAACTCACATCCCAAATCGTGTCCAATCTATTAAACAATGGTCCGCTATATACTCTTACATACTGTGTAAAGTATTGTAAACACAGATTTTATTTCGTATTGTGTGTAGAGCTATATTATGGCTGGCCAAACAATTGCACGAACAGCTGTTATACCTGTTGCCTGTTTGTTACCTCTTTCTTGCATAGACTTAGGCTCTCAAAGTCATCTCATTTTTTTCATGTTCTGACCGTAGATTTTGTACGCATTGTACAGTTACTATTTTAAAGTACCTACTACCTATAATTTAGTATGACTATACGTATATTATTTGAATTTTGAATTCCACTGTTTTGTGTGCGCTGCCCTAATTTTTGTTTTGCGAGTTTACATTTTAAATTGGAGTTGAAGTTGAAGTTACTGATCTTTCCTTTGCGTGTATATATCGGTAGGAGTATTCAAAGGCGGGTCTAGAAATATTTGATAGGGTGGGCTATACATAATATCGTGAGTGAAGAATCAAAATGGGCTATTTCAAATTTAAAAGATAATTTAAATGATCTATGTCAAATAATAATAAGGTACAGATGAGAGTTGTGCAAAATGCTGTAATAATGGGATTTGAAATGTGCAAAATGTTCTATTTATATGTTTTCTGTAAAGTGCAAAATGTTCTATTTACATGATTTTAAAAAGTGCAAAATGTTCTATTTGCATATTTCTGCAAAGTATAAAATGTTGTATTTACATATTTTTGTAAAGTGCAAAATGTTCTATTTACCTATTTTTAAAAAGTGCAAAATGTTCTATTTACATGTTTTGGAAAAGTGCAAAATATTTAATTTGCATGTTTTTAAAAGGTGCAAAATATTCTATTTAAATGTAACTTGAAAAGTACAAAATATTTTATTCGGTACCGTCATTAGTCGCACCCTACATACTCGCACCCGAGCATTAGTTGCACCTGTCATATTCGCCCCAACAAGTATTCCACTTACATGTATTTTAAAAGAGTGAAGTGTTCTATTTACATACTTCTAGGATCATGACATTTTTTTGTAGACAGTGAATAATGTTTCTAGCTTAAACTAGATATGGATCATTTTTTGATTCTTCAGTGATGATATAAATCCACCACGATGGTTTAAATGCTTCTATGTGCGAGGGGTGGGCAACTGCCCTCTTGCCCACCCCCTGGATTCGGGCCTGACAGTACTACCCATAGTCCACATGCGGATCATATACTATACTCTTTGAATTGAACTTTTTAAGTGAGCAATGAAACAATTTTACGACACAATTAAAATCCGTGAAGTACAAAAGTCATAAATTAAATAAATGATACCAAATTTTCAATGATTACGACTGATAATTCGAATTCGAGTTCAAATGAATACAGTTTTTGTACTGCGAACTCCAATGTCCGACGTGATGAGGATTTAATCAAATTTAAATGGAGAGAAATGAAATAACGCACAATAATGTTGAAAGGCTTACCTTGAATTTGAAATTGAGATTATGAGATTCATAGATGAAAAATAAAATTTCGGCTTACTCGTTGTTGTCGCAGTGCGATAAACATTACTATACTTCACTTTAGAGCACAATCAAAATTACATAATATGGAAAACAAATATATTGTAATTTATTTACCTTCCATTTCATTGCATTATGTATGCAGTTACTATTGTACACACGTGATGCATTTTACCTTGTACATAGTTTTTGTTTATTTCATGTGCAGTACATATGACTGAATCTATGAATCTGGAAAAAAAATGCAAAGTTAAACTTTATACTTTAATAGTATTAAGAATTATGGTCGATTGTAATTTAACTCCCAATTTTAATTTTATAACTTTACATTTTTTAAGCATATCATAAATATCATTTACTTTTAAAATTTGTAGATATGCATGTAATTTAAACTTGATTTACTTGACAGTAGGCAGTAGGCTACAGCCAAATTGACAACGACAACTGGGATGGTATGTAAATTTAATTGTAGGGAAAGAAAAATTAATCAAAATAGTATGGTGTAGCGCATTGTAAAATAATTTACATAAATATGTAGTTAGTACATGAATACTTCATTAATAAATAAATGATTGACAAAGTATTGCCAAGGATAGCTTCAAATGACCGATTTTCGTTTTTAGGTAAAAAAACTTCTCTATCTTCAAAAAATAAAAATCTCTATAATTTTATGAAAATTTTGTACATTGTCTTTTTAAAAATGTGTAAACAGATTATTTTGCACTTTTCAAAAGCGTGTAAGTAGAATATTTTGTAATTTTCAAAACAGTGTGTAAAAAGAATATTTTGTACTTTTTGAAACGATGCAAATGAAATATTCTGCACCTTTCGAAAACATGCAAATTAAATATTTCACAACTTTCGAAAACATTGCAAATTAAATAATTTGCACCTTTCAAAAAGATGCAAATTAAATATTTTGCACCTTTCAAAAACATGCAAATTAAATATTTCACAACTTTCGAAAACATGCAAATTAAATAATTTGCACCTTTCTAAAAGATGCAAATTAAATATTTTGCACCTTTCAAAAACATGCAAATTAAATATTTTGCACCTTTCAAAAAGATGCAAATAAAATTTTTGGCACTTTTTAAATACTTGCTAATAGAATAATTTCTCCCATTTAAAAAACAAAAGATACATTGGAAATTTATTCAATGTACCAGTTTTGATTTCTATGATTTACATTCAGATTAAACTTTTTTTTTATTCCTTCAGGGAAGTCTTAAAATTGTCCTATTTGTTTGTTTTTTCAAGGTAATTAACATTAATCAAGGAATTGCAAATTTCAAAACGGAATTATTAAATATATGTTTCAAAACAGCTACCGTAATACTCATACTTCTGCATGACACTCATCATATTTGTTTTCCGCGTTCACAGAAACTAATGCTCTACATATAAATCAAACTGAGCGGACTATGCTTAAGCCTGTGCACATAGACGCTTCCTTGTGAGCGAAATAATTAAATAAATATTATAGCTCAAAATATACGCGACGGCGACGACTGTTGGTTGATGATTCAAGAATTACCATAAATTAATTATCCACAGTCCACACATTATGTCCACACGTTCGACTTCGACATTCTGCATTTGTATGCAAAACGCCATACGCAAAGGCAAAGGAAGTTGCGTCTTGAGTGTAGAGCATGCAAATGAAACCAGAGTTATTCAAATTGTCTCGCGACCTAAACAAGGAACTACTTTATTAGTAATGTGACTTATGCACTAGCATTGTAATTAAGTCTGTCTGCAGTCTGCCGCTGTCTGTCTTTCAGTTTCTGTTGTCATTCGACTTCTGCATGGTACAAAACTGGAAAAATATTTAATGCTCCTCGCTGCTATAGCTGCTGCATCTTTTACAGGTAAATTAAAAATATAAAGAAATAAGGTACAAGGTCCATAAATGACGTCACGCTCCGAGTCAATAATGGATCTACTTGGATATTGATGGCATCCCATACATTAAAGATGGTTAAGCCGCTGACAGTTGGGGCCATTTATGGACGACCCCCAATACGTACGGTACAATAATAAAGGATGAGTTTTTAATTACTACGAACTAAAGACGCTATAAAGAGATCACTTTCATTTACACTTGGGCTTTGACTTTTTAAAGAGACATTTTTTATTTGGTATTTAAATTAAATTAAATTACATTGAAACTATGCGTACAATCAGCAGTTGGATAGAAAATAATGCACAAGTCTGAACGGCTAACAGTAACAATGGAAATACAACTATAAAAAGAGGATGGCGACGATAACAATAAAGGATATTTAAATCCTAAATTAAATCTTTTAATTCTCGATGTCGATGTGGATCTGGAAATGGCGTCATTTGGTCTTTGAACTTTCATAATAACAGCACAAAACAATGCAAACAGCCTCAACTCCACACAACAATACAAAGTTAAAAAGTAAAAATTGCATTTTAAAAACCATTTCAGTCAGGATTATTGTTCAGGATATAGATACACACTCAAAGCATATAGGGCTATACAGTATATGCTATACAGTTTAAGCCTAAAGTTTGATTTGATTTGATATTTTAATCGTGTCTTATCACGAGCTCATCGCAAGCGGAAATGTCAACACTTGAGCACTTGAGGTGTAGATTACACATAAAAGGAATGAAATGATATAATTGTATCCGCTTTGCCATATGTAGCTACGTAACGACATAACGAATAGCTTCACTTCTACGGATCCAATTTGCAATCAACAACAGGCAGGAAAGCAACTGTAAGGGGTCGTCCACAAGTGACGTTATGGATTCTTCGCGTGCCGTAACAATAGCCATTTACACACTGCTTAAGGCTGATGACAAGGGGTTGTTTAAAACAAAAATAGTGGTGATATTTCGATGACATCATTTATGGACGATCCCTAACCAGAAACCACAATACAATGACAGCAACACGATCAACGAAAACGAAAACTATGAATAAAAAGTGCTCAAGAAAAGAATCGCCGTCTTTATTGTTATGTGGGTAATGTGGCTGGCTCTGCCGTGTAATTCAATTGACAAAGTTAATTAACAAACAATTACATAGCTGCTATAACTATATGTGATCCTGATTAAACTCTGATTAACACCTCTTCAAACCACACGCTATAGTTATAGCAGGATTCTATACTGTGGAAAATCAGAAAATGGGAAAAAGAGAAAAAAAATTGAATAGCTATACTGTATGCACATTTACCGGTACCGGTACCGGCGTCGGTAGCTTTAACGCGGTGCGAACACCGGTTCTTGGAAATTGCATCAATTGTCTTTTTGTAATAATTCTGTGTATTAATTTTGCATTGTTTTTACACATTGTGGCAGACTATGAAAGCAATCTATCTCACGTGTGAAAAGTTTGAAACCGGCTCAAAATTGAAATTAATTACACGTTTTCAATTTTTCAATTACAAACAACAATGAAAATTTGCAAGGAATTTGAATGGATGAAGAAATGAAAGCTTCTGCTTCTACGCGTCATTTCATTCTAGTTTTGACAGGTCAGTGTCAGTGCCGCAGAGGTGACTTAAGAGGGCGGACTAATTTTGTGTGCTTTTTAGACTTTAAATGCAAAAATCTGCTAATAAACAATCTATATTATTATTTTAATGAATTGTGTTGTTTATTGGGGGCACAATATGCTCTGGCTGTTTTGCATATTGCGATAGAAAGATCCGATGCATTGTGCTTTGTGATATTCTCTGCTACTGTATGCTAATCATATGTTTGGTTTTGATTTCAATTTCCATGCAAGTTCTAACTTGTAATCTGGTAAGAAAAATTGTAAAAACTCGTTAGAAAATTTATTAAGTAGTGCACACAATAAAGGGAAAGGTAAATACGACATAAATGACTATTTATTGTTTTTGCAAAAAATGTAATTTTTAAAAAATAAAAAGAATGCAACACAAAATAATACAACTCAGTTTCTGTACTGTACTGTACAGTACATATTTATAGGGCAGGGAAAAAATTGCATGTTTCGAACTTGTGAGATACATATTGCCTGTGTAGACGTAGAATCAAAGCCGTATATCTTTCCAAAAATGTCTAAATGCAAACCCGCATCTTACCACTGGCATTATTAAGGAAAGAAACACGTTTTGCTCCTAGACATGGCCGAATGATGCAGACAGCTCAGGCATCCCTCACTTTGCCTGAATTTTTAAAAACCATGCAAATAGAACCTTTTGAATTTTCAAAAACATGCAAATAAATGTTTTTGCACATTAAAAAACATGTATATAAAACATTTTCCACTTTTCTCAAAACATGTAAATAGAGAATTTTGCACTTTTTAGAAGGAAAGTAAAAAGAACATTTTTAAATTTTCAAAAACATGTAAATACAACATTTTTGATTTACCAAAGAAAATCTTTAAATAAATCAAAATGGTGGTTTTTGTATGAAACCAAATTCCTTCTTCAGTCGTTAGGCTCTTCTGTAGACATTTTTGGAGAAATACGGATTTGCTTCTACACCAACGATGTATGTATTTTTGTGTAGCATAATAATCATTTTTTCAAAGATAGAACAAAAATTTTGTAACCTTTTAAGATAACTGTGCCTAATGTTTACACCCTTGAAAAAGACAACCAAAATTCCGTTGGTTGTCGTATCACGTGAAAATTTCAAAATTGCGCATTAAACAAGTAATTTACAAGTATTTTGTTTTTCATGGATACATATGAAGTAGATGGCAGGTTTCCATACTTATGTAATCCTTGCAACGCCGAGACTAAACTGAAACTTGGCTTGACGGCTGATGGGAAAAACAAAATATGTAAGCCACATAATGCTTATGTTAGGTACATGGGTAGTTTTATTAGAAAAGAAAGCATAGTGTACAATTTTGATTGGGATTTTTATTTGGATTCAGTCAGTCAAAATCACAATAAAATATGCTTAAAAAATTCACACAAAATACAAGCTGCTGCTGTTGGGCTTGAGTGTATTTTTTGCCATCATTAAAATTGAAAATTCATGCTCGTGACCTAGCTACTATTTTACAACTAAATTAAATCCAAATGAAAACCGTGTAAAAAAACGGTTCAACAGTTGTACAGTAGCACTGACCACGACCACTGTATCCCTGCAGCAGCGTAACGGTCTGTAAATGTCAACATCCAAGTCGTTAGAAACTCATTAATTAAGTTCCCGCTCTGCTCTGCTCTGACATGACTTGACATTAAATAAATTATTATTTGAATTACCAAAAAGCAATCTTTAAAATGAAACTAAATTTCCCTGAAAAAAACTGATACGCATAATACGCACTACTACATGAAACACTGGTAGCTTAACGTCAACGTGCGTGTAGCAATATTACCCATTAAAAGTCGAAATAGTAATTTTACGAACACGATAATGATGTCACGTGTAAAGAAAGAAATAAGTTCGTACTGATATATTAAATGACTTAATTTTGTTGTTATAGGTATTATAATACTTACTTCATAAGTAATAGTACAGCTAGGGATCGTCCATAAATAATGTTACGTCAAACAAAACTGAAAACTGAGGTTTATACGGAATTGTGTAAGATGACGGTCGCTGTTATGGCCTTAAATAATACAATCCAAATTAAATTAGTCCATCCTTAATGGATCTCTTCAAGCACTGAGGAATTTTTGACTTTTGAAAGGCAAATCACTTATCACTATATTCACTATTTACAACCTTTTTTCATTTTCGTATCCTAAAATCTATGGGATCGTTCATAAATGACGTCACGTGTAGAGGCAATAATGGGTCTACTACGATATTGATAGTATCCTATGTTAAAGGTAGCCATTTAAGGAATGTTTAAGCTAATGGCTGGGGGATGAATATGATCTTAGAAATGGGAATATTTGGATGACATCATTTATAGATGACCCCTTAATCCGCCCAGTTTTGGCTTCATAAGCGTACTTATATTTAGCTCTGAAATGAATTCAACTCAAAAGACGAAATTAAGATCGCCCTCGATTCTCCATGCGGAATGGTCAAATTGGAATTACAAACTGCACTATTATAAAAATGCATTCAAGTTGTAGGTAACAATAATTATTTGACTTCGAGTCTTGGATGTTGAAGATGACAACTTTGAATCTGTGAATTCAAATGTCGTAACATTTTAGAAGGAAGGCAAAAACTATGAACTATGGGAATTAAGGCGCTATGTTATATGATGTATTTATAACTTATTGCGACTGCATTCTGATATTTAAAACTGTTGTGGCCGGTATAGTATCTAATTATTGGTTGCACATTTTTAGTTACAGTTTTTAAATGTTTAATATGGGCTTAGAGGTATACAAACGACCGAGTTTGATAGAGGGATTTATTTCGTGGGTGAAGAATCAAAAGGAACTATATCATATTTAAGCTAGAACTAAAATGAGCTAACTAATTACATAAAATTTTAAGTCCATAATGCTAAATGAGGAGGTTCATACGAGTCTTGGAAAAGTGTAAAACGCTCTATTTACATGTTTTTGAAAGGTGCAAAATGTCCTATTTATGTGTTTTTGAAATTTGCAAAATGTTTAATTTACATATTTTTGAAAGGTGCAAAATGTTCTATGTATGTGTTTTTGAAAGTTGCAAAATGTTTGAATTGCATGTTTTTGAAAGTTGCAGAATTTTTAATTTGTATTTTTTTAAAAGGTGCAAAATGTTCTATTTATTTGTTTTTGAAAGTTGCAAAATGTTTAATTTACATATTTTTGAAAGGTGCAAAATGTTCTGTTTACATGTTTTGGAAAGTTGCAAAATGTTCTATTTTCATACTTTTAAAAGGTGAAAAATGTTCCATTTACATGTTTTTGAAAAGCGCAAAATGTTCTATTTTCCCCCTAGATGAGCATGACACAGTAAATTTTGTTTGTATATTTGATTTTATTTTGAGCTAAAACTGAATATGAATCATTTTGAATCGTCCTTAGTTGATATACAAAATGTCGTACCTACATCTTGCCTTATTTCCACACATTATCATCCCAGCATCATCTAAATATAGTTGATTGAGAGATCTGATTTGTAATTTGGACTAGCGATGAGTTTAGATAATAAAACTTTACATAAAGCGCTCCTCGTCAACGTGTATTCAACTGAAAGTGATCTACTGACAATGAGAACTGAGAGGCTTACTTATCCTTAGATTAGAGGTGGGGAAAACGCATTGGACTTTGGGCATTCCTTGAAATCATACTCCGTCCGACATTCTTAAAAAAAATTTATTTCTATTCAAAGTCATGGAGCCATGACGCAAGTCCATCTACAATCCGCGTCCACGATGTCGATGATCTTTATCCAATCTTTTTTTTTATTTGGCCGTTTTCATTTTTTAATTTTGTAAGGAAGGGAGATTAGCCTATTGCATTACACGCTATTGCATCTCATCATCCCACAAATACAATGCTCCCTTCATATCCTATACTGTTTAATGCACACACTTAAACGGCACGTTTCTTCAATGTAATACACACCATAGGACCAAAGCCGAAAATCTATACACAATTTTTTTCCCTATATTTTTTTCTGCTTTATTTTCGTTTATTATTGCGAACGCCTTACAAAGCTAAAAATTCAAATAATAAGAAAGGGCTCTGATTTAAATGCAGATACCCACTCAATAGCTATTATTACGCTTATTAAAATAGATCAAAGAAATTATATCCATACCACCAGCCAGTCGTATTTTTCTTTATCTAATAGGAAAGCATGTAGTGTCAATATTATGACTCAATTTCCATTTCCATCCCAACAATTTGCATAGGAAAAATCTAACGAAAACGAAGCGCATGCAAAAATGTATAGGAAAGAAAATTCCATATAGAGGTCTTCCTATATCTTGAAACGTGACGGTACGCGTAGCGTAATATGTACAGCGTCTTCCCTGATCTTTTTTAAATGAAATAAGGCATAAGATTTCCTTCCCCATTCCCCATAATATCTCCATTATTACCACACTAAATCAGCTATCTGACTATGACGAGTGAGCAATTTAATAATAATTTAATAATTGGTAAATAAAAACAGTCGTTGTGCAATAGCTAATAATGCATTCCTTTCCTCTATGATTTAATGCCTGCGCATATAACGTTGTCTCTGTGGGTAATTTAGTAATTTTAATTATTGTGTATAATATTCCATATATTCTTATTTTGTGTATTAATTTTTATTATATAATTTTGCATTCTCGTCCGCTGCTCGACTGACTCAGTTCCCAATCTAGAATTTAATTCAAATTCAAAAATATTACCTAGTTTTTTTTTCTCTCTCTCTCTCTATAATAATGTGTGTCACTTGTTGTTGTTTCTATAATTCTGCTCGTCGTCTACTCTATGAGAATCTCCGTTGGTTAATTTCCCATTGGCACTTTTTACATTTTGCTTGATTTATTTTATTTTATTTTATTGCAGCACTCAACTCAACTCATCGTCAGTTGGTCGAGATCGACGTTTTACACGGACTTTACATGGAATTGGAATGTGTGTCTGTGTGTGTGTGTGTGTGTGTGACTGAACATGAATAATTTTCTGTCATTGTCTGAAAAAGTCCAATAAAAATGACTTTTCCGCCTCACACACATAGACATAGACATATGAAGTTGAAGGCATTGTACAGAAACAGAAGCGTACATACGCATTTATTATAATTACCCACATTAATCCACAACTCCACTCCTGACCAGTCGTAAATTAGTTCAGATTATGAGTGCACGTAATTGTACTGTAAATATGTACCTACCTAACTAACGGACGAACGCAGTAGAAACAGTTATTAAAGTCTTCTTTGAGGTTACGTTACGTAACCATCTGCAGAGTCCCTATCAGAGTCATCGCAATCCGTGTTCAAACTTCAAGTCGTTGTCGTTTTCGTTTTCGTTGGCGTTCTTCTGCTCGCGCGCCTTGTATTATTAACTGCTCTAGACTACTAGACTCTATACTGACAGACGTAATCGTAATCACGCATTTTTTAAAATAGTAATCATAAAAAACAAAAGGGATCGTTCACAAATGACGTTGGCACTGTAGGGTCTATATGGGTCTATACTTAGGGCCGGACGAAGGAATTGCATTTAGGCAGGAATTTGTTTCCATACAAAAACCATCATTTTGATTTTATTGATGATTTTCTTTGGTTAAATCAAAATTTTGTATTTTTACATATTTTTGAAAAGTGCACAATGTTTCATTTACTTGATTCTGAAAAGTGCAAAATGTTCTATTTACGCTTTTTAAAAAGTGTTAAATTTTTTATTTGCATGTTTTTAAAATGTACAAATTTTTATATTTTGCACGTTTTTGAAAAGTGAAAAATGTTCCATTTATATACTTACTTTTTCAAAAATTCAGGCAGCGGGGGCTTCCTACGCTGGCCACATTATCCGGCCCTGGGTCTACTTATTGGCGGCACTGATGACTTGTTAAAGATAGCTAATTATAGGCATTGACTATAGGCTGGTACTGGTGACAGGGACTTAAAATTGTGGACTTTTCCATGGCGTCAGTTATGAACGATTCCTATAAGAATCTAATGGAAATGAAAACGAAAACGAAGCCATGCATTTAGACCAAAAAACGGTTTTAAATTTGTAATTAATATGAAATGACTATAGTCTCGTATATTCTCTATGCTTTTGTTTACAAATATATACACAAATATTTTTACGTAATATCATTTTAGTTCTCGTGCATTTATTTCGTCTATATCTGCACGCCATACCGCGCATGCTAATAAGCACAGCTGTTTCTGTCTCCTGTAGCTGTCATCATTCTGCGAATATGACTCACTTATGGATGATTTCGGAATAGCGTTTTCGTTATTGTGGACGTGGATATAGGTATAGCCGGATCTGGTGGAGATATAGAGTGGCTAACTTGGAGATGCAGATCGTGGGCTAATAATTAATAAGTCTTGAATTAATCTTATCATACGATTATTAATGACATACACTGCAAGAGCCAGAATGCAAAAAAAAAGAAAGACAAAACACAGTCTCGTTGTTTTGTTTTATAGTTTTCCATGACATTTGTTTTATTCTTTATAGACTTGTGCTATGTTTTTTTATTGTTATTAAACTTGTTGAATAAAATAGGATAATGTGGATTTTGAAATGGGACTAAAAGTAAGTTGAGACACGCCTAATTTTGATCATGAATTGTAGTCATGACTTTACTAAGCATTTGAGACAGTAATAATTCAATTACCTGTGTTATATAATCATTATTTTGAACTATACTATACTTAACTATATAGATGTCCAAATACAGATGTGCAGATTGGAGATAGTCAACGAGTATATTTAGGACAAATTTGTAAGACCCCAACAGTCACAGTTTTGAAGGCATCGACATGTTAATAGATGAACTCCCAAATAAATTGAAACTGAAATTGAAATGAACGCTGTACTAATTATCAAAGTATTGCACTAAAACAATTGTAGTTATTTTAATTACATAATCACGAAATTTTACGTTAGCCTTTGCATTAACATTAACATTAATAGCCGTCCCTTGCCTTGGTTAAGGTTTGGACTTTGGTTTTAATATTTTAAGAGTAAGAAATGAATGAACCACTAAAAATGAAAACTAGGATTTTTCCCCTCTATATGTAAACATGCACATTATTGGGTTTTACATTATTGACGAATATGAGTAAGAAATGGTTGGCATATAGGCAAAGGGTAAGTATTGTGGATGACGACGAAGAATCAAAATGGGTCATTTCCAATGTTTGAAGTAGAGTAAAAATTAGGTATTCCAAAAAATTTTGTAAATAAGATAGATGTATAAAATGTTAAGTTGCTAATTTTTGAAGAGTGTAAAATGTTTTATTCGCGTATTTTTGAAAAGCGCAAAATATTTTATTCGCGTATTTTTTAAAAGCGCAAAATGTTTTATTTACACTTTTTTGAACAGTGCAAAATATTTTATTTGAACATTTATTAAAAGTGCGAAATATTTTATTTGTATGATTTTGAAAGGTGCAAAATGTTCTATTTACATGTTTTCTTAAATGTACAAAATATTTTTATTTGCATATTTTTGAAAAGTGCAAAACATTTTATTTGTATATTTTCAAAAACTGCAAAATTATTTCTTCCTTTAAAAATTTTCGAAAAATAAAAAAAAACGTTCTATTTACAATCTTCAAGTAGAATCCTGATATTTCGTGACATTTGTGCACAAACCAAATTTTATTTTTAACTCAATACGGACATGGATAATTTTGCTTCTTCACTCGCCAAATGTCTAATAATAAATTAATGGTCTCATTATTTTTTATACGTGAACGTTTTTTTACAGTAGCATCATATTCTGCATTCTATAGTTACCTGCGTATCTCACACTGTGCATTTTATTATGTACACGGTTCGCAACATTCAGAGCAAGAAAGACAATCCCGACCCCGGTACACTAAAGCAGTAAACAGTAAACAGCTGATTCTCGTGACTCATAAAGAAAACATATAGGTATGTACCTACCTACAAAGTACAACTCCGTGAGTTGTAAAATCTTCAATTTTTTTTCCACTTTTGATTTTACTAAAATGCTCAAAAACTTACATGCAAAAAGAGTTAACATTACAGCAGTATAACTTACAAGGAAAAAATAGAACAAACTTATTAATTTTCTTGTACATATTTCTATATGTTTATCCTTGTTTTTTTCACCAATAACTGGAACATTCCACGTGTAAAACGTTGTAATTAAAACACACACACAAAATACAGCTCCAAATATAACCGTACACTGTACATAATCCAAAACAAACAAAAAACTAATGTTAATTAGAAACATTAAATCAGCTTTATACAAAAACTACAGAACTAAATATAAAAACATAGAGGTACATCTCTTAGACAGTAGAGCGTCAATACACTATACAATTCATATACAATTCATAATAAATAAAGTATGTATCTTTATGCATTGTAATGTGTGAACTTTTATTTTTTATTTTACTTCCATGAACTATGTGATATGTGATGTGTGCGAAAACTCGCACGAGGCAAAAAGTACCAGCCTTTAATACTGCTATATGCATACGTATAATTAAAAAACGGATTTAAAGCTCCGCTCTGTGTCTGTGTCTCTTATGCAATAATAACTGAGCGTCCTTTTCGTCGCAAATTTATTCCTCATAAAAATTCAAAATAATAAAAACAAAATTACAACTACGTACTACGTACCGCTACTTGTACGGTAGGAGAATATGCATTTACAATAAAAATAAAATTGATGTGAAACTAAAACTGAAACAGACTCGCACTTTTCTGTGTCTCTGATACGAAGCCAAAGACGAACGAAGGTAAATATTGTATATTTTATAATTGTTGTGTATATTATATAACAATTGTAGCATATAGGTATAGATGACCCATGTTGTACAGGGGCTGATATATGGAGCGCAGAATTCCTCCACAGAAATCAACCATAATCATATAACAAAGTTATGATAACCAATTTAGATTTATCTTATCTACACACATTTAAGATGCACTCAGAGATCTACGGCTACGGCCCATAGCCTCGTCCTATATCCATTATGTATGTGAGGGAAATAAGCGATGGGCAGGAACGCCTCATTATATAATCATATCATACCGCACTATACTCATATATCCCCCTACGGCAACGGCTACGACTACGGCTTTGGTTTAATACTACTCAAACTGAAAGGGAGAATAAAAGTAGAAAAAAAAGTAGAAAAAAAACGAGAGCAGTGAATTTGCTTTGGCGTGAGAAAATATCTTACCTGCATTCTACACTACGGAATACGCACGTTCACTACTATGTACTTAATAAAAAGGTAGCCGTACAGTATAGTGCATAGCCATATGGAGCCCAATCATTTTATAATAATACTCATAATAGTAGTAATAATAGTAAATAATTGTAATAATAAGAATGTCATAAAGGTAAAGCAGGGAGTACAGAGAACCAGACGGTGCTATATGCGAATGCGTAGAGCTGCATATGGGGTATAGCAAGCGTAGGGCTGTTGCTGTTGATGGTTGTACCTCAATTAGAACGGGATTTACGTTATTTTAATTTTGATTTCTTGACTTTAGCGTATAGTTTTTACCCCACTGAGGGAATTTAAAGCCGAGGAAAAAAGTGATACTATATAAAGGAAGCGGGTGTGTGTTGAATGATTAGTCCTGAGTTAGAATTGTAGCACTCCACAGTTAAACACAACAACTAAAAGGCACACAAACAATCAAGAGAACGCGACATGGGTTATTCAGGAATTGTAAGGGATTTTATATCTAATAATTTTTCAAAACAAAAATTCATTTTCTTGTTTTTTCGATTTGTTTTCAAAATTTCTTGTTTTTATCGAAATCCTGCTTTATTCCGATCATTACTGTTGAGCGATTATAGCAACATTTTTTTGAATTTGCATATTTTGTGTGAAATACCTTTTGATTTGAAAAAAGAAAAAAAGTGAATTTTTATTTTGTATTGTATTAAACTACTACAAAGAGGGATTTAAAAAAAATCAAAACATTCAAAATTTCATTATATTTCTACAATAAATTTAAACAAAAATTATTTTAGATAATTCTTAGAAATTCCTAAACCTCAAAATGTCGGATTTTAATAGTTAGCAAGTTTCTAAAATAAAATATAAAATATTTGTGTGAAATTGATAAGCAACTGAAAATTTCTAAAATCTCCGTTAAATTTTGTTACTGCTTCATATTTAGTGCTTGACCCTTGCGACATTGGTTGCTGCAAGTTTGGCTCAATACCATGGACATGGACATCACGGACATTCCTACGAGCACGATGGAGGACACCACGATGCGTATGGACACGCTCACGGACACGGACACTACGCCGCTCCCATTGTGAAGGCAGCTGTGGCCAAAGTCGTGGCTCATGTCCCCAAAACCGTTGACTACCATGTAAGTCCCCGCAGTTACTATAAGCGCCATTTTATAATTTTAATTCATTTTTAATTCTTAAATTCCAACTGAATATTTTCCATAACTTATATTGTAGGCATACCCCAAGTACAGTTATGCATATGGAGTGAACGATCATCACACTGGAGATGTCAAGTCTCAACACGAATCCCGTGATGGCGATGTTGTCAAAGGTATAATAATTACAATCATTTTAATGCAAAAACTACTTATACGAATTTGCTTCTATACACTGACGATTCTACTTGTGATAATTGTTTTAATCGATTACGTAATTTGTGAAATCACCCCAAAAAAATCACAGGTCAATACTCCGTTCTTGACCCCGACGGTAGCTACAGAACTGTGACGTACACCGCTGACTCCATCCACGGATACAATGCCGTCGTTGAGAAGACAGCTCCTTCCATTCACGCCGTCGCCAAGGCAGTCGTTCCAGTGGCCCCAGTCGCCATCAAGGCAGTCGCTCCAGCCTATGGACACGGACATCCCCATGGACATGGACACGGACATGGACACGGACATGGTCACGGTCACTCTCACGAATATGGATCTCCCGCATATGGTCACTCCAGCGAGTATGGTTCACCCTCCCACGGTCACCATAGCTACGCTGTCCCTGTGGTCAAGGTGAGATATGTTAGTTTCGCAAAAACACAACAACAACAAAATACACCTTTTTTCTGATTACGTAGTTGCCATGCACAAAACAATTAACTTCAAAATTTGCTTATTACAAGGGGGTATTCATAAATCACGTTTTTTAAGGACATTTAAAGGGTCAAAATATTAAGAATGTAATTTATGAGCAGCCCCTTATGCACACAAATAATGTGATGAGTGTTTCTAATAAAATGATTCGATCCCAAAAACAATAAAAAAAAATATTAGGCGGCAGTCCCAGTTGTGAAGGCGACTCCAGTGCTGAAAGCAGTGGTTGCTAAGCCAGTTGCATACGGACACGGACACAGTCACGGTCACCATGGGGCTCACTACGCCGCCCAGCCGCGTATCAGCCATGGCGGTCACGTCCACGGCTATGCCCCCGCACCCTACGGCTACTCAAAGGAAGTCTCTCACGCCACAGGAGTAACGCACTACGCAGCCGCTGCGGCCGTCCCTGTCGCGCATGCTCATCACCAACCCGCCGCCTACCATGATCACAGTCACGGTCATGGACATCCCGGACACGGGCACGGACACGGTCACGATGACTACGGTCATCCAGGTTATGAAGCTGGAGCCTATGCTAATCCAGGATACAGTGCAGAGTACTAATCATAATCAACCTTAAGATTAGAAAAAGAAAATGTGTAACGAATTATTGATATTGAATTAACGATTTGCAATTTTTTAAATACTGGTACAAGTGATTTATATACGGAGACGGAAGGAAATTCTAGTTATATTAGAAAACATTTAATGGCCAAAGGTTTAGTATACCTATACCTGTAAATTAATCTTCTATCTCTTCTTCTATTCGCTTTTTTATTGCCTTCCTTCACTTTGTTAAATTAATTTTTAAAATTTTTACATATCATTGTTTTTTTTATTATATAATTTTTGAATTTTGAATCGTTTCAAACTATATAGAAATTCAAAAAATAACACACGAAACTAAACGAGAGTCAAAATGAACGGTCTACGGTTTACGGTTTACGGTCTACTATACTGTGTAGAATTTTTTATACATTCATTTTTATACTTTTTATATACAGAGAGAGGCTCAGCTATATTATAGTATTATTTTCTTCTATGTAGGAAAAATGTTTTTTTTCTATATTTCTGTATTTTTATTTTCAAAAGTCAAAAAACGAAGCGAAACGTTACGACACTTTTCCTTTTTTTTAAATTCTAAGTCACTTGTTTTTACTGTTTACTTTTTATTTCTTTAATTTAATTAATTCTTTTTCTAAATAATCTTTAAAAACTTCTTTCCCCATTTCCTTCCATTCTTCTTCGTCTGTCCGCCACTTCGTTTTCATTTCCCTATTGCTTATTCTTATGACTTACTAATCTAGTTTCTCTTGTTGTTTAATTGTGCTATATGCAAGAAGTGTCTTGCTCATTTAAAAGTATTCTTCCCGCTTTAAAAATATTCTTTATTATAACCTGTCAAGCAGATGGAGAGAAAACGAGAAAAAAAAAATCTCCAAATTTTTATGATTATGTAAAGTGTGTGGCCTGTGCTGTGGTTGTTGGTCAAGTACTTAAAAATGACGACGACTTATTTCCTATTCTCATTCTGATACTGCAATGTTAATGGGCAGAAGTTAATTGCAATTAGCGCAAACAATGAAATGAGAAGCTTTGTTGTTTCACTTTTGTGTTGTTATGAGCTTCTTCGTTCCTTCGTTTGTTCGTTCGTTTGTTTTGTAAGATGGGAATGGGAATGGGAAAGAGCTGAGTGAGTAGTGAGTGAGTAATGAGATGCTGATAGGAGAGTTATTATGTATACACACATTGTATTATTACTACAAGATATACCGAAATTTTATAATTAATTATATTCCATAATGTACGCGAATGGGAATTTCTAGACCAAGTTCTCAGCTGTTCTTGTTTTTCAAAAATGTCAAAAAAAAATAACTTTATTATGTATGTACCTAGGCTAAGAAATGCGAGTTCTGAGGATTGTGTAACTGATTGTGTAAACTATATAATATGTGATCAGTGGATATGTCCTACATGGATGAGCTAACCAAAGATTTTGATTAAAGAAAAATATTTTTATATTTGATTTCAACATAAATTACACGCTACAACTGTTGGCTTTAAGTAGCCTGCCCATTATTATTGCTTTTAGTTCATGGAAAAGCCGCAACAATGTGGGTTAAATATTGCATTATTTCATTTTATCCAAAACTTGTGAACAAAAATTTGAAAAAGCATATTTGTACAACTTACAATTTATACATTCCTTAGCTGGGCGCCGTTTATGACTATTCAGTTTGCTATGCAATTTGATAAACTAGTAGAAAGTTCTTCTGTGCTGTAGGTTTAAGAGGGAATCAGAAGCCGAACAGTTGTTTCCTACTATACCTGCACCGAGGTGAATCTGACAAACTACATGCTAAATCTCAGGCAGTTTCAAACGGCGTTGAAGCTACCTCAATTATGTCAATCAATAATAATTGATTATTGTGACAAATCAACAGTTGTATGGTTAAATAAATAACAATTTGAAGCCTGTACTTCTAAAAAATGTAAACGGTCAGCTTTAGTCACAATGGTGACGTTAGAAATTTTGTTACTCGTTTAATAATCAAATAATTGTATTGGCCCAATGCCACTCACATCATTTTAGGAGTTGCGGAATTACAAGGAGCCATACCAACCACTACTGTATGTTCACAGGTTTTGACACTGCCTATTGGTGCATCGAAGCTATTTTCCTGGCAATTTGACAATATTTTCAAATACTTTGATTCCGTCCAAGTACCATTAACCTTAAGGGGGCGTATGTTGTGTTTGAGCAACCCTGCTCAAAAAATAATAAAATATGCAACATCCGAGAAACAGGCCACCAGGTGGCCAGGTGGAACTAATTATATTTTAGACGCAGAATAAATTCTTAACGGCGTCAAGCTTTAGCGATTTTTGGAAATAAGGGATAAAGTATTTTTTACAAATTTTTCATTATATAATTTATATTCGTTCTTTTAATTTCCAAATACGTAATCGAATCTAATTTTTTAAATCCCGATTGTTGCACCGAAGCCATATTATCCATAATTTGAATTGTTATTTCCCACCAATAGTAACTTACATAGAACATTGAGAGTTGATATATTGGAAATAAAATGTAAAATACTTACGGCAAGTTGGGACTCCAAATCGGCTTTTTGATTTTTGGGCATTGATCTTGACGACAGTTTGTTGAACATCACCGTAGGAGCCTCTCTCATTTTCGAGCTGCTTAAGAATTTCGTTCTTCTCAGAAAGAATCTTCAGATTGGTCTCCTCCAATGCCTTGCGGACCTTCTCTTCCTCGACAAACTTCTCCGTGGCTTTGGCTGCTTTTTCTTCCAATTTCTGTAATACGATTTGAACAGATTTTAAAACAACCAGCGTTACATTTCTAAATGCATAATTATACGTTGGTGGGTAGTGTGAAGATGAATTAATAAAGTAATGATTTTCGAAATAGAAAATATATTTACCGCCAAGACTTCCTCGATTTTGCTCGCGCTGAGAAGAGGCTTGACCTTCTGCCATAATCGGTACCAGGCCCATGTTCAGAGACGCAAGTAGCCACGGATGCTTCTCTGCATGACTTGTAGGGCAACACTATATAGCGGAAAGCATTCAAAATACAAAATAAGTTTAGAATTATTAGTCAGGAAATTCCCATGGTTGTATCCTGCCACTTTACCGCATCATGACTCACCGTTGATCTTGAAGACGTTTGTAGTCCTTCCGAGTGTTGTACCCTCGAATAACAGACTGCATCCAGGTACATAATGATCTTTCCCATGCGGTCGTCACGGATTTCTTCCATCTCTCCCAAAACTCCAGCACGGAAGAAGACCTACCATACCATTTTGATCAGGAATTAAAGAGTGAACTAATTTACTGCCACAATTAATTACAGTAGCAATAATATAGAATAAGTATAAAGTTCCGTAAACAGCCTTGTACCTAGGTGCGTCCCATACGGAATTTATCAGCATCCAGTTGGACGGCGTCAAAACACGCTTGAGCGCATCTCTTGCTGTCTGACTCGGCTTTCATTTTTTCAGGAGCCAAGATTAAGTACCTGCGGGCAGCATAGGTATAGGTAAAATGAAAATTAACATTTTTTTTCATCATTGCAAAATCATGACAAGGTAATTTTGCTGTGCACAATATTAAAATCATAACGTTTAGAAAGAACCAAAATTACCTATTTCCAATTTAAGCTCTAATCAAAATGAGATATGTCATAAAAAACACGAGGAACATGCGTAAAATGTTAATTAGAAGGTTTTGAAAAGTTTGAATTGTTCTATTTAAATGTTTTTAGAAAGTCTAAATTATTGTATTCACATATTTTTTGAAAAGTGCGAAATCTTCTATTTACATGTTTTTCTAAAGGGCAAAATGCTCTCTTTACATATTTTTCAAAAATGTAAAATGTTCTATTTACACATTTTTGAAAAGCGCAAAATGTTTTATTTAAATGCTTTTAAGAATGCAAGACATATTTAAATATTTTTGTAGAAAGCACCTAGGTAGGTACATATTGTTTTTAGCAAAAATTGAAATGAGTCATTTGGATTTTTCACAAACGATATGGAAATTCTTTTTTAAATTACCTAAACTTAAAGTCAGGGTACAACATCCCGTTTGGGGAATCCCTTTCGGCAAATACGGATATCTTCAAGCACACCGTTGCAGGTGAGCTGATGCATTACCAAGTGAGAGTCGATCAAGCCTATTTACACGAAAAAAATCCAATTAATCATTTAAAAGTTACATAGCAGTTATAGCTTATATACTTACATAGCAGTTACAGCGCAGTTTAAAAACATAAATCTAAGTACCATATTTCCTCTGATGGTACGCCCCGCGTACTATTCAAACTCGAGCTTCGACCCCCCGCGTATAATTAGACACCCGGGCATTAACAGAGACCCGCGCACTGCCCTTTAATAGTGTGATAAATAGACCCGCGTACTATCTAACCTGAGGCGGCTACCTCCCGCGTACTATTAGAGACCCGCGCATTATAAGAGACCCGCGTACTATTAGAGGAAATACGGTACATATCAAAGTAGTATAAGATACTCACCTGGTGTCTTGACTTCATTGGGGATGATACAACGGATGAAATGAGGAGACGTGGCTTGCAGTGTTGTCATCAAGTTTCTTAATTGTTCCTAATATTTTACATATCACAGGCATAATTAAAATTAGTAAAGAAATTACAGGCCTTAAAATAAAGCAACATTAGAAATTAACTGCCCCCAAAATGTGATTTTAGAAATATTAATTTTAAATCCCAATCGAGCAAATCACACACACACACTATGTATTAGGCATGCAACAAAGTGCGCATTTAGACACACCATAAATTAATTACCAAATAAGTGAGTTGGTATCTGGGATGTTAATAAATCTAAAAAAACACCATATAGCTACGACTATATCTAAATCTAGAAGGGTATCAACTTACGAGTCCGTACAATAATCACGGCATTTTTTTTGTCATTGACAAACTTGACGTGGCATTCTTTCGGTGAACAAAACCAGGGGGGTTTAACTATAAGGCCAAAGGTTGAAGGTGTACGTACAACATTTTGGTGAGTGAGTAGGTAGGTCGGTAGGTAATTACAGGTTTCACATAATTAATTACCTTCTAAAATCGACATATAAAAAAAACACAAGATGCTAGAAATATTTATATTTAGTAGTTGATCATCAAAAACAGAACTGTAATTCAGTTTGCGAATTACAATTTCAAAGGCTATTGGTACATAGGCACATCTTAATAAAGAGTAGTCGGGGACACACAAGGTACAAAAAAATAAAACTGAAAAAATAATTATGACCCATTATCAGTTATGCATGATAAGATGGGCATTTTCCTTGGGGCTGACGCTTTAATGGTTTGAAACATATACAAAAAGTAAAATAGGTATGTAGTAGCAGGGATAGCGATAACACACGCAACTGCACCATATCAGTATTCAGAAACGGTAACAGACCTATTAAAGGGATGTTTAACGAGTACAGGAAAAAACATCAATGTAGGTAGATGCACTATTCTGAGTATAATGATACAAAAATGTAAAAAAAAACAAAGGGGTACATTTATAACTAAAACTAACTAATGAAAAATAGAATATAAAAATCGTAAATCGTGATAATATTTTGGACAAACCCTGTAGGCAGAGGATAATTACAGTTGCAAAGCCAGCTCCCTTCTTTCGGCCACCGCCTAAATTATCGAACACAAAACATATTATAGCTTTTTTCTTTATTACCAACTTTTACCACACACTATATACTATATACGTATAATATGTAGGTACATTAGTTACTAAAAAATCAAAAGAGCACATATCCGTTTTAAGCTAGAATTGAAATGTGCCATGTCAAAACAAAAAGCTACATGTGATTGATTGTAATGCGTAAAAGGTAACTTTGGGGCATTTTGGAAGTGAAAAAAGTTTGAATTGCATGCATTTTAGAAAATTTGAAATGTACATTTTTGTGTTTTTGCAAAGCGTCAGATATTCTATTTTCTCCTTGTTTTGAAAAGTACTATGTAAATGTTCTGTTTTTGTCTTTCTGAAAAGCACTAAATAATCTATTTTAATGGCATTTGAAAATGATTAAATGTTACATTTTTTTGTTTTTTAAAAGTTCAAAATATTCCACTTTCACGTTTTTGAAAAATGTAAAATTTTCTATTTTCATGCTTTAAAAATCCTGTTTTTTGTAAAAACAGCATTTTTATTTTTGATTAAAAATATGTGTAGATGGTTTTGATTGTTCACTATCGATCTGTGAAAATCATTTTTTTTAGTAAATTTAAGTAACTATGCAATTAATTCGTAAGCACCCTTTCCACCCTTTTCGTCCTCCTTTCCACCAGATTGTCCGGGATGGTCAGCAAAGATTTCGACCAAGAGCTCATTGGATCCCTTCTTGAACCCATCGACGACGGAGTCGTTCAAGGGGTCTTTGTTCTTCTCGAGCCACCCAGTGATGTTGTAGGGGACGGTGCCGGCGTAATGGGCAAGCTGGAAATGAGCCTGGACTAATCGACTAATGGAGGCTTAGCTGGCTTAGGTTTCACATATAAAACAGATTTTCCTAAATGCTGAGCGTTCAACTTGTCAGCAAAGGTCTGATCAGTTGCCTTGGGGACGATGGACTCTTCCTCAAGAATGGCCATGATGCCCATCTTCTTCTCCATGAGGTCAATACAGGCGGCCAAGTCCATTCCGAAATCCATGAAGACCCAGTCAATCCCCTCGGTCTTGTACTCTTCTTGCTCAAGAACGAACATGTGATGGTTGAAGAATTGCTGGAGCTTTTCGTTAGTAAAGTTAATACAGAGCTGCTCGAAACCGTTGAACTATTCACCAAAAAAAATTGCTCAATTATTCACGAATTATTTAGACAGTTTTGGAGTAGACAAATTATTTAATAAAATTAAATTGTAGATTTTTTTATTGGTGCATTTCGTACGTCAAAAATCTCAAAACCAGCAATATCCAAGACACCGATGAAGGTGACACGAGTTTTTTCGTATCCAGAGTTTCGTTACATTTCTTCACCAAGAACTTGAACAATCTGTCGAAAGTAGCTTTAGCCATGGCACCCATAGCATTAGTAACCTGAGCTAAGTTCTGACCCTTGGTCACAAACTCAGTTCCGACCTTAATTCTGGGCTTCAAGAAATTCTTGTACAGATCCTCGAAACCGATTCCCAACAATTTACCAATTTTTTCACCTTCCTAAAAAAATTAAAAAGAGTGTCAGTTAAGCTTAAACATTTAGAATACACAGGAAAATGTGACTTTTATCTGATGATGTTGTAGAAGAACTGGGACTTACCCCAGTACCATCATGTTCAGCTTGTTCCTCACGACGCTTCTGCTTAAACTTTATGTTACCCATGTGCATCACAGCGGCGGTGATCTTGTACACATCTGTCTTCTCCTGATTGCTGAAGCCCAAGATATCGAAGGCTTCCTATTGTTCGTTTAAGAAGGGGAGCAACATATAAGAATAACTGTTAGGACTGAAATTACTAAATTATATTTAATTTTAATAACTGTGTTTCAAAATTTTGTCTTACCACATTACTTAACATGCAAATAAGTAAAAGCAAGACATGAATAACTCACATGACTTTGGAAAATCGAATATGTAAACAAATTGAAAATATTTGAAATATTTTTTGGCGCAGCCTTTGGCTTATCTATTAACGCCAAGCGCTCTCTATTGAGATTTAACGCTAAAGATAAGAAATCCTATTTTTTTAATAACATAAAAACTCTTTAATAGTACCTAGTACCTAGGTATTTCCTTTAGCGGCGTGTAATATTTTTAGTTCAAATATTTGGAATTTTTAACAGAAACTACGAGGGTTTTATTCGGAGCTTTGATGTATCTAAGTTTCCATTATAAAAATAAGCAAATTTTCTAAAAATTAGAATATTTCTCAATTAAGCAAATACTTGGCATTTAATTCCTTCTTTCTACAACGCCCACGTCTCTGGGCCGCTAAGTGTAGTATCCCCTATAAGAAAAAGAGAGAGAGACGAATTGGAAGGAGGAGGCGGCCAAAATAAATCTGTCCGGGTGGAAGTGGATGGAGGGAGGAGCCGGGATGGAGATGAGATAGCGAGAGTGATTGACAGAGGAAGGAGATGATGATGCATTCTCATGGACTATGCATAAAATTAGTATTGATGCGGAATGTGAAGCTAGATGAGCACTCGCCTCTCTACAACGAACCAACGAACGAACCTGAACAAGATGAATAAATAAGAACAGAAGAGAAAGAAGAGCGACACGGAGGCATGGCCTAAATCCGAATCCGAATCCGAAACCGGATCCGAAACTAAAACCAAAACCAGAGCCGAAACCAAATCCAACACCGGTTTTTATAGTTTCTCCAAAAAAACTCTTTTTTTTTAAACTGGGCCCAAAACATTTGGCACGGATCCGACCACCTCAAAAAGGGCATTGTGCCTCACTATACAAGTCTATACGACCGATTCGAGTCTCGCATAAATCCTCACTCAGCAAAATTACACAATGGCCTTCTTCTCTTTCGCTCTCCGACGAGACTTTTTTCTGCTATTCTCATCTCTATTTTTTTAGAAGCCAGTCACACAGAGGCAAAGATAAAGACAGGAAAACGACAAACACCAACACCATGCTAAAGCACATAGCATATAAGTAACACGGGCAAAATTCTTTTCTACTTTTTTTTGCTTTACACTTTGCATACCACTTCATCGCTGTCGAAATCGGAATCCGCATCTGTCACCGTACCTTCAATCTACTACTGTTGTTTGTACATTTTTAAATCCCGTGTCGGTCTCCGTCGCCGTATGCTTCACTGTGACTGTGACTGTAGAACATGGTAAAATCCTAAACATTTTAGTCATTTACATACGCATGGAATTCCCTGATGGCTCTCGCTTTGAAGCACACCCCATCACATGAACTACTAACGGAAGCATGTACATTAAATTAAGTTAAATTAGCCGGTCCCGGTACTGGGGCCTATGCTGTAGTATAGCTTTGTATAATTATGTATCTTGATCATTAACCATGTAGTTTATACAGATGCGATTTTCTATTCCTGCCTGTGTGATATTTGTATTGCGAATTAATTCGCACAATTAAATCCAGATTTTTATCGTAATTGTTTTTTAAGTGGAATTTTATGTGGTTCAGCATGTTGTGTGAGTAATTAAGGCAAATTTATTGATAACCCACACAGACAGCAATCTTAACAATGGGGTGAATTTATTTTTGTTGGTATTGTTGATTGTGGAATTAAACTATGTTCTGCTTTAATTACGTCGCATTTTTTTATGCGTTTACATCATGCAGAATTCAAATATCTACCTTATATTTTTAAAAACTGAAAAATCCAAAAATGACGTCAAACTCGTTGTTCTAGTTGCTCGTTAATACAGTTTTCTAATTTTACAATTTCCAAAATTGTTTGGAAAATTTCCAATTCTAATAGAAACCCTACAGTTTTCTGCTTTGTATAATAAAGGATTTATATTTAGTTAAGTGACATCATCAGCCGAGTACAAATAAGGCAATTACTAAGTGAGCATGTGGTGGAAATTCATGTAAATAGAATTAATTAATCGAGTGATGTGTTGTGAAGGTATGTTATGCTAACGCTTTTATTAATCATTTAGAAAAATGAACATATTTCTTCATACATAAGATATTTTGCCAATAATGCAAAAATAAACATTGTAAACATTGGCAATCTTGGGATACACGATATTAAAATTCAGCCTTCATTATATTAAAAAATTTGCTAAACAGATTAGCAATAATTCTAGACACAATTTTGCAAATCCATTTCGACTATGTGGTATGCTCAGAAATGGCAAAAAAGCATAACTCAGTCTTTTAAGCTTAGACATTAGACGTGAACCGCATTTTTAAACGGTGGACGGCGGAGCATGGCTAAGCTCCTTGGGTCAACACTTGGTGATGATGATGGGGATTTGACTGATTTTTGAAGTAGCGGCGGTGCTGGTGGTGAAGGGTGTGGAACTAAAGTCTGATCCTCCTTTGTTGGACTTTGAATTGAATCAATAGCAGAAATAGGCGCAGGGACAAGAACTGTCTTCTTTTTCTTCTTGACGATGCAAGTTTTTTTTTTGTTGGGATAAGCTGGTTTGGCTTCGGCTTCGACTGAAGCCGCCATAAGTGACTTCTTTTCGAGCACTTCTGCCATGTTGATGTTCACATTGTTGGGGAACGCGGTCTCGTAGTCGTCGTAGGACATCCGACTACGCGGGTAGAGATGCAGTCCTGTCGTACCTGGTACTTGCGACGTACTGTTAGCATGACAGGGGTGCTCCCCAGTCTGTCCCGATAATTTGTGAGCCCCTTGGACTTGGTTTTGGTTAGCGTCATTGTCATTGGGACTGACATTCACGTGGGCAGTTGCAGTGGTTGTTGTTGTCGTGAGAGCCAGAGACAAAGGAGCCGTTCCATGGAGCACCTCCGCCATGTTGACGTTTACATTGTCTGGGAATTTGCGCTCGTACTCGTCGTAGGTGCATTTGTGTTGGATGATTGATAGCTGGTCTGACATATTTTGCCTCGTTTCAGAACTTTTGTGTTTACACAAAAACAAAGAAGAAAAAAATTAGCATTGTATGGGTGGACCAAAAAAGCTGTCATATTAATACTACAAATTTAAAGACAAGTTGAAAATGTGCTATCTGTAATTTAACATAAATATCGTAATGCGTATTATTGGCAGATTGACTGACTGACAGATTGACTATAATTGGCTGACTGACGGGTCCACTGATGAACGGATTGACTGAAGTGTGAATTAGACTAATTTGGCACAGAGCCATTCTTCCATTCGTAGAGCACTAGGACATGTACGTAATTAGAATAATTTACCCTGTTGCTTAATTGTTTAACGTTACTGGTTCTCGATTAGTCACAGGGGCAAGTCGCGAATATTTGCAATAACTACATATAAGTACCGTAAAGCCCCTAATAGAAGCCCACGACTTCTATTAAAAATACCAAGTTTGAACTGGAAAAATTAACATTGCCGCTTATGGGAAAACCTCCGGCCCGAATTGGAGGCCGGCCTCTATTAGAGACCCGGCTTCTATTTGGAGCTTTACGGTACATAGATAGCTATTTTTGTACCCCAAATAATCAGCAGTTATCAAATAGTTACCCGGTTTCCTGGACCACTGAGTTATTATAGCTTTTGGAAATTAAATCGTATAATGACGCTATACCTACATCTCTATAACGTAACGTACATACATGTATATGATGAGGAGCCGTGCATAAATTACGAAATATAAAAATGTGGAATTTTTAGCCTATTGAGGAGTGATATAGATATCACTCCTCCTTTTTTATATGTAGGTACTTAGGTAGGTAGTAGGTAATTACGTCCTTTTATAAAAATGGGCGGTTTGAACCTGAACATCCTGAGACGTATCATTTATGCACGTTTCCAATGTCACCAAGAAGTAAGAAGGCGACGTGCCTATATTGCACACCCCAGTAACTTTCCTAGTTCAGTTTTTTGGGGAATTTGTCCCTTGCATTGTGGTATATTAGCAAATTAGGGGGTAGTAGTATTGTACGGAGTTTACGCTTTATACTCTGTCAATGCTTAAAAAAGGATTCTGCGTTAGAATATACATTCAATGTCAGTTAATGTCCAGAATATTCCTTATCTAAAATTCAAGCTACAATTAAATCATACCATTTCAAAAAAAAACAGAGATTGATGCCTATGATTTAATATACATAAACTTCGAGTTTTTGAAAATTGCAAAACATTTTATTTATTTTTTTTAAGTACGAAATGTTTTGGTTACAAGATTTTGAAAAGTTGAAAATGATTTATTCACAAAACTTTAAAAAGTGCAAAATGTTCTAGTTGTTACACGTTTTTTAACAGTGCAAAATGATCTTTACATTAGTTTTTTTTGCAAGTTAAAAAAGTTGCGTTTGAATTTAAAAACAGAGTTTTTTTTTAATTTTTAGGTGTAGATAGTGTATTATAGTTTTAGCTAAAAATGGCCCTGTGTCACTTCTCGTCTTCACCGAGACCGACGAAGCAGAAATATTACTTTAAGATGTTGCTCACCTGCAGTTTTCTGGGTTGGTGTAGATATCAGACGTATTTTCTCCTTCTTGTAATTAATTGCTCCAGTGGCAACTACAATATTTGCTTACAGCTTTTAATTTTAAATGAATGGCAATTTAAAAATACTTGGGTTTACGGAACAGTGAAAAAGGCAATGGATAATATTGTTATCGAGTGCGTAGGGAATGGACACGAAATAGCAACTGTAGTAAGTATGGTGATGAGCACCGGCTTAAATCAAAATCAAAATCGTGTGTTGCGTAGGTGGGGGAAAAACCTTCTGTAATTTTTGATAATGCGTAGAACCGTATGTGTAGCATGGAGTAGAATAGAAGCCTCTCGCACAATCCAGAACAAATACGTGCATGGCACTGAACGCTCCCCTTGTTACTTGTTATAATGCTATATGTGCGTGCAATCTACGCACTACGCACTTTGTCCACTTCCAGTACAGTTACTAAATAGCCTGCCCATATATTGAAATGCATTAAACAGTTGCCTGTCTGTATGGTAAATTATTCCTACTTCCATTTAAGGACCGTTGACATATTACGCTAACATCACTGCAAAATAAATACTGAAAATTCTTTTTTTTTCTCAAAATCATGTGGTAAAACATATTTAAACTTTCCACAACTTCAAATTAGAATATTTTTTACTTAAAAAACAATCAGATTAGTTTAATTGACACATTTTGAGATACTAAACAGTGAAAGTGGGTTTTTTTTTCAAGATAAGCCTGAAATTAGAATATTTTGCAACTTCAAAATTTTTGTAATTTTTTTTTTATTTTACAAATGTTTGAAACATGAAATTTGAATTTTTGCAACTTCAAAATTGTTGCTTTTTTTTATTTGACACATTTTTAAAACATGAAATTTGAATTTTTTGCAATCTTAAAATTGTTGCTTTTTTTCATTTTACACATTTTTTAAACATGAAATTTGAATTTTTGCAACTTTAAAATTGTTAATTTTTTTCATTTTACACATTTTTAAATCATAAAATTAAAATATTAGGTAACTTTTACATTGTTGTAATTTTTTCATATTTTATTACAGTTTTTATCCATTTAAAAAACACAAAATTAGACATAACTTGGTATGTTAAAAAACATTTAACAAACAGTTTGTTTTGCACTTTTTAAAAACATAAGGTTTGTCTTGTTTCGACGTTTAAAATTATAATTTCTTAACATTTTGCGCACCTATTTCATTACAGTTTTTAAAAAAGCTTATTTTTTTAATTTTCCAGCTGAAAATTAAAACGTGTGATTTTGACTCTTCGCTCTGAACATATGTAGAACGTAACTATATAAACTTAATTTTTTACAATACGGATTTTATGCTTATATAGCCTCAAATTATGCGTCATCGTGATGCACGAGAGGCACAGGCGCAAGGTGGGTGTATATAAGAGAATGTGTACGTCATTTGTGAACAGCCCCGTACATACCTCCATGAGTTATGGAGTCTCAAAAACGGAAGCAAAAACTCTTGTAGACTCACTACAGCTAAAAATGTTGAACCAAGTTTCATCCATTTCTTTATTCCGTACTGGAAGACTGGATATTACACGTGAATGGAAATTAGAGTTTGAGTTTGAGTTTAATTTTATTAACGTGTCAAATTTTTCAATATAAATACTGATTCCCAAAAAGGGATCACTTATAAATGATGTAGATGGTACGGTCAGTAGGTCTAAAGTCGGGAATTGATGACATGACGTGTAAAGGGTAACAGTTTAATTATGCATTGCTAGAGTGAATAAATGAAGAGTGAGTGATTCGAAAAAGAGGGACAATTTGGGTTAAATAATTCATAGACGATCCTTGATTCCCTATAATTTAACGTAGCATTAGATACACATGCATTACATTTACAGAGTTTGAAATTGTAGTTAGTACATATCACCTGCAGACAATCGCAATGAACCATATCCATTATTCACTAATATTTTTTTTTACTCTGTATAACTGATTTTAATTACACATTATTTGACAAATAGACATTTAAAATTCGTGGAGTACTGACTAATATTACAGATTAATAGATAGTAAATTGAGATTATTTGTTTGAACAACTAGTCTAACTAACACTAACTATTCACTAATAACGAAATGTACTATCTACGAACAATATGTATATGAATGTCATGTAATCCCTATGGCATGTAAATAGAGCATTTTACACATTAAAAACTTGTTACAACACTTTTCACTTAAAAAAAACGTGTGATTGAAACATATTGCACTTTTTCAAAACTCATAATTAGCATTTTTTGCATCCAATGGATTAAGCGTTTTTTGTATTAAGTAGCTCATTTTAATTCTAGCGTAAATTGAATATGAGTCATTTTGGTTCAGGGACGTCGGAACCGGGGGGGCAGGCGGGGCAGAGCGCCCCCCCTTGGAAATCGGATGCCCAATGTTAAAGCATAGGCCTGCCCCCCCTGGGTAAAAAAATTTCATAGTGTTTGCTCCCCCTCGCAAAATTAGGTTCCGACGTCCCTGTTTTGGTTCATCACACAAGATATATTCCTATATTATCGAAAGTGCAAAATTCTCTTGTATACAGTCCACTCTCTACATAGCGTACTTCAGCGGACCAGCAATATTAGTACGTTATGAGGAGAGTTCGCTATGTAGAAAGTACAGATTTAAAAAAAAAATCAGTATTATAGATGAAAACAATAAAAATTCTACTGTTTATAGTAATTATTGGTTCTACACAAATCAATCAAAGAATATGCTTAGTAATTTTGATTGAATAAGTTTGCAAAATCAGTTAGATCAAGAAAAAAAATTGTAACTTTTTTAACTGAGCGCTAAAATTTTTTAAATTTCTGAAAGTACGCTATGTAGCGACGAAATTTACACATGATGAGTGTTTTGGGCCAGCAAAATTAGTACGCTATGTGGAGGTATACGCTATGTGGAGGTACACTATATAGAGGTATTATTGCATTAAAATCATAGGGATTTAGCCAGGGATGCGTGAAAAGTACGCTATGTGGAGGTATACGCTATGAGGAGGTACGCTATGTAGAGAGTGGACTGTACATGTTTTCTAAACGTGCAAAATGCTATATTTCCACTAATTTAAATTGTGGAAAAATGTTCCATTCACATAGGTACATGTTATTAAAACTAATAGATGTTCTTTTTTATAATTTTTTTTGAAAATTACAAACATTTTCTATTTACATGTTTAAAAAAAAGTAATGTTTCATTTTCTTGGCATGTGTTAAAAATACTCAAAATACCTTTGCTAAAAAGACGTAACAATATTATACACAAATAAAATGAACTATCCACAAAAAAAAATTAAAATTATAAGTTAATAAATGTATGTAAATAGAACCTTGTGCATTTCAAAAAAAAAGTAAATATGTAGAATAATTTGCACTTTTTCAAAATCATGTAAATTAAATGTTTTGCACATTTAAAAAAAACTTTAAATTTAACATTTTGATCTTGTTAAAAAACATGCAAATAGATTATTTTGCACTTTAAGAAACATGTATATAGAATTGCATTCTGAAATTTCAAAAAATATGTAATTTGAACAATTTACTCATTTAAAAAACTTGTAAATCGTGATTAGCAAAGTATGTACCTACCTACATTAGGTAGTGGCTAATAAAATATTGAAATATGTCTATTGAAAGCATTTAAATTGACTATACTGGTTGTTCTAAATATTTGTAAATAGAACATTTTGGAACCTTCGAAAATATGAATATACAACATTTTTCAAAAATATGCAAACAGAATGTTTTGTAATTTTTAAAAAATGGTGAACAGTACAATCAGGGCTTTTCAAAAACTCCTGATTAACATTTAACTCATGTTTCTCATTTTGTTTTTTTTAACATAGCTCATTTTAATTCTAGCATAAATTGGAAATATGCGATTTTGGTTCATCATAGACGAATATTTAACATGAAAATTGACTTAAAAAAATAAATGTGTATATTTGAGTCCTAATTTTTTAACCCCGTTTTTTCAATGAAAATTTTCAAGTTTTTCAAAATCCTTAAATTGCTTTTTAGATAACACCTTAAGGATCAGAAAAAACACATTTTCATGAAACTCAGACAAAAACTGTAAAAGTATTAGGGTGGCAAAATATTAAAATTTGAATTTTTTTAAAACTTTGGCGTGCCACTGTGACCAAAAAACGTAAAATACAGTCGAGTTACTTTAGTTTTGTACTATTTCAAAGTTGCCTAATTTTTGGGGCATTTGATTTAAAAATATGGGTGTCACTTGGTGCGGTTTTCTTGTAAGTGAGAAATATGCGTTAAATATTAATTAAAAATTTTTGAAAAGCGTTAAATGTCCTATTTTTATGGTTTTACAAATGGTTTTTTAAGGCGCAACATGTTTTATTCACATGTTATTAAATAAGTGCAAAATTTTCTAATTTCATATCTTCAAAAATGGGCAAAATTTTCTAATTCCATGTTTTTAAAAAGGTGCAAAACTTATTAATTTCATGTTTTCGAAAAGTGCAAAATGTTCTATTTACACATTTCTAAAAAGTTTAATATTTCCTATTTACATGTTTTTTAAAAGTGTAAAATGTTTCATTTAAATGTTTTTAAAATGTGCTAAATGTTCCATCTAAATGTTTTTTAAAAGTGCAAAATGGTCTTTTTAAATGTGTTCAAGACATGTTCCAATAATTTCGTAGATAGTGGATATTGGTTTTAGCTAAAAATTGAATATGGGTCATTTTGGTTCTTCACAGACAATATTATGTTTTGTAATCACTTTTATATTTTTCTGAATACTCATAAAAAATAAAATTTTGACATTTTCATAAAACACAATCTAACACAATCATATTTTTCTCATTGCAGCAACAACAGGAAAACTGCAACAAGTGAGGACGTAAAAAAAGCAACAACTGAATGTGCAAAATTGCGAATACTTATTTATTTATTTAATCAAAGTTTCTCTAGCACCGTATTTGTTATTGAAGTGACTTGTTTAGCTGTAAGTATTATATGTATATTTTTGGTGTTTGCACAAGACCCTTGGATTGCATTACTTAATGTCACTGTAGGTTTGTATTGTATTGTATGTTATGTTGTAATGTACGAACAAGCATTTGTAATTTCATCAAAAATCGAAATCCTAAAGAAGCGTATAGGAATGTTTTTGTTCCGTTGCGTAGAAATTAGATCAACATCAGAAAAAAAAAATAACAGCTACTGACCAGAACGCCAATTTGGTGACTCTTGACATTTTACAAGTAATACAATCAATACCGAATGCAGGTATTCAGGTTGGTGGATTTCAACAGATGGAAAAAGAGTCCACCTCAATATTTGTTGACTTTGTTGCCGAAAATGTGATGTCACTCCTACTCACGTTCCGGTGAATATATAACCATCTTAAAAAAAAACATTAAAAGAAAAACACCTTTGATGTTTGCCCGAAATACGTAATTGAGGTTTATGCGAATAATTTGATAACTTTGCACAGTTTTTAACTCAAGTCATTCGCACATGATGTAATTAGGTAATCAAATAGTATGTATAGTGCTATCTCAATACTAAAATTTTAAGTAATAAACAGTGATTTTGTTGCAGAAAAACTCTGTAATTGATTTAAGTTTTATTGTTGATTTGTAAGTTATTATTATGATAACCAGTTTGCATGACGTAAGCAAATAGTATTATAGTGTAACTACTTGTTTGTAAGACAAATTACGAGTCTGTATAAGTTTTTTAAATGAAATATCATTTGTGAAGAACCAAAATGAGTCATTAAAACAAAATGAGAAAAATGCGTCAAATATTAATTAGGAGTTTTTGAAAATTGTAAAATGTTATATTTTCATGTTTTTGAAAATTGCAAAATTTTTCATTTACATGTTTTTGAAAAGTGCAAAATTTTTCATTTACATGTTTTTGAAAAGTGCAAAATTTTTCATTTTAAATGTTTTTAAAAAGTGCAAAATATTCTATTTACATGTTTTTGAAAAGTGCAAAACATTCTATATAATTGCTTTCAAGAGATGTTTCAATATTTTTGTAGATAGTTTATATTGTTTTTAGCTACAAATAAATATAGGTCAATTTGGTTCTTCACAGACGATATGTACTAACAAGGACCAAATTTGACTATTAAGGTTTTTCAGATTCTAATTTCTAATTTTGCACTAATATTAGTACATAATTTCGTCATCGTCCTAGTGAAGGCTCAAATCCAAAGACCTTACTGTATGCGTTACGGAGTCGGAGTCGTAGACGGATACGGAGACTCTTGTCGCCTCACTGTCTGTAGCCGAACGCCGAAAAATAGGGAAGGGTGACGTTATTCATAGACGATCCCGAAAGTGTTGCAGTTAGTTGCTGAATTACTTTGATGCGTAGGTAGTTTAATGCGACGCAGCGTTTCTGTACCTTCTAGATACTTCTTAACATGAACATGTAATAATTCTACCTGGGCACATGTCTTGTGAGTAAAGAATTAGAATTACTTATATTAGATTTAAACTAGAACTAAAATGAACGATTTTAAAAACCACACTGTGTAAGATATAATGCATAGTCTAAAATATTACTCGTATTTGAATTTAAGCGGTATTGAAAAGGAAAGAAAAGTCCAAAGATTATTTTACTTTGCATACTTATAAATGTGCAAAATGTTGTGTTTTGTTTAAAAAAAAGTGCAAAATGTTTCATTTGTGTTTCTGAAAATGTGCAAAATGTTTTATTTGTAAAATAAAAATATTGTATTTTCATTTTCATTTGCAGTATTTTTAAAGGAGTAAAATATACTACCTACATACGTAAATATTTTGTGGGAAATATAATATATTGAATTGTACAATATGTATAGAGCATTTTGTTTTTAGCTGTCATTCAAAATGGTACGTTTTGATTCTCAACTATGTATAGTGACAGTGATTCAATAGATTACAACAGCTGTTACGTTACAAAGAACATTTTGCTATGCAAAATAATGCAGTAAAATAATTTAAATAGACAAGATGCTTTTCTTTGTATAATATCACCAAAAATCTATTTCATATTTTATACATGATTTATGGCAACAAAATATTTTGTACACAAATAGCTAAGATACTTGAGTATTATTTACATTTAAAAACTTCTATTAACTAATTTCTATAGGCAGTTATCATAAGCGTAATTAAATTTATTTTCCTACAACTATTGGTTATTTTGTATTTTGTAATGAAATAGCTGTGAACTGTGAACACATTGCAAAGTCGTTTATGACAATATTATACTTTTCAAAACAAAATCGTATTTTCGACATATGCACTAAAAACTACTAAAAATAATGAGTATTAGCAGTAAGAAAATTAATACTGATTTTTAAAGGAACACATGGACATATTTTACTGTCATAAAAGATGAGGTAACAAAAAAATCATTGTATTTAATGCTTATATGCTATGTACAAAAATACATACAAATTCATACAAGAGAATTCACGTAAAATGTTTAACAAAATTAAAGCAAACCTAAGTACTAAACTAATTATTGACACACAAGTTGTAGTAAGAATATTTCATACAGGAAGATTTTCAAGTATGGGAGTAACTTTCCCTCGGGAGTCCGTCGTCGTGAGGACAAGTTTCGTCAGTCTTTACAGGCTCCAAATGTGCCATGGCATTCGCTTGACTCTGCTCCAGAAATCTCCTGTACAGGTTCGAGTAGCCTTTGGAGCGAATGAGTGAGTTTGAATGGTTCTCATCCACATTTCGGTTTTGGTTTCGGTTCTGTTCGTCCTCGTGATGTTCTTGTTGGTGTTGGGAGGCCCTCTCCTTCTCCCTCTTTTGCTCCATGTACTGGTCGTACAACTGGGCTGCACCGAAAGTCGGACGGGAACTCATTTTTTTTAGCGGTTGCAAAAAATACAGCGGAATCTACAATGCAAAAAGTAAAATACAGACAATGAAAATGCTGACAAATTGCACGTTAAAATCGACCCTAACATATTTCTTAAAACATTAGCAACAGGGCCGGGCAAAGAAATTGCTTTAATGCAGCAATAGTTTTCTATACGAAAATGTTTGGTATTATCGATGGTTTTCTTTTGTAAAGCAAAATGTTGTAGTTATATTTTTTAAAAAAGTTCAAAACGTTGTATTTACATGTTTTAGAAAAGTGCAAAATGTTGTAATTACGTGTTTTTAGAAAAGTGCAAAATGTTGTAATTACGTGTTTTTAAAAAAGTGGAAAATGTTTTTATTTTTATGTTTTTAAAATGTACAAAACTGTTTATTTGCATGCTTTAGAAAAGTCAAAGTACACTATATACATATTTTTTAAAAATGCAAATTGTTCCATTTACATGTTTTTTTGTTGAGAAAATTCAAGCAGCAGGGGCTGCCTGCGCTGGCAGCATTATCCGGCCCTGATCAACAAAATTACTAAACAACGTCTTTTACACGTCTTTAAGTGAGATTCTCTTCCAACTAAATTTATGTTTGTAAAATTAAGTTTAAATAGGAAAATAAAAAAATAATAAAAAAAAAATTACCTACCTTCTTAGTAAATGTGTGTAGCTTGACTGGTTAACTGTAGATTCTTTGATTGTTTCCAGATTGCGTGTAATAAATAATTATAGATTTGTCGGCTTTTCAGATTTTAAATTAGCACTTTGCTATTCTTGTAACTGCGTTTGCAAAATTTAGCCAAGAATTGTGAATTATTGATTTTTATTATTATTTGTTATGAGGCTGGTATGGATTGTTCGCAGTTTCATTTTTCGTCCAAGCTAGATAGTTGTAGAGTGTAGAATGTGGTGTAGTTGAGAGCTTTAGTGACTTAAGTAGCTGAACATGTGGTTTACACTCCAGCTCCGGCTCCAGTTCTGTCTGTAGTCTGTGGGATGTGGTAAAAAGGAGGCAGGCAGACGCAGCTTGAACGCATCTACGCACTTTTTACTGTTTGGCTTTGGTTTTAGTTCTACACTGCAATGACTGCAATGCTAATGTTACTGTGCTATGGTCTGTGGTAAAGCACGAGCTACAAGCTCAAATTTTTCCACTTGATTCCCTATATAAACTTACTATTACCATTTGATGCACATGCATTTCATGCTACACACGCTACGCTATGCAGCCCAGTTCCAGTTCTGTATATCTCAGGTATAACAATAGAACTCACTGCACTCAGGTCAGAATTCTGTCGCTTATACTACATTACCTTTTGTGAATTCAATTTTGCTTCTAGAAGAAATTAAAAGAAAAGGAATTTGCTTCTAGTAAAAAAAGGAATAGTATACTTATAAGGATTTTATGCTTCACCGACGATATATTTGTATTAGCTACTTTTAAGGTACAGCAGGTCAGTCAATGAGACGGTGACTGAAAGAAATGACACATTCTAGATGGTTCTTGGAAAAAAAACGTGACATGAGGCTTATGGAATGCCAAACGTTAGTTGAAAGATAATCTTGTAAAGTATAAATATCATATTGTATTGCAAAATGTGTTATCTCATTTGCTTTGCTAACTGCTGTGTTACGGTTTGATACTGTGAGGTAAGAGTCACAATGACGCGTATTTAGTTTAGGCTGAGTTAAAATTAGCTATGTAAAGAATGCAATACATGAAAAAAATAGGTACAGTTTTAGAGATGAGTCTTTTAAATATACAGAGTGCTGTATTATAAAGTACATGCCTTGAGTCTTGAAAAAGTGCAAAATATTTTGTTTAGATGTTTTTGAAACTGTAAAAAATGTTCTATTTGTATCTTTCTAAAAAGTGCAAATTCTTCAATTTACATGACTTTTTAAAACCGTAAAACGGGCTATTCACATATTTTTTAGTATTGCAAAATTTTCAATTTACAAGAATTTTAAAACTGCAAAAATGTTCTATTTGCATCTTTCTGAGAAGAGCAAAATGTTAAAACAATAAATTTTAAAACATTAAAAATGTTGTATTCACATCTTTCTGAAAAGTGCAAAATATCCAATTCATATGAGTTTAAAAACATGTCAACATGTTCCATTCGCATGTTTTTTGGACTGTAAAATGTTTTATCTACATGTTTTTGTAAAGAAGAAAATGTTCTATTTGCATGTTTTTAACAAGTGAAGAAAGATTTACGAAAGCTAGAAAATAAATATACACCTTTTCCATTTTTTGTCGTAGGTTATTTAGCGATAATTTAACGCAAAGGTACCTATGTAGGTACAACAAAATAGTAATTTAAAAATATGGGGTCGTTCACATATTACGTAAGAACAAACATTTTTAAAAAACGACAAACATTTTTGCATCACCCTCTTACTTCACGAGATTGCTTCCTAAATTTTCAGCACAAGCCTGGCGAATTAGGAAGGAGCCTGAGATAGATGAATAAATATGCAATTAAAAGATCAGTAAAGTTTAGTAACTCTACTTTATAGGGAATCACCTATGCCTATGTAATTGTATAATGCAAAAATGTACCGACGCGACGAAACTATGTAGACCAAAAATTCTAGAGTATGAAATGTAAATGGCAATTTATTAAAATAAATATTAAGTAGGCTGTTCAGAAATTCAGAAACGAAACTATTACGATACTGAACTACTTGTTATACAAACGGAATTGGGTGCCGGTACTGGTGCTGATACCGGTACTGGTAACGGGTTTGCCCAGGACCAGAAATCAATTGCAAAACGTAATTCCGCAACCCTTGCAGTACATGTAGCTGTATTCTGTCTACTGCTTTTGAAATATAATGTAAGGGATCGTCCATAAAAGATTTCATCAAAATATTTGCCCCATTTGTAGGATCCCTAAATCCCACTGCCATCAGCTTAGCCATTGTCCTAAATTTCATCATTATCTTAGCAGACTAATTTACCCTATATACCCGTGACATTATGTATGGAGGAACCCTAACTTGCTTAGAACAGAAAACAATAGAACTGTATGTACCTAGTTTGAAATAAAAGAACTTCAATTCCTGTGAGTGTATGAATTTCTAATGAGCATTGGACACACCTCTACAGTGTACTGAAATAATGAAAACATTAAATTTTCAAAAGTGTCTAGAAATTCAGAGTGAATGATTTTCTATATAGTTGTATGACATCATTCATGAACGATCCTCAAGTGGTATATACATACAAATACTATTTAAACATAGAAATACTGGGTTCAGGCCAAGTGTCTTCTATTCAGATAAAAGAATTTAAATGTAATGAAAGTAATTTTTTAACTATATATAAACTGATATGGAAATAAAAAAATGATTTTAGAAACTAATAAACTACGAACGAAACTTGAACAAAATCCAAGTGTCACTTTGATCAGTGGAATCATAAGCAGCAACCTAAAAAGAGGCCTTTTTAATATAATTGAAAACAGAATTTTATGCTTAAAAAAATATGAAATCAAAAAACAATGAAATTACAACAGACGAGAATATTGCATGTTTGTTTTCCAGCAAAATCAAAAACGGTTATTTAACAGTTTCTATTTTCACTCTTAAGCTACCAAAGTTTTTAATATCGTTATTCTATTGAATAAGTAAAAAATCAGAACAGCCTATATCTGATCTATACGAAATTTAAAATATGGTATTTTAAAATAATTCAGTAAGTGAATGGGCCAAGTAAAATTCTAATTAGAAAATTTTAAAAAATTCAAAATTTTATATGTTTATTCATTTGAAAAGTGCTCAATGTTTGATTTTTATGTTGACGTAGGGGGGAAAACGGTCGATTTACATTATTTAGAAAAGTAAAAAATGTTGCAATTAAATGTTTTTGAAAAGTGTAAAACGGTCGATTTACATTATTTGGAAAAGTGAAAATGTTCTACATATTATGTAGTTACATGTTTTTGTGAAGTATAAACTACTATTCACGTGTCTTAGAAAGTGCGGTCTGTTCTGGTTACGTGTTTCTGAAAGTGCAAAATGTTCTATTTACATAAATACATGTGTTTTTGCAAATAGCAAAGTGATCCTAATGTAGGCTATTCAGTTTTCGGCTTCAAAATGAATTAGAATTATTCTCACCTGTAGCAGCTGTAGTTTTCCGTTCATACTGTACACAATCAAAGATATTTTTTCCTTTAAGAAATTAAAATTCACCATGCCAACAACCACAAAAAAAATTAATTCACTTCACAAATAAATAACAATTTATGGTTTTACTATGACTGAATAAAAAAGGAGATTTAATAAAATGCTTGAGGATTGTGTTTAAAAATCACTGATTGCACTGTGGTGAGAACATAGAATGGTGGGGTACATACAAAGAAAAACTATAAACCAAGAAAATCACCAATGTTGTGAATTTGTGAATGAGTAGCCGTAGCCATAGAGCCGTGGCGTAGAGTGTAGAGGGGAAGCCTTTCTTTCTCATTCACGCACATTAACTAGACTCCCGCACAATCAATAAATGCCTCCTGAATAGGAGTGAATTCATTATTTTGTACTGTCTGTTTTGCATAAAGTAGTAAGTAGTTCAAAGTATGAACACTAAAAGAACAAAAAACCTGATACAGAATTCTGTGGTAAAACCTAGGGATAAAAAAATCTGAAAAAGTGCACAATTTTCCATTTACTGGTTTTTAAAAAGTGTAAGACGAACCATGTGCTTGCTTTTGAAAAGCCGGGAATGTTTAATTAATGTGTTTTGAAAATTGAAAAATCTTGTATTCACATGTTTTTGAAAAGTGTAAAAGATGGTCTATTTGTTTGCTTAAGAAAAGTAGGAAATGTTTAATTAACATTTTTTTTGAAAATTGCAAAATGTTCTTCATACACGTTTTTAAATCATTCAAAATATTATATTTATTATTATTATTAATCACTCTATTTAATTTGTTTTCTGGATTTCCAAAATTTTTAATTATATTTTGTAATGGAATTCGGATATTTTTACAAAAATTGTAAAACACTCAAGTGGGATAGAAAATAAATACCTAGGTACTTATTTTTAGTAGGTGAATGATAGGTAGGTAGGTAGTTTGGTTTACTAAAATTATATTACAATTCAAGAGCCGTTCACATATTACGTTAGAAAAAGAAGTTTTTAAACAAGACAAAAATCTTGCCACCTACTTTCACAGGGTTGCTGCTATTATTTTCAATGCAAGACTTCAAATTTAGGGAGGCAAAGAGAGTGGATTGTATATGTGTTTGGATCCTTTAAAAAACGAAGTGGGGTAAGGGTACCAATACCGGTACCGGTACTGGCGCCGCTCCGAGTCTTGCCGGGTCCAAAAATCCATTACAAAATGTGATTGCACAACCTATACAAAATAGGTAGCTGTCAACAGCTTTTGAATTTCAGCTTAAGGGTTCGTCCATAAAAGACGCCATCAAAATTAATGTCAAACTTGTTGGATCATATTGTAACCCAACCCATCAGCTTATTATTATGACATCAGCTTAACCATTGCCTGAATTGCTATATCTTGAACATAACATGTCATCAGTATCTACAACCAATACCTAAATACCGTAATCGTGACATCTTCTATGGACGATCCCTAACCTGAAGTATACCAAATGGTTTGCTTGTAAGTTTTCTCCAAATTTACATTAAATGAAATAGCCAAGTAAAACAATGGTACTAAAAAGTTTTTGAAAAGTTTGAAATTTTACATTTGCATGCATTTTGAAAAGTTTAAAATCTTTAACTCTCAATATTTTAAATAACGTGCACAATGTTCGGGGCACTATAACTGAGTTCTTTGAATCATTTCGCAAAGAATTGCGTCTTCCATCAAAAATGATTGAAGAAATCGTAGTTGCTACAATTCGAGGCTCATGCCGAATCGCCCACAATCATTTATATAATATGAATTTATCCCATAGTTGATTTTAATTTGATCATTTAAATTAATGTTATTGTTTGATTTACAAAAATCATATTTAACTTGTAAATAATGTGTTTTGTTTTTACTGCGTCTTAATGGCAAGCGTAATAGTGCGCCAGTTGTAAATAAAATTTTACTATCTCTCTCTCTAAGGCACACGTTTTGGAAAAGATGCAAAACATTTTATTTACATGTTTTTAAAACTATGAATTGTTTCATATATATGTTGGTAAAATTTGTTTTTTAAATTGTTTTCATGTACCTACTCAAATACGCATTTGCGTACTGTATTTAATTACGCTTTAATAAATTGCAAAAGATTTTTCCCATATAAAAATAACAATAACGATTTTATTATTCATTAGGTTAACATATAATAATATTGCTGTAAACCTATTGAAACGACAAACTAATTTGTACGGTTTATTAATTTAACATATTTTAGTAAAATGTTTAAAACTTAAATAGTTGTTTTATTGTATTTTCACAAAGACAGAAATTACATAATTTAAATGTCTGTAGTGTGCAATACGTTTTTTATGTTGCATTTTGTATGGCAAACATTAAAAAAAATTAAAATAAGGTATAAAATAATCTTCAAAATTACTAAATAAAAATTAAACATACTTAGGCTACATACTAAAATCAGACAGAATTAATTTGCGCCACAAAAATTTCATGGAAATATGAGATTGAAATATTTGGAAAATTATCCTCCGGGCCCAGGACCGGGTCTGGGACGGAGATTCAATGAGTGTTTTTCGTTTTTATTTGCCATAGCTTCGCTCTGCAGGAGAAATGTGTGGTAGAGGTCTGAATAGCCTTTGGAGCGAGTGAGTAGTGAGTGAGAGTCGCACTTTTTCCTCTCGCCCTCCTCAACGTTACCGTCCTGCTCATGTTGAAGCATTTCCCTCTTGTGCTCCATGTACTCGTCGTACATTCTAGCTGAGCCAATGATGGGACGTGAGCTCATCATTTCAAGCAATTTCCAATTTTTGGGTTTAACCCTGTACAGAAAATGTAAGGACAGGAAAATAAATTAATTTACGTCATCCGTCAAGAATTTAAGGTATTTCTTAAATATGTAACAACTGTGATTTCAATTTTAAAATTTTAACAAAAATATGATGACTTTTTAAAATTATTTATATGTACTACAGATAAACATCCTTTAGAAAAAAATCCTGATTGAGACTAAATTTTTCACAATGTGTAAAATTTAAATTGAGAATATTTATAAAATGTAATGTATGTAGTGTACTACCATAATTTATGTTTTTGAAAGGTAAAAAATATTTCATTTAAATGGTTTTAAAAATTCTTGAATGTGTTATTTTCTTGTTTTTGAAAAGCGCAAAACTGTTTATTTAGTTGTTTTTTAAAATTGCCAAATTTTGTATTTGAATATTTTTTAAAACTGTAAAATATTTCATTGCAATATTGTTAAAAGTGAAAATTTTTTTATTTAAACGTTTTCAGAAAGTGCAAAATGTTTTACTCACAACTTCACAACTAAAAGCACAAAATCTCTAAATGGTTTGTTTTTTAAAAGTACAAAATGTTCTATCTGCATATTTTTAAATTGTGCAAAGTAGTTTATATATAGGTACATGTTTTTAGTAGGTGAAAAATATTGCATTCAGTTGGTTTTGTAAAGCTCCAAATTTTGTATTTGTATTTTCAAAGTGCAAAATTTTCTAATTCGCATATTTCTAAAAACTGCAAAACATTTCATTTCAATATTTTTAAAGGTGCAAATTGTTTTATTTAAATTTTTTCAGAAAGTGCAAAATGTTTCATTTTCAACTTCACAACTAAAAGCACAAAATCTCTAAATGGTTTGTGTTTTAAAAGTACAAAATGTTGTATTTGCATGTTTTTAAATAACGCAAAGTAGTTTATGTGTACATGTTTTTGAAAGCGCCAATTATTTTTCTTAATGTTTTTTTTTAAATACAAATTTCTTATTTCTTTAGTCATAGTGCATTTTGCTTTTAACTAAGTATGGAAATGGGACATTTTTAGACTCCAATTGTTTGGATTTTTTTCCAAACAAATTTGCTTTATACGTGTTACACATTTAATATAAAAATCAAGTCTTATTGTTGTGCTTACCTTATTAGCAAATTCAACTGCCTTGTTAGACCACGATTTGAATTTTAACCCTTTTCAATTTTTGTTTTAGTAGTTACACAGCTCCAGACTGCCTTTATTAGGATTCCCGAAAGTAATTACTTGTGAGTTCGTTAAACAATTGTCAAGAATTTTAATGTTTTTCTAAATTGGTAGTTAAACAAGATATTCTCCGACTTTTGACTGCGACTGAATGTCGAATGCGATGCACTTTGTTTAGCTTCGAGTTGCTTCTACAGATCAAAATAGTGAAGTGCGGAGAAGTAGAAATGTAACTAGACCTAGTAGTGCAGTGGTATGTACATACTAACGGGAATATAGGAGCAGACGCAGCTCACGCATCTACGCACTTTTCCATTTACACTGGCAAAGCAAAGCTCAAACTATTCCACTTTCTCGAACACCTACGCAGCAGTCATCAGCACAGGCTCCCATAGCTATAGACCAAAACATAGTAAGTGTTGCACAGTGCGTCATGCATTTCTTAGAAACTGCATTTAAATTTTTTATTGAATGGTCTCTGTATCATAAAATCATAAATAAAACTTACCAGTTTGTAACGTTCAGGTTGCATTATTATTGTAAAACAATTTTTTTCTAAGCACAGCGAACATAGCATGACTCACCCGTTTGTCTCTGAAAAAAAAACAATGGGTCATTCACAAAAGACGTCATCAGTGGTAAGACTGCGACTACTTGCCAACTACTAGTGACATCCCATGTTAAAGACATATCCATTAACGCAATAGTAAGGCTGATGACAGTGTCCTCCAAAGAATGGAGATTTTTAAATTACATTTCATTTGTGGACAATCCCTTTTGAGTTGCAGCATATCGTATGTAAATAACCTAAATAACTCATATCCATTTTTTGCTAAAAACAATATCCACTGTCTACAAAAATATTCAAATATGTCTTAAGAGCATATAAAAATATAAATAAAACATTATGCACTTTTTATAACTATGTAAATACAACATCTTGCACCACTGCACTATTCAAAAACATTTAAACAAAACATTTTACGCTTTTAAACAACATGTGAATTCAGGGTTTTACAATTTCCAAATACATGTAAATAGGACATTTTGCGTTTTTCATAAACTCCTATTTAACATTTTTTTCCTCCTTTTTCTCATTTTGTTTTTATGAGATATGAGATAATTTTGATTGTAGCTTAAATTGGATATGAGTCATTTTTGTTCTTCACACACGATATTGTGTTGATAGTTATAGTATGCCTAATCCACATAATTTATAAAAACAACTTTAAAAGGGTACTATAAGGGATCGTTCATAAATGATTTCATGAGTAAGGTCAGTCCATGGTTTAGATTCAGGTAAAATAGGAAAAGCTAGAGCTGTAAACATAGAGGCTTTTTATTACAAACATTATTGCAACATTCACCTTCCGTTGAATACAGAAGATTTAGATTAATACACAGTTGAATATTTAAGCCAAAACCAATTGCATGTAGTGGATACCACTAAATAATTAAAGGAATTAAACTTGACCAGGAAAAAATCATTAAGAAGGCGTGAATTGGTATCTTGTGTGTTTGGTTAAAACCAGCTACCTGCTTACACTACCAAATGTCTTTGCTGCATAATTATATTAGGACCTATACGACTGAAATTGAATTTATGCGACTATATGGAGAGCTACAAGAGGAGGCAATCTTTTATATTATACTTATAAAAAATACATGTATGATTCTTGATTTAATTTAATAAAAAATATCTACAACGCTACACTAAAAAACAGCGTATCGGTATAGAGAACAAAATGTTCAGGTACTTATTTATCAATATAATTAAAAGCTATGTCGTCTGTGCGGAACCAAAAATAGCAAAAATGACTCATTTCCATTTTTAGGCAAAAATAATATCAGCTATCTACCAAAATACAGTAATATGTCTTTTAAGCATTTAAATAGAACATTTTGCACTTTTAAAAAATAGGTAAATAAAACATTTTGTCAATTCTAAATAAACATGTAGGTAAATAGAACATTTCACAAGTTTTAAAAACAGTAAAATAAAACAACTGAATTTACACTGTTCACAAATGTGTAAACAGAACATTTTACACTGATAAACAAACATCCAAATAAAGCGTTTTGCACTTTTGAAAAACCCTGTAAATAGAATATTTTACACTTTGAAAAACATGAAAATAGAACATTTAAAATTTTTCAAAAAAATGTAAATAGAACATTTTACGCTTTTCTAAAACATGTTAATAGAATATTTTTCACTTTTCAAATCTTTTATATAGAACATTTCGTACTAAAAAACATAAAATTAAACCATTTTGCAATTTTGAAACACATGCACGTAATTAGAACATTTAAAAAAGTTTTTAAAACATGTAATTAAAATATTTTGTACTTTTTTTAAAACGTGTAGGAAGAACAATTCACACTTTTCAAAAACTTTTAATTACAATTTTTCGGTTTCTCATTTTCTTTTAATGACATAGCTCATTTTGATTGTAGCTTAAATTGTACATGCGTCATTTTGGTTCTTCACAGACGATATGCTTGAAAACTGTTTAATTCAATTTGACTTTCGTAGTAGGAATGACTAATAATGTTCTATTTATATTCCACCTTGAATCCGCCTTTTATTTTAAAAAAACATGTATTTACTATGATTTTACTTTATGTGAGTAGTGAATATGTTTGTAGTTATTTTATGATATTACAAATTTTGCAAAATCTAATTTATTTTAAATTTTGTAGCACAAAATCAATCATTGTAATTGTAATGCAAGTAATAGAAATAATAAAATAATACCTTATTGTGGGCAACGAAGCACGTCTGAGCGTCTCTATTTTTCAAATGAAGATAACTTGATACATATTTTAATTAAAAGACTAATTAACGTATTTTTTTATTCAAAATTCAAAACTTATAAATGCAAATGGGGGTGTCAATTAGGGCCCTAGAAATGACGATTTTTTCATAACGTCACTTGTACAAGATCCCATACAGCCATTATTATAAATGCCAACAATTTCATTTTATTTTATGTAAATAATGTGTAAAAACCTATTAACGATTTCATAATTTATTAATTTTATATACCGACACAACGTGATTGACTCAAAAGGATAAACTAATGTGTACAATGTAATACTTTATAAATTAAATATTTTGGTAATATTTTTAAACTCTAAATAAATCTGTGTTATACTTATTTATGATGACAAAAATTAATTTAAATGTGTTTTACAATGAATTCTGAATTTTGCACAGTGAAGTATTCAAATAAGAAACACATTACTTTTAAAATAAAATTACATATTTCTGCTCAGACCTAAAATATAGGGAGTATACAAACAACTACACAATAATTATTTTTTAAAAGTAAAAAATTGATAACAAAAATACAAATCAAACCCATAATAAACAGTCTATATAAATACTCAACTTAAACAGAATTTTCCTCACTAAAATTACATTTTAGAATAAAATTGTCAGATTATCTCATGGAAAATCATCCTCCAGCCCCAGGACTAGAATTCAATGTGTGTTTTTGGTTTGTATCTGTCGGCCCCTCGAAATGATCCATAGCTTCACAATCCACGAGAAACGTGTGGTACTTGGTAGAGGTCTGAGTATCCTTTGAAGCGAGTAAGTGAGTGTGGTAAGTCGCAATTTTCCCTCTCGCCCTTCACAACGTTACTGTTACTGCTACCATGATATTCATTGGGAAGGTGCCGGGCCGCCGCTCCCTTCTTATGCTCCATGAACTCGTCGTAGAGCCTAGCTGTGCCAATGATAGGACGTGAACTCATCATTTTATCTATAAAAGAAAAACAAAGCGAGCACAGGGAAATTAATGTCGAGGTAACTTTTACAGATTTTCACGTATTTATTAATTGACTGTGTGATTTCAATTTTAATAATGTAACAATAATGCGATTGCGTAAGTGTACTTGCTGAAATATTCGAAAATATTAAAATGACCTATATTTAATTTGAGCTTAAATAGAAATAAATTGTAAAAAAAACAACTAATTGGGATTGCATTTAATACAATGCCTACCAAATGATTTTAGTTACAGATATTTTGGAAATATAAATTCAGTGTGATTTTTCATGTTTTTAATGATTGCAATATATTATTTTTACATGATTTTTTTTAAATTCAAAAATGTTGTATTTAAAAGCTTTTCGAAACGTGAAGAATTTTCTATTTCCTTAATTTTAGAAAATTCAAAATATGTATTTCATTTCCCCTCTTTTTAATAGTATGAAAATGACTTATTTATAATTGCTTTTTTCCGAGAGTGCATAATGTTTTATTTGGGTGTTTTTAGAAAAATGAAAAATTTTCGAATTTAATTACAGTACATGTTTTTTAAAGTGCAAAATGTTTTATTTGTGGGGTTTTTGAAAGTGCAAAATGTTTCAATATAATTACACGTTTTTAAAAGTGGAAAATATTTTATTTGCGTGTTTCTAGAAAAGTGCAAAATGTAATAATTTAATAACATGTTTTTTAAAATGCAAAATGTTTTATTGGTGTGTTTTTGGAAAGTGCAAAATGTTTTAATTTAATATCATGCTTTCAAAAATGCAAAATGTGTTATTTGTGTGTTTCTAATAAAGTTTAAAATTTAATAATTAAATAACATGTTTTTAAAGTGCAAAATGTTGTATTAGTGTGTTTTTTGAAAGTGCAAAACGTAACACTTACTTGTTGTTTAAAAGCGCCACTTATTTTTAAAATTGTTTTTGGAGTAGAAATATTTTATTATGTGGTTTATATACTTAAGTAGTGCACATAAAATATATGCACGCAGTTTACTTTTATTGCTTGCCAATTTCGTAATTAGCTACAAAGCTCCAGGCTGCCTTGATTGAATAACTGATTGTAATTATTGTACTTGTGTCTCCGCACAAACAGAAAATATGACAAGGATTTTTAATAGATTTTTATTTAGCTAAAATGCCTTTTTAATAGTTAAACAAGAAATTCTCTGACTTTCGACTAGGACGACTGAATGAAGAATGTGATAACGCACTACGCTTATTCGTACAGCTTTGAGTTGCCTGTATAGATGAAAGTCATGAAAGCCTTTAAGTGCGAAGAAGAAAAAATGTGAATAGACAACAGGCCCACTATACTGTATTATTAGTAGTAGTATGTACGTAATAACGGGATCATGGAGCACGAGCATCTACGCGCTTTTGGATTTACTACATAAATTTAATTAATAATTAAAATTTATTAATAATTATTTAGATTTACATTGGGAAGCTGCGGAATTTCATAGTAAATGTCATCCAACGGGCTTCACGGAGAGTTAATACTGAAATGTGTAAGTGTTGCTGCATTTGCCTGCAGAATTGTTTGAAGCTGAAATGCGGCTCTTTCCCTAAGATCCTGATGTTCAAACAATGGAAACAGGTCAATCTCAATCTGATTTAAATATGATTTAGGTGGATTTAAAATTCTGTCGTACAATGCAATTTTTTCAATCCAAGGTCGGAAATTTAATGATTTTTGAAGAAAACATTTATTTTTTCGAATAAGCTTCAGTTCAAAGTCAGCATCTAATGAGGTTAAATTTACTTCAGCTTCCAAAATATCTTCAAACAATTGCCTATTGTTGTGACAAGGCATAATTGCATGCCTGAGATGAGGCAATGTAAATTTACATTCGTTTTTCCCTGTCGAAAATAGTCTGTCTCCTCTCTCCCTAGCAGTCTGCCATTCGACAGGGATGCTTCCCAAATATACAAATTGTAAATTAGGCAACTGGTCCACTAAAAGTTTTCGTAAGTCAGAAATTGTTAGAAATTGTTGTTAATTTTACTCCCCCGTCGTCAATGACTGACAGCGTTGAAAAGTGCAATACAAAGACAGCAAATTTAAATGACGTAGTTCAACACCGTCTCACTAATTACTGTCGCTCCGACATTTACCTGCCGTTGCCCCACCGCAACCCTTGAGCATAGGCATAGGGTTTTGTAAGTGCCTCATTACCAACATAGGGACAAAATTTCGAACAGATAGATCGAAATTTTGGTAAAACCTAAACCTACATGCAATATTTTCAAATTTTTGAGTACATCATACAGGTATTCCAGAAGAGATATTCCGTATTTTAATTTTCTTTTAGCTGCAATTAACCACCAAACATGGGAGGATTCTCATTCCTCATATAATCGCATGTTAATTTTGACCATTTTTAACTTCGGTTAGCGACCAAAATAAAAATAATTTTTGGGATTTCGCTTCCCAGTTGCCTAGGTATGACATCAGACAACACGGAAAAAAAGTTACAAAGTCATATCTACTGGTTTGATGCTAATGCTAGTTCTATTTGCGCAAAACACAGTATACGCACCCTTCACCATTTATGTAGCCCACCTCTGAGGCTTTTTTTTTATTTAAGCCTTCCAAGTATTTTTTTAAGCGCTCAAAGTTTCGAAATTCCGTAAGACTCAACGTTAAAAATGTCAATCTTTAAATAATTCTAGATCATAACAAAACAATAAATTCTGAAATTTTTGGTGAAGATTTCCTAGATATTGCCCACTAGATGTAAGAGAAAATATACTTTAACTTGTCCCACGTCCCTATACTGCCTTTTCTTAGAATGCAAAGCTCTTTGTCTCACTCTTAAGGGGGAGTCGGAACCTGATATGATGTTTTCTATAAAAACTGAAATAACTAACCAATTCCACTATTACTGATAATGACTCTCATGAGCTACAAAACTCGGATGACGTTGAAACTGTCCAAACAATAATAATCAATAAAACCACTGATTATTGATTATATTTGCAAGAAATCAAAACTTTTCATATTCAACAACTATTGTATTGTATAAGGCGAAAGATTTATACGTCTTGAAGGGAGACCCGAGTAACAACTATTAGTTTGAAGCTCTAATTTCCATAACCCTTAAATTGCCAATTTTAGCAACAATGGTGATGGCAGAAATTTTGTTACTCGTTCGTCAATCAAGTAAGCGTGAAGGCTCGACGCCAGTCACACATGTTCCGTGGCTTCGTGCTGCCCCGGGAGTACTTCCTACTTCTGCTGTATTTACACAGCTTTTGAGACTTCCTCTGGTGCGTCATAGGATGAAATTTCGAGCCCTTTCGTAGCCAATTTGATAAAATTTTGAAACGCTTTTTTTGTCCAGACACCTACCTTAACCATTTATCTAGGGCACTCTGGAGAGTTTTGTTCGATTTGTGTATTGTAAGTATTTTATTTTAGCGCTCAAAGTGGCCGCGTTTCAAGGTCACATAAGACACAACGCTAAAAATTTCGATCTTTAAATAATTGTAACTCGTAACAGGAACACAAATTTTAAAATTTTCCTCCGAGGTGCCCTAGATATTGATGTAAAGACGTGATAAAAAATATTACTTAAAATGTTCCACGTCTCTAAAGGCTTATCTTAGGGCGCAAAGCTCTTATGTCTCCCTCTTAATCCTCACAAGAGAAAATGATAGACAAAGTAACAGAAATTCAGAAGTGAATTGTAGAATTCATGATTAGTAAAAAACATATGCATAGTTTAATCTTGGACTTGAAATACTCCTGACATATTGGATTTTTATGCATTTACCTACCTAATTTATTTTGATCTAACCTACTCTAATACATTGTTATGGTTCACAGGATAAGGTGGTCGTAAATATATATAGTTGGTCTCACAAGTTTAAAAGAAATTGAATTTTTAAAAAATCGATATTGTTAGTGATTTAAGTATGTAACATTTAAAGTTTCATCTACTATTTAAAAAGTCATTTCTCGCTTTTTTTGAAAATTTTGAAAACTGTATTAACCATAAGTTATTATTTGCATAGCGTAAATGTTTTAATAGTAGCATCTGTCACATCTACCATTCAAATGCATTGCCCGACGTCATATTCATTCGTCTCCCGGCTTAAAATTTTATTGGAAATCTAGTACTAATAGAGAAAGAGAAGACTGTGTGATTGAGATGTGTCAAATATTCAAACTTTTATTTCCATATTTCAAACATGTGAATACGTATAATTACTACTCGTCTTGCTCATAAGGCATTCACTCCGATATTGACAATTTTCAACTTGTGAAATTGAAAAATTAATTAAGTCCACACACTTAGGCATACTTGTAATATATTTTTCCCTGGCGTTTAATTCTGTGTAATATTATTATACTAGAGTAAATTTTATGCTCTTTGATATATTATTTTAAATCTGACAAATACACGTCACACAGATAGCTTCACTACGCTCAAAGTTTATTTTCACGGAAATCAACAGTGTAAAAGGAAAGAATTTTACATTTGTACGATAACGGACAGCAAGTTCACAAAACCTATGAGGTACGGAATGTGGCCAAACCATGTTAAATAACCAGGCGACGTCGAAATTTATCCTTATTTTTACAACTAGCATAATCTTACAATTAATGATAGTCTCGTATTATTTTTTTCATTTTTCAAAATTCATAATATGTATAAAAAATAGATTTTAAGCAACTAACAACAAAAATATTTTTAAAAAGAAATGATTTTCCTTAATGAATTTTGCTCGAGTAATTTAAATAAAAATCTAAATGCAAGTAGGAAAGTGCCATCTTTCCCTTCGTAGACAAACTTTACAAAATCTGTTGCGTCCAATAAGTTGAGTGTCTTCTCGACGAGGGCAGTGCAAAATGAAAATAGTTTAACATTGCCCGAGGGTTTTATTCGCAAGTGCATTGCCTCTGCTACTGATCAGATATACAAGAAATTCAAGAGAATAATAACAGACGAGACGGAACAAAGTCGAATAAAGACTTGGCAGACAAGAATCAAGTTTCTATAGAGCACATCTTCTTTGTCAGAGAATTATTTGAATGTTACTACAGATGCATATTATGATATCCACTCGCACATGTTTATTTAAAATGCAGCCATGCAGGGAGCATTTAGTGAGCATTACGTATAGCTATACCTTTATTGTACATATTAAATGTAAATTGTTTTCTATGTTTAGATGTATAGCCAAATTAATTTCTAATTTTTGGAATATTTTTTAGTTCTTAATTGAAGAATTGTTTAAAAATAGATTTTGCAATACAATAATTTCATAAAATATAGATATAAAAATGCAGCAATTAAAATTATTAGAATATTTAATAATTAACAGCTGTATAGATAATAGAGGCGATTTCAGTTATTTTAAAATTAAATTGAAGCCGCCTAGAAATAGGGCCGGACGAAGGAATGGTTTTTAGGGAGCAATTTGTTTTCATTCAAAAACCAACATTTTGACTTTATTGATGGCTTTCTTTGGTAAACCAAAATGTTGTAATTACATGTTTTACAAAAGTATAAAATATTCGTTTTACTTGATTCAGAAAAGTTCAAAATATTCTATTTACATGTTTTAGAAATGTGCAAAACTATTTATTTGCATGTTTTTGAAAAAGTGGAAAATATTTTATTTGCATGTTTTTGAAAAAGTGGAAAATATTTTATTTGCATATTTTTGAAAAGTGTAAAATATTTTATTTGGATGTTTTTGAAAAGTGTTAAATGTTTTAAACGCATGTTTTTGAAATGTGCGAAAAAATTTGTTTGCATCATTTTAAAAAGTGTTAAATGTTTTATACGCATGTTTTTGAAATGTGCGAAAAAATTTATTTGCGTGATTTTGAAAAGTGTAAAATATTTTATTTGCATGTTTTTAAAAACTCAAAATATACTATTCACATGTTTTGCGCTGGCCGCATTATCCGGCCAAGCCAAGAAAAGTAAACTTAGCACCGCAGAGCATAAAGCGGAAGGAAACGCTCTCCACACTTTCCTTTTCCGTTTGATTGCATACATTAAAAAAATCAATTCAATTTTTTCTTGTTTAAATTTGATATGATGACTTTTACTTTTACCAAGTTCAACAATTTCATATGACATACATACACAACAATTTGCACTCCTCACCCGAACCGGTTTACAAGTAAGTTTTTAGTTTTTACTTTTACTTTGATGTAAAATGTGTATGCCCTTCATAAATTTCACTTTTTGACTGAAATAAATAATGTCATCCCTCACCCTCTCCTATATTTTCCATATTGTCTTTATTAAAGATTAAAGTGGACGCACACATCTTTTCGTGTCTGAGAAACACTCCTTATTTTCTCATTTTTGCAAGCGTCCCTAATTTGCATCTAATTTCCAAAACCCACCAAGTTGACAACAACAACAAAAAAGGAAAAATCTGTGTGATTTGGATGAAAATTATCCACTTGATGCATGAGAATCCATATCTGTTGACCGCTGAGTTTCGTTGACCGTTGAGAGTTGAGATGAACGTTGTTTTGCTTTTTAATGAATTAAATTTCTGATTCTATTGATAAACTGTCGTCGCTTTGCTAATATTTCTTTTAGCTTTGTCAATGGGTTTGATGGTTTACTTACTCATCAGCAGAATAACTTATACATATACCTATGACAATTATAAGTAGCTAAAATAATTTTAGGCTTATTTTTGTCTTGGTCATTTAGTTATTAGTGCAGAGCTTGTCACTTTAAATAAACACTATGCCTTAAATATATATTATATTCTATGCGCTTTAATTTTAATTAAAGAGCATGTGTGAATAACATGCATATCCATCTTTAGCAAAAATTAAAATCCTCTATCTACAAAATAAAGCAGTATCACGATCTGTAATGCATGTACCGTAAAGCTTCTAATAGAAGCCGGGTCTCCAATAGACGCCGGGTCTCTAATAGACGCCGGGGGTGGCGGCTATTAATTACAATAGACGCCGGGTCTCCAATAGACGCCAGGTCTCCAATAGACGCCGGGGGTAAAGAACGTCATGAGCTAGATATCCTTTCGATATTCTCACATTAGATATACCTCCAAAATTTAAAAATCAGCTTTTGCCTACAAACGTAAAGTAAAGTGTGCGATCCACTCAAAAAGTTAAGTTTGTATGGTAACTAGGTAGATAGTTGTTCAAATTAAGTTTTTTAGAAATAATGGATAGTAAACGCAAATCATACTCAGCAGCTAAAAAGCTGGAGATTATGAAGTATGCAAAAGAAAATTCTGGCGAAAGAGCAGCAGAAGACATTCAGAGTGATGACAGTCAGACAGTGACCAAATTTAATTAGTAGGAAAAATACTCCCATTCAAATTGTCATGTGTCTGATGTCGTGAGCTAACCTGTCAAATAAAAATACACCTTTCTATCAAGAATTGCACTTAATTCTATAAACAATTGATAAAATTAGCAATAATTTGGCATAATTAAAACGATTAAATTCTTGGAAATAACAAAACTTTGCGAAGCGCATTATTCGTCGCTTTGTATTTTTTTCGATTCAAAACATAAATTTTTAATAGAAGCCGGGTCTCTAATAGACGCCGGGTCTCCAATACAAGCCGGGGGTAGGAAGGTCTGTTTTTAATAGACGCCGGGGGCTTCTATTAGAAGCTTTACGGTAGTTAGAATAATTCGCATTATTAAAAAATGTGTTAATGAAATATTTCGTAACTTTTCAAAACGTGTTAATACCTATTTATAATTAAATTAAAAAACGTGTAAAACATTTTGCATTTAAAAAACGTATACATAGAACATTTTTTCATTTTCAAAATCGTGTAAATATAACATTTTACACTTTTTCTAAAGTATATGCCAATAAAGAATATTGAAATTTTTTGAAAAGCATGTAAATAGAACATTTTTTACATTCTAACAACACGTAAATAAAACAATTTGCACTTTTTTAAAATGCCTAAATAGAACATTTTGTAATTTTTTAAAATGCCTGAATAAAACATTTTGCACTTTTTTAAAATGCCTAAATAGAAAATTTTGAAATTTTTTAAAATGCCTAAATAGAACATTTTGTAATTTTTTAAAATGCCTGAATAAAGCATTTTGCACTTTTTTAAAATGCCTAAATAGAAAATTTTGCACTTTGGAAAAAATTCGTAACTACCTACTAACTTTTGTATTTTTCTAAACGTGTTTTAAAAACAGAACATAATGCGTTTTTCGGAACGAAGTGTATGTAAATTGAAAAATTTGATTTTTTTATACGTAATTAAATATAAAACTTTGAAATATTAAAAAAACCTGTACATATAACATTTTGAATATTTTTCCAAAGCGTGTAAACTGTACATTTTGAACTATTCCTAAAATAAGCAAATGAAGTATTCTGCAATTTTTAAACACTTGTAAATATAATGTTATAATTTTGCGCATTAATCTAATTTAGTTTTTTTTATTGAAATTGCTCCTTAAAATTCAAGCTAAAATTGGAACTACGCCATTACGCCATTTTGATTCTTCACAGAATCTTCATGATGTGTTCCTTTACTTCGCATTATGTTCGCACGTGTGGCTGGAAACAAGGTGTGTAAATTCCGTTCATTTCTGCGTAGGTACATCTCCAACCATGTCCGATTCGAGACGCTCTTATTCTCTTAAATTTTTTTTACGCTTGTTAAATAGGATGAGTGAACAACAATAAATTGAGTAACTAAATATTACAATAAAAGCTCTTTGCTCTCTACAGGATCCTCTTAATTTAAACTTTTAAACGGATATACATTGACACGTACATACTGAAATATAGAGAGGCACATAATTACGTCTGTATAATACCTCTATAATATTTACAATAATAATAATCACGTTAATAATATAGGGGCAGTTACATTACAGTGGGTAAGGAGTGTTATATATTAAACTAAATATATTCTACTCGCTCATTTTATTCGCTTTCACTTCCTTCGCTCATTTTGACCTTCTTCACCCTTCGCCAATCTCCACCACTTGAACACACGTAGGTACATACAGATAATGTAATTTCACACACACATCGTATGTACATACATTAGGACTACTATATAACACTCCGCTTAAGGGAAATGCAATGCGATAAAATGGAAGAATGGGACTGGGGAAGTAAAAGTGAGATTTCTGTACTTTTTTGGTTTTTGGTTGCGGTTGCAAGCTCGTAAATTTGAAGGTGGTGGGTGCATGATTTGTATTGCATGTACATACCCACAGAATTAAATCTTTCGCTGTACAAAACTTTAAAAAAATCATAATAAAAAACAGGCTTAGTTGTTCACGTCCAGTTGGAGAGATCATCATTAATTGGAATGAATTGCGGTGGAAGAGCAGAGTTCAAGCTCATGCAAGTTCATCATCTCTGAGGGAGCGTCCGTCAATGACGTTACGATTTACGACCAATGGGAGGGAAGAGGAAATATGATCTATGTATAAACCTTGTATGGAGCTATATTGTGGAATAGTGCTGAATTAGGAGAGGGACAGGGTTTACAAATTTGCCTTTTTCGTAGACGTCATCCATGGACGACCCCTTGATACTCCTTTCTACACACTCTTTGAGTAGGTCACATCTCATTCATACATTGTGTACGTTTCATATATTATGTTGTGGCAAAGATTAAAATTCAAAATCAAATCAAAACATCACATTACATTTTACATTACATTGCATGTCTAGATAATTATTATATCTCCTTTTTTATTGTATACTTATTATCTGTTGTGCGTTTTTAGTTGGGATTAGAATTTGATATTAAAAAGTGAAACTTTAAAGCATGAAATATTATCTACTCAATGTCAGTGCGGCCTATAGGGTTTATTTTGCATTTAAAATGTTGGAAAATACTTTACAACTTTGCCGCTCCTTTTTCTTGAACATTGTAGATATTTAAGTTTTAGTATTTTAGATATACAATTTTTAACACAGCTTTTTTGAAAAATCAAAGAAACAAAATTGTGATTTTTTAATGTTGATTTTTTAATACAATTTTATTACTAAAATTATTTATTTTGCCCACTTTATTTTAAAACTGATTTGACGAGTGCGCATGAGGACTTCAAAATTTATACTTTTTTGGATGTTTTCAACAACAAAAATCTGAACTTTAAACTTTTTATGACAATTGCGTGTTAGTATTGCAGAGGTCCACCTATTTTAAAAATTCATTTTACAATCTAAAACATCAAAATTACAAACTAAAATTTTTGAATAAAATTTAAAAAAAAATAATTGTTAGTTCTTAATAAATTGTGTTTTTGAAGCTATTTTCTTTTAATATTTCTCAATTTCGTCCTTCACTATTTTCATATGAAATGTTTCAGAAAATTAAAGAAAAAAATTCGCGCAAATATATTCTTAGGAAAATGCACGGAGCGGTTAATGGCCCCGACATTTGACAACAGAAGCAAAACTTGAAAAAACTTGCATTCATTTCCTCTATGCGTCCCTCTCCCTGTCACGGTCACTGTCACACACTACGAAATTAGCCTCTGCATCATGAGCCTTCTTTTGACTTTATTGGTTTGTTTATATGGACAAATTATTCTGTAAGGTTTCCTACTCTATTCAATACGTGATACTTAAATAGAAAGAAAAGTGAGTTGATGATAATAAAACGCGTTTCCTTCCAATATTCAGTAGAGAGTGAAATTGAAATTAGTGGGAAGTTCCTGCTGTGTCATGTCCCTCTTGAATTGTGCGTAACTTACAATTACCAAAAATATTCAGGCACACAATCCAAAATGGTTAGAAAAAAATTACAAGCGCGGATGAAATTCGATTGGAAATCCACATTGAAAGAAGGAGCTTATAGTTAGAGGAGATTTGAATTGGAAATTTAACATATTCAAACGACAGACGGGGAGACTGTGGGGAAGATTGTGTGTGAGCGAAAATGAATCTATAATCAGGAGGCAGCATCTCACTCATCACTCCCATACTGAGGAACTGACGACTACTGACCCACATTTTAAATCACATCTACAGCTTCTTCAATAAGCTACCGAAGATGGTGCCAGTGCCAGTACCGTTACCGGTGGAGCAATGCGTCGATGCCGCACGTTATATTATTAATATTTATTTTACTGTATACATATCGCGTGTGAAGAATCAAAATAGGTCATTCCCATTTTCGGCAAAACAAAAAACTCCATCTACAAAAATATTGAAATATCGAGATAAGAAAAACATTCAAAGATCATTAAATAGTTTTCAAACACGTTAACACAATTTTTGCAGCTTTTAAAAACACGTAAATTGAACACTTTGCACTTTTCAAAAACATGGAAATATAACATTTTGCACTTTTTAAAAACATGTGAATGGAATATTTTGCAATTTTTAAAACTATGTGAATAGAAAACTTTGCACTTTTCAAAAACATGGAATTATAACATTTAAAACATTTTGCACTTTTTAAAACTATGTGAATAGAACATTTTTCACTTAAAAAAATTGAAATATAAAGTGTTGCACCTTTTTGAACTATTGAAAAGAGAAAAAGTTTGCACTTGTAAAAAACACGTACATTGAATATTTTGCACTTTTCAAAAACATGTAAATTGAACATTTTGCAATTTTCAAAAACATGTAAATTAAACATTTTGCACTTTTCAAGTACTCATAACTTTTCTCGTGCTTACATCATTTACACAGTTCTATGCACATCGCCCACTCTTTTCTAAGGTCCAATTTTTAAATTGGCTAAATGGCTCATTTTTTCTCTTCACAAACACTGTGCATATCTCCAAGCGCAAGCAAAATCATACGTTTTTACCTCTGGCCATAAGCGTGATGCATAACACTACTTATATTGAAGTACTTTATTATGTACACTCTACCTGTATAATGCAGTGGCGCAGACACAACAGAAATTTGAATATTTAAACATCATTATCATTACAGTCTTTATTTAGTTTAATTTGATTTCGTCGTTCTCGTTAGTTTCTTATCTTCAGATGCATCTCGCACCTCTGTCAATCTTCTGTCTTCCACGTTGCACTGAGCAAGTAGCAACATTTTTAAGATCATTTTAAAAAATATTTAAAAAAAATAATAACTATTCGCTCTTATAATCGTCACCATAGCGCATAGGCTAAAAAAAATAGGGAGGTGATTATTTTGTGTGACACTGCAACTAACAAAAGTTAAAAGGCGAAAGGCGAAAGCTACGAGTTTAGAGTATAGGCAGCTTTATTGTTATTGTTACGTGCCCTTCAGCCTTCAAGCCATTTGAAGATACAGACATACAGAATCTGTATTACAGATAGAACTATTTGCCAAGCAAGTGTGTAAAGTGCATTTGATAACAAAACAGAGATATACAGCGATTACGAGCATCCAACCCACACTCCAAACCCAAACCCAAACTTCATATCCCTTCCCATGCATTTCCTTCCACTGCTGTTTTATTAATTACAATTCTTTCCCCCCACCAACATACTACCTCCTCTCACAGACACAGAGCAGAATTCAGAATGTAAATCAAATCATTCCAAAAAATGAAAAAATCATCCAATGTTATCCCTCGTCGTTGCTCATAATTTGGTTCTAATCTTTTTGTTGGAGTCTTCGTCTGCGTCCTTGTCTCAGCTGGCTTCACATCTTCCCATTTTGCGCACAGAAAAGAACTGATCTCCCTCGGCCACAGACCGACCAACCGACAGTCCTCAAGTTCATTCTTCCCAAATTTTGACATTCATAGCACTCAAAGTGTGGGAACGAGAACGAGAGCGAGAAGCAGACGGAGTGACAAGGCTAAATTTAAATTATTATTTTATTTTTTTATTACTTTCTGCTCTGCATTTTTTAAGTACGTGTGCAGTGTGCAGCTTCCTTATCTCAGACTTTAAACTATTCTGCTCTGGGAATTAAGTGTCAAGGAATTAAGTCAAGTTTAATTTTTTTGGCACTTTTTGCATTTTAAAATTTTCACATTTTTGTCTTTCTCGCCAACCAAATAATTTTTCACGAGTGCACTGCTTCTATTTGCCACTTGTCACTTGTGGAGAAGTAGCCTCCAAAGACGCAACAGAAAATTAGCACCGATTTCCATTTAAGTTGTGTGACTGTACAGTTCATAGCATTTAAATTCGCTATTTAACAAGTGACCCGAAACTGTGTCTTACAGTATAGTGAATTGTGCAAGTGCCATAAATACGAGAAGCAAATTTCCAATGGAATTCAATGGATGTTCCAGCAATGCTTTTAACATGGAGTCTTGCTAAAGTGGAAATTATCCTAAATGCATTGGATGAGTGGTTGGAGGCAGACTCTCTTAAACAGTGGTGCATTTATTGCCTTTAGTTATTCATTGTATTTACGCTGAGTGAGTGATCGCCAGACTAATTTACAGAGCTTTATTTTTTAAGTCGTGACACTTGACGCTCTTTGTAAATTCGATATTTAAAAGATATCCAAAAATTGTGACTTTTCTTCGGCTAACATTATAATGAACGAAGCCAGTGCAAAACGCCGGGTGTTCCCGCGGGAGCAGCAGCTACGCTGCCGTAATAAATCTAGCATATTCCTAATACTGATTATAGGTGAGTTCAATCATCAACACCAACCGCTTTTATTTATTAAAAATATTTTAATTTCAAAAAGTGAAACTTGTCGTTAAATAAATTGTATTTTCGAAGTAATACATACCTACGGGATCGTCCATCAATGACGTCATGAAAAACATTTTTGTGACACAAATGGCAACAGCTTAACCATACTGCGAAAATGGCAATATTTAACATGGGATGCCATATCCGCGTAGCCAATTACACCATGTAGTAATGAAGTCATTTATGGGCGCTCCCTAATGAATTCCCATTTATTAGGTCAAAAGAACTGTGAATAAACGCGGGCTTACATCTTTTTTGATTTAAACAGTTTCTTTTAATCTTGAGAATAGTACAGGCAAAGTCTGAATAAAGGGTGAGGAGAGCAATTCAAATGTCTTTAAATTTATTTTGTGGACACGTAATTTATGGGTAGCCCCATACTATGTTGTATGCTAAAAGGCCTAGCAAGGTACATTAGGAGAGATATATCATAAGTTAGTATTGTATTTTATCTTCGAGATTATAGCTTATAGCTTTGAGGCTGATGTACGAAGACAGCTGCGTGAGAGAAAGTGGACGCAAATTGCTGTGCAAAATACAAATATGTACAAATGACTCAGAGCAGATTATTCGACGTGAAGGAAACATAAAGCGTAAATCTGTTTTCGTGTGTTCGTTTAGTTCCTGTGCTTAGGTGCATATTGATGGGCAGGGGCAGAATAGGAAGAGTATAACAAAGGAACGTGATGAGTAATAAACAGCATCCCAGAATCTCATCCACCTTGCTACATTCTTGTGCACACAGCTGACTGACTACATAGTGAGAGGAAAAGTGGAATCAAGAAATGGAATAGATACCTGTAATAATAAAGATGTCTTATGTCTGAGTGCTTCTCAATCTCAAAATGTACTTTCCATTTCTTTGTTGTTTCAAGTTACTTCCAATTCCAATCTTATCGCCTCGCTCCTTCTTGTCTCTTGCAATTATTATTAGTTTGTATTTAGTGTTTGGCGTGGATTGTGAATGGAAGCAACTCTTTAATTTTAACGTCAGCAGCAATTCTGCTATCTGCATGAAATAAATGCACTTTTATTTATCCTTTTTTTCTAAAATGCAATTTTTAAGAAAGAAATTCTCCCTATATTGCATGTGTGTAAGCTAAGCATATATCGTAAGAAACTATTTACAGTTTGCAATAAAATTGATGGCATTTTATGAAAGCGAAGTATATATTACTGCACATGTAACGTAACGTAACGTAACGTACTTGAGAATGAGAAATGTAGCAGCTCAAGACAAAAATGTATTAAATGCCTTGTTGAACTAAATAAATATGCTGCGGGTTACCGTTACCGTTACCGGGCCATTAACTTTAGTCTGCTCAAGTCCTTATTGCTTATCTTATTGCCAATATTACAGCATTATTTACGAGGGAAAATTTGCTAATTTAATAGCAAACAATTTTGGAAACTTTGGTGAAGGAAAATTAGGCTCTATTACATAGAATAGTTTGTTTTTAAAACACGTAAAGTCCTTTGTTTATTTGATCGCTGAACTTAACACGCTTTCCTAACAAACTCTTTTAAGTAATATCGCTTTACTTTAAAATCAAACACACAATTAAAACGGGAATTTAGATGCGAAAATTTAATTTCCAGATTTTTAAAAGAAAAGTACAATATTTTAGAAATAATTTTTTGTGTAAGTATTTTGGCTGCAAATTAATTAGCGATTGAAACCCATCATAAGTGATTACTTTTTTAAACGTTATCAATTTAATATGACGCATTAAAATGAAAAAGATCAAGAAAATAACAATTAAAATTGTGATTATACATTAGTGATTGTCCACAAATGACGTCATCAGTAGTCGACTAATGAGTCTACTTGGCTTCTGATGACATCCCATGTTAATAATAGTCATACACGCAATGGTTAAGCTGATGACAGGGGGGTCACAGAGTCAAAAGCATATGAGAATGTTTTGATGACGTAACTTGTGGACGATCTCTTAGGCGGAAAGTAAATATTGCATGAAATTTTAGGCATTTTAACATAAACAATATATTTCTAATCGTATGCTAATTAAAAATTGTTCTAAAATTAAATTTTCCTTATTACAGGGTCACTCCTGCTAAATCTAGCACACACTGCCATAGCTCAAAAATCCCACACAGTGCCACCTCATGAGCAGCTGACCAATCAAGACATTTCTAAGATTATTTCAATACTTGGAGGTTCCGAGGAAGCAAGTGCCTCAGCCCCAATTGCAGCAACTGTCGCATCGCCCGATAAATTCCAACACCAGGAATCAGGTCGTCAAGGACTTCCCGCTGCAAATCCAGCGCCAAGCCCTGCGGCGCCCACCCAACAAGAACTTCTTCAGTCACTCTCTCTCCTAAATTCGCTAATTAGCTCCGGCGGCATTTCCTCTGACACCGCTTCGCTACTTGGTCTTGGTTCCTTAGTCCCTCCCACTCCCACCACCACAACAACCACCAGCACCACAGAAAACTCCCAACTAAATCCTGCAAGTCCAAATATAAATCTGAGCAATACAGATGCTGCTACAGCAGCCATTTTAAATTCGCTACTCGGCGCCGCAGGGGGCGGTGGCGGTGGAGCGGGAGGAGCGGATGCTACTGGTCTGGCTGCATTATTAGGACTAGCAGCCGCCGCTGGACAGCAACAACAGCAGCAGCAGAAACAACAACAACAACAACAACAACAAAATACTCCAGGAATCCAAGCAGCTTCCTCACAGAGCGCCGCAGATGCTCAAAGTGCCGCGCTCTTAACGAATCTGCTTTTATCCGCGAGCCAACCAGGAGCAGCTGGGGCGGGTGTGAAACAACAGGATTTTCAAAGCTTTCAAAATGCCGGGTTAAATTTGGACCAATCTTCAAGCAATCAATTATCTGGTGCCTTGGGGCTGTTAGGGGCTTTAAGTTCCTTTGCAAGTCCACAGCAACAACAGCAACCGAGTATATTTAACTTAGGTGGGCAGTCTGGGGGTTTAAATTTACTGTCAACTCTCCTTGGCGCAGCTGGAGGAGGTGCGCAAAGTCAGCAAAATAATTTATTGGCGGGACTTCTCGGTGGAGGTGCCCCTCAACAGCAACAAGCTCAACGTCCTGGGCTCCTTTCTAGTTTAGGAAATCTGGCGACTGTCGTGGGGGGTACGCTCAGTGGCGCACGTGGGGATGGGAAGCCCAGAGTTAGAGGTACACAATTTTGCTCAGTTTAATAGGGCAATTTGAAATAAAATATTTTGCCGCTAAATTAAAAATTTAAAATGAATTATTTATTAAATTATGCATTTTTTTAATTGAAACGATGCAGGTGTGGACACACGTCTTGGAGTAGGCTACAGATTTGGCGAGAACGCAGACGCTCAAGTTGTATGGGAAATCGGACCCCAACTCTTCACTGAGCCTTTGACAGACGAGCAGAAACAACAGCTTTTAATTCAACAACAACAGCAGCAACTTCAACAACAGCAAAATATAAATCGAAGGCTCCACGTGGTACCCACTTCAAAATCACATTCTATTCAAGTACAGCAGCACAAACAACTCCAACAACAACATCAAAAACAGCAGCAGCAAAACCAAAAACAACAGCTACTCCGCCAGCAACAACAACAACAACAGCAGCAGCAGCTACTGCTTCTCCAGCAGCAACAACACCAAAACGAACAACAACTCCTCAAGCACCAACAACGAAAGCAACAACAACTCCAGCTCCAGCAGCATAAGGAACTCCTTGAAAAAAAGCTACAACAACAGCTGCTCCAACACCAACAACACCAACAACAACAGCAACAACAACAGCAGCAACTCCAGTCCTCCTTCGAAAGGCGGAACATGGCCCTGGACAAGACCAATCACAACCTGGACAGCGACAATATTCCAGATTTGAACAATTTACGCCCCTCCCCCTCCACCACCGCAACCATCCTCCACCAAGTATTGTCACCCCCTCAGTTCTACAGCAGCACGAGGCTCATTAGCCCCGTCGCCGTCATCCAGCACTCCCACCGACAAAACTACTACGCTAAAGAAGAGGCCGACCCCCGAAGTAACGAGCACAGTCAACTCACCGAATACGAGCGCTACCTCCTATTCAATAGTAATAACAACAACAACAACCATCAGCAAAAAAGCATGGCTCAAAGTTCCCACGAAAATTCCAACCGGAATCAAGTCCACGAGCAACACCTCCTCGTCCATTCAAAACCAAATCCGAACGCGAAGAAAATGGACTCTTTCATCTTTAGCAAGGATAACACGAATAACATTGTGCGCGTGAGGATACAACCGCGCGAGAATTTGCACAAGGTTCAAATCCTCCAATCGGTGGGGAACGCCATTAACAAGCGAATAGGCTCCTATGGCTACGACTCAAATGGCAATAGCAATACGCACGGGAATAGCGCGAGCCTCATATATGGATCCGCAGACGACAGCTACGCCCGCCGAAATGCAATGGTCTACAATTCAAATTTGCGAGAGATTGAGCGCAAAAATGAGCGAGAGGAGTACCTTCTTCAAATGCAGGCCCAAAGGCAGCAGCAGAGTCCGAGTCTGAGTCAACAATTTGGACAGCGCGCGGATGAAGGCGGGAACCGGCAAACACCCACAGCGCATGCGCCAACGCCGACGCAGACCCTGTCAGAATGGAGTAATAAAAACTCGATGATCGACCTCGTTCAAAACTATGTTCTTACTGGGCTCCAATCCCAAGGGAATAACCTGGTCAAGAATTTCTTCAAGACACGTGATGAGCAAGCGAAGGACAGCGCAGGCGCAAATGCGGCTGCGAGAGATACCAATTCCAAGCATGAAAATCCGCAAGCTCCTGCTTCCGTGTCATCTACTGCCTCCAGTAGTATTCTACCCAATCTGTCCCTGTCCACTATCAAGGGGATCCTGGGCATTAGCTCGGGCGAGGCTAGGGCCAAGGCCAAGGCTAAGGCAAGGCCACCAACGACACCGAGACCCGTTGTAAAGGTCGGGGACCACGTTTCATATGATGACCTCCAGTCCATGATCACTGGGTCAAAGGGGTCATCCAGAGATAGGGGGAAGGTTGTGCCAGTACTGGAGGACCTATCAGGGGTGGACAATGACGGGGGGCGGGACGGCCCCATTCAGTTTGGCACCCCATCCCCTGAAATCTTCATCGATCTGACGAACGGGGAAGTGAGCATGCGCAAACCTTTCGGAACGATGGAGTCCTTCGAACCCACAACCGAGGATCCTGTACATTTACTAGAAGACAGTCCAAAACACGTCTTCAAAGTCCTTCGTCAACAACTTCATGAGGAGTACCAGCGAGTTAAATTGGAGCAGCTCAAAGAGGCTGCTAAGCAACGACGAAAGGAAAATATCGCTTATGGGCTATCTAACCCACAGGATCCTATTTACTTGGCTAACAAATACTTTGATCTTCTCGAGCAAGAGGAAAGATCCAAATAATTGCAATTTTGAAAAATAATGAAGAAGCTTATATTACACAATATGTACCTTAATACATTATACCTATATTTAATTTTATATTCTTGATATTCAATATCCGCAATATTTTATTAGATTAATTTAATTTATATAACTGCCGCATTTTACTAAATAGATTTACAGTTTTATATTTTTTTAAATGTGTAAGCAAGTGTTGTATACTATTTGAATTTTTGAACTGACATGTAATTACAGTGTAATATTTAATATTTATTTATATTTTCAAAGTAGTGTGTAATTAAATTAGAGAATGTAATTAATCATTAAACGTTAATTTAATGTGTGGCGATGACTGGAAATAAATGTATGTTTTGATATTGTTCCTATATAGTTGCTACACATATATCGTCTCTGTGAAGAATCAAAATGTGCCACATCCATTTTTAGCTAAAAACCAAATTTACTATCTACAAAAAGGATTAACTTATCATGATCATAAAAGATTGTAAATATAGAACATTTTGAATTTTTCAAAACAATGTTAGTAGAATTGTTGGCATTTTTTCAAAAACGTGTAAATACAACATTTCGAACTTTTCAAAAACATAGTCGTAGAATGTTTTGCACGTTTTCAAAAACATGTGAATAGAATATTTTACACTTTTCCAAAAGGTGTAAATAGAAAATTTCGCACTTTTCAAAAACTCCCATTTAACAATTTTTATCAAAATTTCATGTATTAATTACGTTTTTGAGATGTGTGATGTTCCTACTAATTTACTTACAGTGCTGTTAATTCAATTAGGGATAGTCCATATACAATATTATTAAATGTCACCCAAAGACCCAAACTATCTCGATTTTTGGACCCACCCATCCGCATGTCACTTGGTTTTAAAATTACCCAAACGCAAACGGCTCAGCATATGGCATGCCATTAATACATATAATTAAAACCTAGTGACCCTACCGATGACATCATTTATGTAAGATCCCTTACAGATTATTACAGAAGTTACATCATTAGCAGACTTACCAGAGAATCGATAATAAATTCAAACATAGTGAGAACCATTGCTCTGTCAACAAAATAAAATCTAAAAATGTAGACTTTGATCGGTGTCAATGTTTTTAAAATTCGACGAGACAATCCATCTCGAAAAATATCCGAGGATTTCCACTGAGAGAGTTGAGCTGTTGTGAGGCTGTGCACTTCCCCAAATGCAGTGAACATAACGGCGAGATAGACAACGCCATTGAGCCCCAGGGAGCCAAGCGACAGGGCAATAAATCCGGAAGAGGTGATTGCGCCGAACAGTGAGTAGATGACGATGAGCGTGATGAGGAATTTATTGTAGGCGATCGGAAATCCATAAATATGAAAGGCTTCTGAGGCCAGGATCTTAAGTTCCTTGTAAACTTTGACGATATTATGTCGATTTTGGAATATTTTTTGTGTGTCAGCAGGATTGTCCAAACTACAATTTAATATTAAATTTACAAATAAAATATATGTGTACTAAAGGAATAATATTTGTAGTATTTTACAAACTGTGATATTATTTCGAGAGCGAATAATCAAAGTGACGCATATTCAGTTTGTTTAAGTAAGAATTAAAACGAGCTATATCATAAAATTACTTAGGTACATAAAATGGAATTTAAATTATAATTTGTTAATTATGAGTTTTTTCTAAGTGCAAAATGTTTTATTTGCGTGTTCTTGTAAAATACAAAATATTTTTATTACGTATTTTTAAAAAGTGTAAAATGTTCTTATCGCATGTTTTTAAAAATTGCAAAATTTATTTTTTTCATGCTTAAAAAAAATGCAAAAAATCCGTTTTACATGTTTAAAAAGTGCAAAACATTTTTTATGCTCATTATTTAAAGAAAAAGAAAAACATGCTTTTTTTATAAAAATTCCAAAAGTATTTTTTTATACGTTTTTAGGATCATAAGGTATTTTAAGCTGTTATAGATACTGCATCTTGTATGTAGCAAAAAAATAGAAATGGGTCAATTTCAATTTGGCAACACTATGTATGTATGTACCTACCTCATATAATTGACCATTGTGAGAGCTAGGAAGGTGACCGGAAAGGCGGTAAAGATGAGCAGGAAACAAGTTGCCAAAAAATTGTACACTGCTATGGTGGTCGTGACTGTTACAACGGCCCTGAAAATAAGTCGCCAGTAAAATATAGACGACGACGAAGTTACATAAATGCCATTGATGGGGGTGGGATCGTCCGAATGGATTATTGAGTGCAGTGCCCAATCCGAGAGAAACGGCATAAAAATTGAGGTGAGCACAACCATCACTCCCGTGAATAAGAAGCCGTAGTGCACCACACACAGAAATATTTCGACTATCTTCACGGTCCTCAGTTTCAGTCCCATTTGAGTCATGTACTTCTCTGTTGTAAAAGGAGGCAGTATTAATTAGTAATGCATCTAAAATTTACATTGAGATATTTTGATGACGTCATTTATTGGCGGTTCTTTATTCAGTGTGAAGTTTTGTTTCGAATTATTTAATTAATTAAAATTGTTTAAAAATCACTCACCCTCGAATGATATGACATAATTAATGTAAGAAGTTACAAAAGTTGGAAGTGTCTTCTTCTTCATGATCACAGCTAAATGATTACAAGGGATAATCGCAGCTATAATCGGCTGGAAATTGAGGTACACTTCGAATATTGGATTTATCTCAGTTGGAGTCCAAATTACGAGTGACGTCCAACATAGAAAGACCATGTTGGACACAAAGATGTTGAACCACCAGTACACGGCACATTTTCGGCTTGTCTCAATTTCCGGACGATTTTCTTTTTGATTCCATTTGTAAGGATGAGCGTGGAAATAGGCGCCATATTTAAACCCTTTCACAATGTATTTTTCAATTTTTTTAGTTAGAAGAATTCTCTTCATTCTGCTATGTGAATTTTTTATTGGCACCGTTATTATAACTTTTAACTAGATTTACGGCAGTGTGGATACTAAAATACTCGGACTGACGATGAGCTCTGTTGCATTTTTTAAAAATATACCTATTGAACTACGTTAAAAAAAGGCTTTAGACAACAACAACAACTTTCAGTCGTCAATCTATCGATCCTTTGACCCGGATTTACACGTGCACCGCTATCAATATAGACTACATAGCCACTATACATAGCTACATAGCTATAATGAGCTCAAGTAGAAACCTTATAGTTGTTCTAAAAATATTTGAACCAAGGTCGTGAGTAAGTGGATTTGTTAGATAGAAACGAAGCGTGGAGAGAAAAAAACTTGTAAATTCGAAAATGAACTATTGGAAAAACTGAGTTTAAATGTAAATGGGGCGTTTAAATATACCTGGCGACTTTAAAACGTAAACTATGTGTTATTACGTATAATAATATACTCTTTAGCCATCTGTGCTCCGCCGGGTTATGGAGAGCTCCAGTTCCATGCAGTTTGAGCTCTGAACAAATGTTTGCAAGACCATTGTATAATTTGATAGTACTTAATCCGTCCTCAAAAATGTGAGCCCACTGCCATAGTGTTATTCAGTTCTAGTGATATTTTCAGAAAAAATAAAATTTAAATATGTATAATATCGAAACTCACGTAAATTTTGTGAATAGAAAGGAATTATGAAATACTATTATGTACTCCCTTATATTATTCGCTCAAAGAGACTACTTTTAATTCGGATGAAATTATTTTAAACTTTCAGTGGAATTCCTTGTTTCATAAGTACCTACATACTTGTTTTTGCGATCTAACAAATGACAATAGTATAGTTAAATAATGAGCTAGAGTATTGGACAACAAAAAAATGAAGTCGTTTTACATCTCCAATTTTTATTTTTTGTTTAGATTTCAATTAAATTAAAAATCCCCAAATTTCATTTCCTGAACATTACGTAAACTTAAACGGCAAACGGTATCTTCAACATGGTGTGTCATCAATGCCCATGATAGAAACCCAAACCCAATGACCCTACCGCGAAGACATCCTTTATGTAAGACCCCTAAAAGATTACATCACGATCAGACTCACCAAAGAATCAATAATAAACTCAAACATAGTGAGAACCATTGCTCTGTCAACAAAATAAAATCTAAAAACGTAGACTTTAATCGGAGTCAATGTTTTTAAAATTCGACGAGACAATCCATCACGAAAAATACCCGAAGATTTCCACTGAGAGAGTTGATCCTTCGTCAGACTGTGCACTTCCCCGAATGCAGTGAACATAACGGCGAGATAGACAGCGCCATTGAGTCCCAGGGAGCCAAGCGACAGGGCAATAAATCCGGCAGAGGTGATTGCTCCGTACAAGGAGTAGATGACGATGAGCGTGATGAGGAATTTGTTGTAGGCGACCGGGAATCCATAAATATGAAAGCATTCCGAGGCAAGAATCTTAATTTCCTTGTAAACTCTGATGATGCGTTGTCGGTTTTGGAATACTTTCTGAGTGTTACAAGGGTTGTCCAAACTGTAAATTTTATAAATAAAATCTACATGTATGAAATGAGAAAGCAGATTAATTCCATATGCTTATATTTCCAGTATCAAAAAATGGGATATTATTTCGATAGGAAAGAATTCAATTTAAATCAAAATTAAATCGAGCTGTTTAAAAAAAATCGGTACAGAAGATATATCGTAAACTAATAATTGTTTTAATTTATTATAAGTGTTTTAAAAGTGCAAAACATTTTATTAACATGTTTTTGAAAATTCAAAAATATCCTTGTTTTGTATTTTTGAAAAGCACAAAATATATCCTATTACACGTTTTTACAACAAAAGTCTCTTTTATATGTTTTAAAAACTTTAAAATTATTTTCTTACTTATTTAAATAGGGCAAAATATTCTTATTATTCTTTTTACAACTTTTTAGAGTCATAAGGTTTATATTTCAAGAATTTGTTTTTTAGCAAAAAATTGAAATGGATCATTTTCAGTCTTCACTGGAAATATAATGTACCTACCTCATATAATTAAGCATTGTGTGGGCTAGAAAGGTAATCGGGAACCCGGTAAAGATGAGCAGGAAACAAGTTGCCAAAAAATTGTACACTGCTATGGTTGTCGTGAGAGCTACAACGGCCCTGAAAAAAAGTCGCAAGTAAAATACTGACCACGAGGAATTGTCAAAATTGCCGTTGCTTGGGTATGCATGGTCTGAATGGATTATTGATTGCACTGCCCAATCCGACAGAAACGGCATAAAAATTGAGGTCAGCACAACCATCACTCCCGTGAATAAGAAGCCGTAGTGCACCACACACAGAAATATTTCGACTATCTTCACTGTCCTCAGTTTCAGTCGCCCTTGAGTCATGTACTGCTCTGTAGTAAAAGGAGGCAATATTATTTAGTACACTAATCTTATACTCTTACTACTGCACTTTTTGGTCAGGGGTCGTCCATAAATGACTTCACCAGTTAGTTCAATGGGTCAACCATTATATTAGTGACATTCCTTATTTTAGATATCTATTGAAGCAATGATTAGGCTAATTACAGGGGGCGGCCATAGGGTCCCAAAACTGGAGCATTTTGTGAAGTAATTTATGGTCGGCCCTTAAAATATTGTGATAGAATAATAACGTTTTTACCAATTTAGTTTTTACAAATTACTTACCCTCAAATGATATGGCATATTTATTGTAAGAACTGACAAATGTGGGGAGCGACTTCTTCTTAATTATCACAGCTAAATGATTACAAGGAATAATCACAGCTATGATAGGAAGAAAATTAAGGTACACTTCGAATCTTGGATGTATTTCAGTTGGGGTCCAAATCACGAGCGCCACCAAACATAGAAAGACCAAGTTGGACACCAAGATGTTGAGCCACCAGTAAACGATACATTTTCTCCTTGTCTCAATTTCCGGACGATTTTCTTTTTGATTCCATTTGTAGGGATGAGCGTGGAAATAGGCTCCAAATTTAAATCCTGTCGCAATGTACGCTTCAATGTTTCTAGTTAAAAGAATTCTCCTCATTTTGCTATTATTTGCATTTTTTAAAAATTATTTCTTGGAACTGTTATTTTCACATTTCTAAATTAACTGCTGTGATGGTACTCAAATACTCGGACTGGCAATAAGTTCAGTTTCATTTTTAACTGGTTTTAAAATCCACACCAAAACTGAAATACGTTTAACAAGGGCTTTGAAAAAATACTGGAAATCATCAATCCACTGACCCGGACTTACACCTCTTTTACTATAGCCACTAACAATATAGATTCAGCTCATGTAGAAGCCCTATTGTTTTCAAAATATTTAAACCAGGTCAATGGTCGTAAGTAGATTTGTTAGTCAGAATTGAAAGGTTACTGTTTTGTAAATTGGAAAATAAACAATCAGAATAACTAAATTAAAATGTAGAGGGACATTTAAATGTATGTGAAAACTTCAAAATACAATTAAGAGATATACTTGTTTTTTTGTAATAGTATTTTGTATTTACGTCATAAGTAATTTTTTTAAAATAAACTTATATCAAAATTTTGCATGGTTGTTTTTGTATGTATGAAATAAACTTAATGGGCTCAACAACTAAAGTCGTGCTATCTTTTTTTAAATTTCAAAAGGCTTATTATGCTTCTGTAATACAGCAGGTCACTTACCTGTTCAACCAATCTTGTGTATGGGTTGATATGTCGAGTAGATTAAATCCATTAGCAAAATAACTAACTTTATTATTACGTATTGTTATCTTTAGTCATCTTAAGTCCGGGTAATATATTGCTCGAGTTTCTGTTTAAACTCTGAAAAAAATATTGACCATTGTATAATTTAATAATACTTGATTCGTCTGATACTTAATCATTTTGAGCGCACGCCATATAAAGCCTTAAACTAATAATTGAAAAATATGTATTTGATGTGGTATGTGTAACTGAAACTAAGTTAAACCCATGTATGCCAAACGGGCTTGTATGTATTGATGGTTTAAGGGTGCATAGAGTGGACAGAAAACAGGTTTCGGAGGTGGAATATTAATCTATATTAGAGAAAATATAAGTTTTGTGACCTTATGTAATTCTGATCGTGAGTTAGGGTATAATGAGAGCATTGACGGTCTTGAGCTAACTAATGCAAAGCTAAAGTTACCATTTACTAAACCTATATTGTTTAGTGTTATTTACAAACCGCCTATTGTAAGTAAGTCAGAGTTCATAGATTATTTTGAACGTTATGTATCATGCGTTAAAATCATGCGGTATTATGCGGGCTAGAGCATTTTATCACAGATGATTTCAATATTGATATGAGTGAACCTGACTTTAACTGCCGAAAGCTGTTTATTGCAGCAAGTAGCATAGGTTTCAAGCAGCTTATTCAATTTCCAAAGAGAGAAAATGTAGATAATAGCTCGTTGTGAGACCATATGTATATTTCGAGTTTTAGAGCTGCTAGTAATGCTATGTATGCTGAATAAAAGTTGCTGAGAAACAGTAATATTGAGGAAGATCGTGCTAAATATGAATATGCTAAGGCCTACTTGTCAGATGTACCTGCATCTAGTAACAGTATAGAACAAACTCGTAGGGCAGGATAGTAAGAGTCAATAAGTTTCATACTTAATTTTTCATTTTTTTCAAAAAAATTGTAATAAAATCCATTTTTCTGAGGCCCATCAAAATACCTCATTTTTAGAAAAAAATTTTCGAATTTTCAAAAACGCAAAAATCACTGTTTAGAAAATGGTTTAAAGGTCACAAAACTTCAAATTTTTCGAAAATCGGATAAAAAAATGTAGGAACTGCAAGGCGGCAAAGTTTGCAAAACTCGCATTTTTTGAACTTTGGTGGGCTACTGTGGACCAACGGCGCATTTTGCGACCGTACTGTTTTAGGGTTGTAGTACACTTGGGTAGATCAATCAACTGTGGATACTTGTTTTAAAATCGGAGCGTACCACTTGGCGTGGTTTCCTTGTAAGAGGTAAAGCAATTAATTTTGAAGAGGTGATTGCCCCGTAGACTGAGTAGATAACGACGGCTACGATCACAAATTTGCAATACGCTATAGTAAATCTAAAAGTTGATTGCATTTTTAATAAAATTATCTGAAGTTCGCTGTAGGATTTTATTGCAAGTTTACGATTTTAAAGCACCTGCTTATTTTTGAGATCGACAACTGTTTAAAAGCTACAAAGAAAGATAAAACTATTTAGTATGTATAAGCTTGTTTTAAATTGTAATTTTAAAGCTGTAAGTTCTATTTTTAATTACTTTGTGTAGCTAAGACAAATAATTAGGACGAATGTTATTGGGAATCCATTTAAAATGAGAAGGAAGCAAGTTGCAAGAAAATGGTATTCCCTAATGGCAAGATTGATATTCCAAAATATTCTCAAAAGTAACTTCCACAAAAATACGAAATCTGGCGATAACAAAGGTGATAATGATGGGTAAAGTAAAGAATCTGCTATTTTAAAAATACAAATAAATGTGAGAAAACAGAAGACTGCAGAAATTAAGAAGCCTTAGTGAGCAAGGTCCAAATACATTTCCGCTATTTTCACCGTCATCAACGTCCCAGTCTCATCCTTTAAGTTATGCCCTAGTCAAATACATTTTGCCAAATTAAAAATTATAAAATTATAAAAAAGTACGTCAAAAAACCATAAGGTTATCCTGTGAATTGCTTACTTTCAAAATAAGTCGCATAGTTCATCAAAGACGTGACCAATGCTGGCATTGACTCCATGTTCATGATCACAGTCAAATGATTACAAATGACAATTACGCTTGATACTCAACCGAAATTAGGGAAAACTGTTACACTTGCTTCTAATTGATTTGGTTTCAAAATCAAGGCAGTAGCTACATGAAGCCATAAAAAGGTTGTCACGAACATTTTGAACCCCCACAGTGCTAATTGCATTCTGCTTGTAATAAACCAGTTCGGGACGATTCGTTCTCTTATTCCATCAGTAGGGATGCGCGTGTAAATATTCGCCACACGTTACCCCTCTTGCAATGTACTTGATTATTTTACGAGTTTGAAAGTTTTCCTGGTTTGATAATTAGAGTAGTTGTACACGTTTTTGTAGTATTTTGGAATTTTAGGGGCAATAGATGCCGTGGAAATTTCATTAAAGCTTTCTTCATATTTTAAAGGTTTGGCAAAAGATTGGATTGCTTATTCATTCTATTTCAATTTGCGTTTGCTAGAATCTTGAATGCCTGGTTTGGTATATTGAAGTAGAAGAATAGACTCATTGAAATGCAATATGTAGAAGAAGTAGTAAACTCATACAGGTGAATTGTGTCTTTTCGGGGACAATTTATGTAGTTAAGAATACGCCTATCTATTATCTAGCTTATTCATGGGACTATCGTAAACGCGCATGTGTGCAAACAATACAAAACAGAATAAATTTAAAATTGGATGTTCCAAATACTATGATGGTTTTAACAACAGAATAAAAATGTAAAGCAGTTTAAGTAGAATAAAATGTTATAAACGGTATTACATCTACATGGGCCAGAAGTTAAAGATGAAAATACCGGATTTATTTTAAGGGCTTCAAAATGAGCCATTACAAGACAAAATTGGTCAAGTATTTTAATATTGTTTCAAATTATGTAAACAGGTAGAAATGAAGTTGGGTACCAAAGTAAATGTTTAATTTGAATTTGCAATTACATATAATTTCACATTCGGGGTTTCTGGCCAAAATGTAAGGAAACAATTAAGAAGGAAACATGAAATTGATAAATGGAAATACATATATGTTATTTTTTTCTACTTAACATCAAATTATCCATCAGATTCGTGGAGCAGGCTAAGTACTCCGCTGTAATGCCTAAGCCTAAAGCTACAATAACTTGTATATATCCTGAGTGGGTTTAAGTTTAAATTTAAATCCCCCAAACCCCTCAAACCCTGTGCTCATGATAATCACCTAATCAAACAAAATAAACTATTTTATCAAATCATAATAAACACTACAAGGCACACATAATAACAATAACAATCTGCATAATAATGAAATTCAAATGATTCTGTCCGCCATTTCTGTCCGATCTTTCTGTACGCTGCTCCCCCCCCCCCCATAATTGAAATCCCTATCTAAATCTATTCTTTAATAATGAAATTGAAATCCGTATGTTAATTTAATCATCCCTAATTATTAAAATCCAAATTAAAATCTGACTGACTTTTTCTGAATGATAGAAACCTTATTTTAATTTGCAGCTGAATATTTCCTATTATTGCAACCTACATTCGAGTATAAATATTTCCTACTAACAAAATCGAAATTCCAGTTGTAATCCTAATTAATTATTAATGAAATTGAAATCGCAATGTAAATTTAATCATTCCTGATAAATGAAATCCAAATTAAAACTTGACTGCAATGTTTCCCTAATAAGGTAATCCTAATTGGAATTCGAATCGAAATATATTTTAATAATGCAATCGGAACTTGAATATGAATAACATCTACTTATGAATTCAAAATCACAATCTGAATCGAAGCATTTCTTTTTAATGAAATTCAAATTAAAATCTTACTATGACTTTTTGCTGATAATAAAATCCAAATTCATATTCTAATAAATCTACAAATTCTGCGTATTCTGCAATAGAATAAATCATTCCCTATGGTTTTGTTTGTATAAACATTGAAATTTCATAAATGCTCTTACATTCCGTCCGCAGGACGGGCCGTGTTACTAGTTATGATATAAGTTTTAAATCAGTGCATCACGAGGAGTGTAACAAGATAGTTAATAATAAACTCCAACATGGTGAGAACCATTTGTTTGTCCACATAGTAAAAAATAGAAACTTGAACTTTAATCGCTTTTAATGCTTTCAGCTGTCGACTCGTTATTTTGTCTCGAAAAATATCCGAGGATTTCCAGCCTTTGAGCAATTTCTGAGTCCGACAGTGCACTTCGGCGAGCGCAGTGAACATGACGGCCAAATAAATAGCTGCAACCAATCCAATAAATCCAAGGGGTAGAGCAATCCATTCTCCTGAAGAGGTGATTGCCCCGTAGAGTGAATAGATGACGATTGCTACGACCACAAATTTGTCATAAGCTACGCAGAATCCAAAAACTGATAGTCCTTCCAATAAAACGATCTGCAACTCTCGGTATGTTTTCAGTATCGTTGTTCTATTTTGGAACATCTTCTGTTCAGTCTCGAGATTTCCTAGGCTTTGAAAGCTACGAGAATCGATAAAACCGTTCAACATTATTCAAAATTTATACTATATTCATTACAAAATCGTAGCTTAATCAAAATTGAATGATGCTCACCCCAGGATAGTAATTGCCAAGAATATCATTGGAAATGCTGTCAAGATGAGGACAAAACATGTTGCCAAGAAATAGTACATCGCAATGACAACACTCATGTCGCACAATATTCTTAAAGTGAGCTTCCACAAATACATTGACTCGGACGATAACGAAGGTATAAACATACACAGGAAAGAGTCTAGTACTTCCGGAATGAAAACGAGTGTGAAAAAACAGAGGATTGCGGACACTGTGAAACCGTAATAGAGGAAGGCCTCAAATATTTCTGCGATCCTCACCGCTTTCAAAGTCCCAGTCTCATTCTGCATGCAATTTCCTGCTCAAATAATTTTTGCCAAATTAAAACTGATATTAAATTTTAATTATAAGCAGTACATAAAATAAACGTTTATCTATCAATTGAATTGCTCACTCTCAAAATAAGTTACGTAATTCATAAAAGACGTGGTCATGGATGGGAGGCACTCCTTGTTCATGATCACTACCAAATGATTACAAGGTATAAATGCGGTCAGTATTGAAGCAACATTGAGGCAAACTTTTAAACTTGCTTCTAACTTGTTTTGCGTCCAAATTGTAATGGAGACAAAAGAAAGCCAGACAATTGTTGAGGCAAAAATATGAAACCACCACAAGGCTAATATGTGCGGGTTAGTTTCAAGCTCTGGACGGTTTGTCTTTTTATTCCATCGGTAGGGATGGAGGTGGAAATATTGCCCATAATTAACTCCTGTGGCAATGTACTTGATTATTTTAGGGGTTAGAAGCTGACCTGTTTTTACGCCACTCATGATAGGTTTACACTATAGTCGTTTTTGAGCATCCAGAGATTTGATTGTGGGCAGTATAGTGGTCAGGGGATGTTCTTGGAATTTTGTGTGGTCGCTCGTATTTTGAGCGACAGCGAGACTGACTATAATTTAGCAAAGTTTTACTAAATTATATAAAAGTTAAAGTATATTATACTTTAAAAAACTTTAACATAATATACTTTTAACAGCCACTTTTATATAGTTTAGCTCATGCCATTTTATCAATTACAAAATTGTTATACATTTTGTATTCCTAACGTTGTATCCATTATGGAATATACACTTTATGGGATCGTCCATAAATGATGTTTCACGGGTAGGGTGGAATGATTTTGCTAGAATGTTTATGACATCCCATGTTCACACGTTACCCATTTTTCAGCCAATGATTAAGCCTATGCGGCAGGAGGGGTCGTAGGGTCGCAGAAAAAGGAATGTTTTGTTGACAACATTTATGAACGACACCAAAGAAGTTAGTGTACTTCTAACTTATAGTTAATGGCAGCAATACGTAATTGGCTACAAAAGTGTATATTATGTCGTAGTCCACAAGAAGGTTATGCAAAATACATAAATAGTATTGCTAAAAGTAAATTTTGTATTAAAATAATTGTAGATTGGGTCATTGCAAGACCATTATTGCCAAAATAAAATAAAAACTTAAATTGCTAATACGAGTACGGATGAAAAATAAATAAATAAAGATTGATGTTAACTCACGATCAGTGAACGAAAAAGTTTGTGTTATATTTAATATTTGTTAATATTTTCAAGGTAGTGCAATTAGATCAGAGGATTTAATAATAATTAACTGATAATTAAACGTCAATTTAATAGGTTGCGATGACTGATAATAAATTTAAAGGTAGATGGTTTTATGGTATAGTTACTTTACGTATTATAATATCCACTATTAAACCATATTTGATTTTCTAACTAATTCACACCCACCCACCCACCCACCCACTTTTTGTAAACTTTGATGAGATTCTGTTGGTTTTGGAATACTTTCCGCATGTCTTCAGGATTGTCCAAACCATAATCAAATCTACAAATAAAATCTACATGAAAAATGAAATGAGAAAGCAGCATAATTCCATATGCTTATTAAATAACTAGTTCTGGACGATTCGTTCTCTTGTTCCATCGGTAGGGATGGGCGTGTAAATATTCACCATACGTAAACCCTCTTGCAATGTACTTGTTTATTTTAGGGGTTAGAAGTTGACCTGGTTTTATAATCGGGGAAGTTGTAGTTGTGCAGTTGTTTGTGTTCGTAGTCCGGAATTTTTGGGGCAAAAGGTGGTGATGTCGTGAAAAGTTTTTTAAAGCTGTCGTCATATTTTTTAGGATTTATTTAGCAAAGGATTCGATTGCTTTTATTCTTTTTTAAAAATTTTTTATTGCGTTTTTGCGAGAATGTTGAAATATTTGGTTTGCTACACTGAACTACATAGAAGAATATACCCATTCAAACGCAATATCCAGACAAAGTAGTCAACTTGAATAGGTATGTTTTTTATAATATTATACCTAGCTTATGTGACCATCGTAACTTTGCGTGTGTGCAAAAAATATAAGACAAAATAAACTGAAAAATTGTATGTTTAAATTACTATGATGGTTATAAAAATCGAATAAAAATACACGTGGCTGATTAAGTTGAATGAAATATTATTTGCGACATTATACGTCTACTCACATTTCCCTCACAATTAGTCGATTGAGTTTATGCACATAAATGTAGTTGTGTACCGCAGTAAATGTTGAGTTTGAATTATTTTCAATTAAATATAATTGTATTCCGAGTTTGAGGAAACAATTTGCAAAAGTTTAGAAGAGTTTAATAAAAAGTTTAATAATAATATATATTATGTTTTTAAATATTTTTTTGTTTTATTCTACTTCTTATTGATTTATCTGCCACATCTGTGGAACAGGAAATAGGTATATTCCGTCCGCTGTGATGTCTAAAAGACTATGGCTACAATTACTTGTGAATATCCTATAACAGTTTTTCAAACCCCTCAGAAAACCATCATACCCTTCACTCGTGATAATCATCTAAATAAATTGAATTAACTATTTTATTAAATCATAATAAATAAAAACTACCAGGCACACAGAATAATAATAATTATTATTGATTATTGATTATCATATCGGTATCATGACAAAACACCTCCGTAATAATACCTCGGACAAAAAGACCTCCGCCATAAGACCGGAAAACAAAACACCTCATGGACAAAACACCTCGGGAAATATTACCTCCGAGCCAAAAGACCTCACTTATTTTTGACCGCAGGGCAAAACACCTCTTACTAATTGACCTCTTGAAAAAAATACCTCGAGAAAAAAAATACCTCTGAGTAAGTAAGTCATTCATATATCGCCATAAGTCACAGCGAATAATCACACTGATTTTCTCTTAAAAATTAGTTAACTAAAAGGGGTTTTAATCCCTCAGAAGGCTAAGGAAGTTAAAAATACTTCCACAGTAAAAATAAATTGCACACACAAAACTTAACCCTTCAAAATGACTTGTAAATTAAAAATAATTTGAACATCAAAAAAATTCAAATAATTTTAAATAAATATATTATTATCAAGCTTAAAAGAGTTGTCGCTTATTTATAAGGACAGACCATGTGGAAAGCTTACCCTGAACTAACACAGGGCCAAATAGGCTTTAAAGAGGTCGTAGTCGCCACACATGAGGAGAGGCGGGAGCTTAGAGATATCTACCTTACGATAAACCCCCAAGTAGGAGTCGAACCTACGACCTTCAGAAGTAGAGCTCAGCCCATATAATTTTGGACCCCTCGCCTGCATGGTACTTACCAGAAAATTGCTTAACATGTTACCTGCCAATCTCAAAAACTTACATTTTAAAAATCAGGCATTTTGCGTTTATCAGTCACAGTGGCCCGCCAAAGTTTTAAAAAATTAGCATTTTGACGTGATCATCTAACATCCAAAAAATTTAACTTTTGAAGCCAAATCTTTTTAAATCGACTTTTGAAAGAAATTAAAATTTTCGAATTTTGAAAATTTCTGAATTTTGAAAACTGTATCCTAATTAAATAAAATCAAATTTGGTCAGAATAAGATACAAATAAAGTATTTTATAGGGTAGGAGCAAGTCAAAATGATATTTTTTTTATATTTTGGCTGGTCACTGTGACCAAAAGGCGCAAAATGCGGTCGGGGCACTTTGGATGTGCACTATGTATAACTATTTGTTTTTAAATGAGAGTTTTTGAGATTGACGTGTAACTTGTTAAACAATTTTCTTTAAAGTATTATGCATATCTTTCGTGTTTAATTTTTTTTAAATTTACAAGTCATTTTGAAGGGTTAAGTTTTGTGTGTGCAATTTATTTTTACTGTGGAAGTATTTTTAACTTCCTTAGCCTTCTGAGGGATTAAAACCCCTTTTAGTTAACTAATTTTAACCCGGCTTCGTGGCTTAGGGGAGCTTGCTCTGTCCTAAATAATCCTCGGCTAATTCTTTTTTGAATGCGCCGGGGGAACCGCAGCCGGTAGTCAGTTTAGACCCTCTCGCATGAGAATGGTACAGTGGTAATACTTGGCTTGGGGAGGGGGGTTTGAGAGTTGTTTGAATGTTCAAGGTATATGAGTTTGCTTTCGTTTATCTGTATCAGTTTAATACTGATGGAGACAGAGGCGATAGCAATAATAGACGACATGAGTCAGCTCAATGCCGAGCGTGAGCATGAACATAATATGACAACTCAATATATCTTTCCAATCCATTCTGTAAGTAGCGGCTGTTACTTTCCCTCATGGAGGATTGGAGGGCTAACTGGCGGGGTGTGCAAGCGGGCGTAAGTATTTCATTTAGTCAGAGCGTGATGAACTCTGCCTACTTGATCGATACCCAACCGCTCCTCCTCGCCCAAGAGCAATCTTGGGCGGAAAGTTGAAATAGCTCCTGAATAAGGATACTAAATAAATTATCGCCAAGTGGTCCGCAGCAAGTAGCGACTTATCCAAATACTACAAGTGTAGGTAATTAAAGTAAAGTAAAATACGATGCGAAGCCCAATGCGATTTAGTATAATACTACTTCGCGGGAACTTCAAATCACACAGTAAAGTTGAGTGGGATATAACCTCAGGTTGAAAATCTCTAAACTCATACATACATACATAGTTAACTAATTTTTAAGAGAAAATCAGTGTGATTATTCGCTGTGACTTATGGCGATATATGAATGACTTACTTACTCAGAGGTATTTTTTTTCTCGAGGTCTTTTTTTCAAGAGGTCAATTAGTAAGAGGTGTTTTGCCCTGCGGTCAAAAATAAGTGAGGTCTTTTGGCTCGGAGGTAATATTTCCCGAGGTGTTTCGTCCATGAGGTGTTTTGTTTCCGGTCTTATGGCGGAGGTCTTTTAGTCCGAGGTGTTACGCCGGAGGTCTTTTGTCACGGAACCATCATATCACCGGTGAAGAGTCATTCTGTCCTAAGTCCAGTGCACCACTAAAATCATTCTGTCCCAAGTCCATTAAATTGGTAGCTGGTGTCGAGGTCGCGTTCGCGATGTCGTTTGCATTAGGTAGGGGGTGGGATGTTGCTGACATTGATGTACTCATGACATACACTTAGGGGTCGTCCAGAAAAGACGTAATAAAAATGAAATTTCCAGAACATATATTGCACTTTTCAAAAACACTTTTTGAAAAGTGCAAGATGTTCTATCTACATGTTTTTGAAAAGTGCAAAATGTTTTATTTACATGTTTTTGAAAAGTGCAAAATGTATTATTTACATGTATTTGAAAAGTGCAAAATGTTCCATTTCCATGGTTTTGAAAAGTGCAAAATGTTGTACTTCCATTTTTTTTGAAAAGTGCAAAATGTTTTATTTTCATGTTTTTGACAAGTTCAAAATGTTCAGGAAATGGAATTTTTAGTACGTCTTTTGTGGACGACCCCTGAGTGTACGTCATGAGTACAACCCAGTCAGCAACATTCCACCCCCACCTAATGGAAAGGACATCGTGGACGCGACCTCGACAGCAGCTACCAATTGAATGGACTTGGGACAGAATGACTTTAAGAATCGTATGGACTTAGGACAGAATGACTCTTTACCGACGATATACATTTTAAATCAGTGCATCACGAGGAGTGTAACAAGATAGTTAATAATGAACTCTAACATGGTGAGAACCATCTGTTTGTCGACATAGTAAAAAATAGAAACTTGAACTTTCATAGCTTTTAATGCTTTCAGCTGTCGACGCATTATTTTGTCCCTGAAATTATCCGAGGATTTCCAGCCTTTGAGTAGTTTCTGAGTTCGACTGTGAACTTCAGCAAGCGCAGTAAACATGACGGCCAAATAGATAGATGCAATCAATCCAATAAATCCAAGAGGTAGAGAAATCCATTTTCCTGAAGACGTGATTGCCCCGTAAAGTGAGTAGATGACGATGGCTACGACCAAAAATTTGTCATAAGCTACGCAGAACCCAAAGACTTCAAGTCCTTCTAATAAACAGATCTGCAGTTCTCTGTATATTTTCAGCATCGTTGCTCTACTTTGAAACATCTTCTGTTTAGTCTTGAGATTGTCTAAGCTTTGAAAGCTACAAAAATCCATGGAACCATTTGCCATTAAATTTTAAATTCAAAAAGTTACATTAAAATCGAAACAAAATCGTAGCTTAATTAAAAGTGGTTGATGCTTCTTACCCTATGATTGTAATTGCCAAGAATATCATTGGAAATGCTGCCAAGATCAGGACAAAACATGTTGCCAAGAAGTAGTACATGGCAATGACAACACTAATGTCGCAAAATATTCTTGAAGTGAGCTTCCACAAATACATTGACTCGGACGATAACGAAGGGATAAACATACACAGGAATGAGTTTACTATTCCCGGAATGAAAATCAAAATGAAGACAAAGAGAATTGCGGACACTGAGAAACCGTAATAGAGAAAGTCTTCAAATAATTCTGCTATCCTCACCGCCTTCAACGTCCCAGCATCATTCTTCATGCAAATTTCTATTCAAATAATTTTTGCCAAATTAAAAATAGTTTTGAATCATAAGCAGTACATAACATAAACGTTTAGGCAACAATTAAAACGCTTACTCTCAAAATAGGTAAAATAATTCATAAAAGACGTGATCACAGATGGGAGACATTCCTTGTTCATAATCACAACCAAATTATTACAAGGTATAAATGCGCCCAGTATTGAACCAACATTGAGGTAAACTTTTAAACTTGCTTCTAACTTGTTTTGCGTCCAAATTGTAATGGAGACAAAAGAAAGCCAGAAAATGGATGAGACCAAAATATGAAACCACCACAAGGCTGATATGTGCGGGTTAGTTTCCAGCTCTGGACGATTTGTCTTCTTATTCCATCGGAAGGGGTGTACGTGGAAATATCCCCCATATTTAAAACCTGTGGCAATGTACTTGATTATTTTAGGGGTTAAAAGTTGACCTGCCTTTAGTTCACTCATAATAGTTTTACAATCGTTTTGAGCATCCAGAGATATTTTTGTGGGGAGCAGTTTCCGGAGGATTTTCTTTGAAGTTTGTGTGGCCGTATTTGCAAGGTTTGACAAAGGATTATTGCTTCTTTCTATTGTGCCTGGTCGAATGCAGAAATTATTATTTCATATTATGATAAAAGTTTGGTAAATTGATTGTTAAACGATGTAATTTTATTCCGGACTTGTGGCAGTTGTGGCCAATTTTTAACTCAAATTGGAATATAAATTTACATGAAATAAAATTGTTATTTCTGTATGGATCTTATAATTACATGAGAACATTATGCACTTACAAGCAAACCACTTACTATGATTCCTCGGGATCTGGATTAGCATAGCCAAAAACGTTTTCTTGGACCTTAGAATGAACGAATAGTGTGATAACTCGAGTGCATTTTGCGCGGTGATTTAGCAGCAGCCCGCCAAAGTTCAAAAAAACCGAATTTTTCAAAGTTTGGCACGCTGTAGCTTCTACAGTTTTTGTCTGATTTCAATGAAACTTGCAGTTTTGTGATGTTCAGACTTTTATCTAAAAAGTAATTTCTGGAAATTTTGAAATTCGAATTTTTTTAATTTTTTCTAAAAATTAATGAAATGTCATACTTTTGAGACCCATTTTCTAATTACGGTTTTTTGATAAAACATTAAAAATTCGAATCTCAAAATTTCCAGAAATTACTTTTTAGATAATAGTCTAAACATCACAAAACAGCAAGTTTCATTAAAATCAGACAAAAACTGTAGAAGCTACAGCGTGCCAAACTTTGAAAAATTCGGTTTTTTTGAACTTTGGCGGGCTGCTGCTAAAGCACCGCGCAAAATGCACTCGAGTTATCACACTATTCGTTCATTCTTTAAGGTCCAAGGAAACGTTTCTGGCTATGCTTTTTCAGATCCCGAGGAATCATAGTAGGTGGTTTGCTTGTTAGCTTATTGAATAAAACAACTTTCATTATAAAAATAACCAGCTTCAGGTAATTATTCTTGCTTTAACCTACACAAACAAAAAGAACTATTAGTAATTTAATATGAAAAAAAAACATTCAACTACAAAATAACGTGTTTCCTTATTTTAAGTGTAGTAATGTTTTATCTATATAGTATAATTATTTAAATTTAACGTATTACAGACCGATCCGAAAATAAGAGACTCCGCAGGACCTGCAAAATCTGTCCCTTATAACCGGAATCTCTTGTAAGCATTTAAGGGATTTCTCTTTTAAGCGGACACGTTATAATTTAGATTGCCTAGTTTTTACTGTTAGCTAAAACAAGGTCAAGATATATACAGCTTTGTCCATTACGTGCAAATTAATTGCAGCTATAGGTTTCTTAAAATTTCTTGCACTTTAATTCTAAAATAGAATCTAAAGTAGAAACTTTTTTGAGAGTTTTTGCTAAGTACTGGTGTTAAAGAAATGCTTACATCAAGAAAATATATTATGCATCATTTCAAAACATGTGCTATTAACTATACGATCATTTAAAAGACGATAAAACTGTTTTTGGGGAGAGAAACAAACTGCCAATTTCAGTTCATGGATAGCAAAATGATGTATGACAAAATAAGAGATGGCAAAATGACGAAAGGATTTATGGGGGATGGAAAAATACTGCTTGAGATAAATTAATGATGATTATAAAAGTAAACTAAATATTGTCAGAAAATAAAATGATTCGGGTTAGTCACTTTTATAAATGTGGAATTGATTTAAACTTTATATTTCGTCTGTGCAGAACCAAAATCATCCATATCCAATTTTAGCTGAAACCAATACAAACTATCTACAAAAATATTCAAATATGTCTTAAAAGAATTTAAATAAAACATTTTGGACTTTTTAGAAATATGTAAATACAACAATTTGCACCTTTTCAAAAACAAGGAATTAGAACGTTTTGCACATTTTCAAAAAATACTTAAATACAACATTTTGCAATTTTTAAAAAATATGGAATTAGAACACATTGCACCTTTTCAAAAACCTAGGAATTAGAAATTTTTGCACTTTTGAAAAGCTTAAAAATACTCATACTTGAAATCAGTGCATAACCAGAAGAGTCACAAGATAGCTAATAATAAACTCAAACATGGTGAGAACCATTTGTTTGTCCACATAATAAAAATTAAAAACGTGAACTTTCATCACAGCCAATGCTTTCAATTGTCTCCCAATTATTTTGCCTCTGAAAAGTTCCGAGGATTTCCATTCTACGAGCAGTTTCTGGGTCCGACTGTGCACTTCGGCGAGTGCTGTAAACATGACGGCCAGGTAAATAGCTGCATTCAATCCTACAAAGACGAGGGGTAGAGCAATCCATTCCGCTGAAGAGGTGATTGCCCCGTAGAGTGAGTAGATAACCACGGCTACAACCACAAATTTGTCATAAGCGACGGGAAATCCAAAAACTGTAAATCCTTCCAAGAAAAGAATCTGGAGCTCTCTATATGTTTTGAGTAACGTTGCTCTGCATTGGAACACCTGTTTAGTCTGGAGATTTTGCAGGCTTTGAAAGCTTTAAATAAAAAACGATGGAACTATTCAGCACTACTACTATGCAATTAATTAAATCCTTGATGCAAAATGATAAATGATGCTTACCTCAGGATAGTTATCCCTATGAATATCATTGGGAATGCTGTAAATATGAGAAGGAAACATGTTGCCAGGAAATAGTTGAGCATAATGACAACAATCATATCACCAAATATTCTTAAAATAAGTTTCCACAAAAACATTGACTCGGAGGATAACGATGGTATTAATATACACAATAAGGAGTCTGCCATTTGGGGAAGGGAAATGAGTGTGAAGAAACAGAGAATTGCGGAAGTTGAGAAACCGTAATAGACAAAGTTCAAAAATATTTCTGCTATCCGCACCGTCTTCAATGCTCCAGATCCAGCACCTGTCTTCAAGTAATTCTCTGGTAATTGAACAGTTTTAAATTATTCTTATTTAAGTTTGAATTAAAAGGTGTTTATCGTCAGTGAAGAACCAAAATGACCCATATCCAATTTAAGCTACAATTAAAATGAGCTATGTCATGAAAACAAAATGAGAAACATGCGTCAAATGTTAATTAAGAGTTTTTGAAAAGTGTAAAATGATCTATTTACATATTTTTGAAAATTCCAAAATGTTCTATTTACATATTTTTGAAAATTCCAAAATGTTCTATTTACATATTTTTGAAAATTGCAAAATATTCTATTTACATGTTTTTTAAAAGTGCAAAATGTTCTATTTGCATGCTTTTGAAAAGAGTAAAATATTCGATTTACATATTTTTGAAATGTGCAAAATGTTCTACTTACATATTTTTTAAAAGTGCAAAATATTGTATTTAAATGCTTTCAAGACACTTTTCAATATTTTTATAGATAGTGGATATTGGGTTTAGCTAAAAATGGATATGGGTCATTTTGGTTCTTCACCAACGATATGTACATAGCTACAATGAGCATTATCAGTAGGCTATAAATAAGAACTCTTACTCTCAAAGTAGATTGAATAATTCATATAAGCCGTGACCAATGACGGGAGTGACGCCTTGTTCATGATCACAGCCAAATGATTGCAGGGTTGAAATACGATGATTAGAGAGGCAGCATTGAGACAAACTTTTACACTTGATTCTAAATTCTTTTGATTCCAAATCGTAAAGACAACAAGAATAAGCCAGACAATGGTTGAGACTAAAACATGAGCCCACCACAGTGCTAATTTGTGCGGGTTGGTTTCCAGCTCTGGACGGTTTGTCTTCCTATTCCATCGGTAGGGATGAACGTGGAAATATTCCCCATATTTAAACCCTATGGCAATGTACTTGATTATTTTTGGGGTCAGAAGTTGACCCGTTGTTTCTGGATTCATCATTATTTTGCAGTTCTTTTGGGCAATAGATGCTAAAGAATTTTTTATAATGTTTTTCTGGTCATATTCTTAAGATTTGGCAAAGAATTTTGATGTTTGGTATGCAACAACTGTGTCTCTGGTGGAATGCTGAAATTTTTAGTGGACAGTATGGTTGCAGTTTTTTAAATTGAATTTTAAATTTTACGTAATTTTATGCGGGACTTGTGGCCAAAATTATGGAGATAAATATGAAAAGAAACAATTTAGCTACACAATAGTCGTCATTATGCCCAATTTTATGTATTTTATTTTTGCATATATAGTTTTTTGATTCGGGTTTAAGTAAAATACAGATCCAATGGTAATGTTGTAGGGAACCATTACATTAAGATCGCATTTATATTTGTTAGTAAGTTCCTAATACAACGAGCTTGGCTATTTACTTAATAGTTAGTCAAGTTTCATGAGTTTACTTAATTAAAATAAACACATTACTTAATTTTTAACAACAGCTTTTATTTCGTTTAGCTCACATGATGCCATTTTTTATTTTTATGAAATAAAAAATTATTAGTTATCTTACCCTCCCAATGTTGTAAGCAATATACTTTAAAATGAATTGACAATCAGCAGGTTCTTACAATATTTTTCAGAACGTAAATTGAATTTCAAAATTAACGTGACTACTGAATGAATGTAAAGCGATCGTCCATAAATGATTATCTAAACTAAATTATGCACATGTAATTTACATGACAAGAAGATTGACTAGAGAATCAATAACTAACTGAAACATGGTCAGGACCATGGATCTGTCAGCAAAATAAAGATTAGGAACGTTGTTTTTAAATTTTAATCGTACTGATGTCCATGAATATTTCTACTATCTTGATTGTCCTTAGGCTCCGCCATCCACACGTCCTGCCGTTTTTCATGTGGTGCCCTCTTTGTAAAACACTGTATTCAGGAGTTCATTTTAATACAGAATAAAAATTTGTAGTAAACTAAATTAAATTACTTTCAAAATCAATTGCATAATTTATGCAAGAAGTGACAAATACTGAGAGGCTTTTCATTTTCATGGTCACAGCCAAATATAGTTCAAAGGTAGAATAGTGCCCAGGAGGAGTAGAAAATTGATATAAATTTTGGTACTTGGTTTGACGTCCTTAACAAAATGAATTTGCTTTTAGCGAAAACAATTTCTTGAACGGATTTTTTCAATATTATTTTTTAATAACCTAGTCAAATAAAACATAACTTGTCTATATCTTTGTTATTTTTCTGTAAGATTCCTCATAATTTATTTGCATTTGTAAAAGGCAGGGCACATATTTTTTTTTAAATGGTGGTTTTACATAAATATCAAAATTTTTGTTGACAAAAGAAAGGAAGGTAAGCTAGTTCTACCTTCTAATAACTACACACAATTTAAAATCAGTTTTTATAGATTTCCTATATTATGGACTTCATTTTTGAAACACGTACATAGGAATCGTATTATATAAGTGAAATTTAAAAATCATCTTAATTTCTAGTTTAGCTCTAATAATAATTTTAAGAATAATAGAATAATCTGCCAGTTTATAAAAATGGAGATGGTTACTGTGTATGAATAGTTGTGGAAATGCTAAGAACCACAACATAATTTGGATTTCTTTATGGATAATTTAAATATCAAATACTGAAAAATCCGTACAGTACTTTTAGTCTTTTTTTTTCGTACTGACGAGGCGCGCAGGCAGACGACATGCAGTTAACTTAAAAGTATTTAACTAGAAATTATGTGGTAAATCCACAAATAATCCCTCCTTATGATGATGCTTAATCAAATAACTATTATAAAAGGCTGCTTATTTAAAATATGACAGTATTAAATAACTTTTGTTTTACAACTATACTGTATTAAGTTGCATATTGCGAATGAAAAAAGATTTTAAAATAATTCTTTAAATTTTTTTAACATGTGTAAACTTGTTTCTTACCTTTGTAGGTGACGACATGGCTATCTTCAACATGGGATGTCATCAATATAGATGTAGACCCATTCACCCGACCATGATATCATTTATGGACGACTCCTTGTAGAGTGAGTAGTAGCGTTGTAGAGTAATTACGAGCGCGTGTTATAGTAGCGCATTTCTGTAAATGAAAAAATAGAATTTCGTCCTTCACATTTTTATTTTAAAAAATAAAATTTTGAAATGAAAGATTTATGGAAATTTTTAGTTTTTTCTTTATACCTCTTTCTTGATTTTCTCCTTTTCCAGGCTGTACGACTAAATACAAGTATAATGCAATAAGTGCAGGAAAGTAAACTGTTAACGCACCCCCTTGACTTCTCACACTCACCTATTTCTTTTCCATTTCTCTACTAATGACTAATGTACTGCTTAGTAAAACTATTTCGTACGAAAATTGAGAAAAATTCACAAAAGGATATACCGTTATAATTAGCGAGTGATGCTAGATGAAGTGAAATAAAGAGATACTTGAGAGCGGAGAGTTAAATAACATAAGTAGGTAAAAGGGTTTATTCAGTAAAGTCAAGAGTGAACTCGAGAGCTAGGTTGAAATAAGAATACTTTTGAAGTCTCAAGCTTCTACAAATTAGACCTCGTATTGATACATAAAATACGTTTTTCAACTCATAACACATAACAACAATTTTGACATTAACCTAGAATGCAATTCAGAAATGTGCTTCATAAACTCATATTTGAACATGACCCATAGTAAGACGTTTGTACTTAACCTTGATAGCCTAATTAATTCATGCTCATCAAATATTTCAAGAGTGATCTAATAATTTGAATGACGTGCTCCCCGCACTATTTAACAATACTATATAAACATAGTTACATTTAGTAGTTACAGTCACTGCTAATGAGTGAAATGACCTGGTCTGGTCACTGGTCATGAAGCCAAATATTGCACAGAGAAACTGGCTTTAAGAAATTAAAACGGTATTTATGTAATTTGGGAAGTGATAGTAAACCAACGAAAGGTGGCCAATGTCTTTGAAATGAATTTCGTAATTTGTCGAGTACTTACATGAATATTCAAGCCTTGATTAAGATGTAGTAAAAATATTATGAACTCGCTAAGGCATATACGGCAGTAATTAACAAAGCCAAATGTATAATATCTCTGAATGAATGAGTTTAATAAGGAATCGTCTATAATTAATGACATATAATAACTATATAAATTGACAAGCATAAATTATTTTTTATTCAATGATAAAAGGAGTGTCTGATATTTAAACGTCCATACACATATTATACATTGATCCCAAAAATGAATTTTGTATTTTAAAAAACAAAACTGTTAAATATGTGCAGCCTAATTATTATCTTGTTGATGCAAAAAAAAATTGTAATAATCTTCCGTCTATCTAACGATAGTATAAGGTCCAGTTAAGTTTTTGGAGCTCTTATAATATTATATAAAATATTTATTGCTTGACTTAAAAAAAGGCCAGATTCCATAAAGTAACGTCAGATCGAACTTCAAAAGAGGTTTGAGACTCCCACAAAAGTGTAGACAGTCATAGTTTATTTTTAGTTTTTCCTGACACTAATTCCTGGAACTGTAGGGTTCAAATTTGTGTTTCCCGTGAATTGATAACTTGAATCAAACAAGCCTCTCAATTTTTTACCGAGCAATACAATTTAGCGTTAATTAACAACATGGTATTTTGGCATTTGGACTCAAATGAATAGCAAATCAACTATTTAAACAGTCACACATTAAAATAAAGGAGGTATAACAGATATCGAATTCTAGTGCAGTGCCAGTGCTGTAGTAAATTCTTATTTAAATGCTTCACTAGTTCTGGAAATAACTAATAAATTAGGTGATGACGTAACTACTGAGTGACCCAGGGTTCATTTCTAACTCAAGTTTTTTCTGAATTTCAATGAGACGGTGACCCATTTCTGGAAACTTTATTCTTTCTGACGGCTCCAGCTTCATGCAGTCCATCATCAGATTAAATCTTAAAATCAAAGTAGTAAATTCAGCAGTCTGATCATGACAGATAATAATGCATATTATAATGATTGATATTAGTCAAAACCATAATAACACGAATATGAAATGCCTACACGTCATCGTTTCCAAACTTGGGCGCATTTAGTCTGAGTCCAGCCACAAGATCATCTACAAACTCGATCGTCCAATTTCGTCCAGCGTAAGGAATTGTTCCGAGGGAAAATATTTCAAAGAGCGTCACACCAAAAGCCCAGACGTCGGATTGGACAGAGAACTCCATGTCACGCAGAGACTCAATCGCCATGTAGTTCCAGGGCAACGGAGTCTAAATGGTAAAAATAGATAACTTATTTGAAATATACTTTTTACAATAATTTATTATTAAAATCTTAAATCTGGTTCATGTGTGTATTTTATGCCTTAGATTTCTTCACGTAAGTTGAATAATTGTAAAGTTGGCGGGAGAGGCCAAAATCGCTTATTTTTGCAGTTTTTTCGGCTGTAAGGAGAACATTTCGCGCAGCCAGATCTCCGTGAATTACCTACAATATTGAAATTTCATTAGAAATTAGGCTTAAACTCCTTTAACTGTAATCAGTAATAAATATAACGCTTAACAATAGCAGGATTGCGAAAATTGTATTAACATTTTTCGTGCCAAGGAACTCCATTCCGCTAGAGATTTGCCATGCCCATTTGAGAAGGTCCAAGGTCGAGATCAGAGTTGATTGGTTTGCATCAGCTACATCAACAGAAACAGGTGGTTGCTCAGAAATCGAAATCGTGGTCATCTCCATCCCGGGTAGTTCAGTTGTGGGTACTGCTTCCGGATTGTGTGCACCAGCATTTTTTAAAGATCCATTGCCAATCAAATCTTTAAAGTCTGTTCGATGTTTTTTCAAGAAATTGAGTAAATCTCCGTTTGCACAAAATTCTAGTGCGATGTACACTTGACCTGCGAATTCCCGAATCAGAAGTGACTTAAAGTTCAAGTGCAAAGAATGTATTTCATAAAGTAGGGGACAGTTACTAACGCGATCGTATTTTGGTAGTTTGAGCTCCATGCAGAGCCACAACATGCGGATGTTTCCCCACAAAGCACATCACTTTCATTTCCGTTAGCAGAGCTAAGAAAATCGACACTTCAACGTGTGGCTTCACAGTTTTCACAGCTACAGGAATGTCAACGGCGGTTCTACTTCCTGGTTCATCCGAGCCTTTTAATGTGCCGCTTAGAACGAGTCCGAATGCACCGGATCCTAATTTTTTCCCAGCAACTTAAACAAAATGTAAAAGTACAACATTGAAAAATTTTGTTCCAAAACATTTTGGATTGTGAATATATAATATATGATTGTTTATAAAAAAACCAATATTACAAATTTGAAGTAGGTTGCTTGGGATTTCGTATTCGCTGTTAAATGGCTGCGACTCAATAAAACCGTAACCAGGAGTTGTTTCATCCGCATTAAGATTTCCTTTAAAAAATATGTCTATCTCGTTATCCGTTAATTCACGAGTTTTTTCTAGAAGACTGCGGACCTTTTTATGATAGACAGCACAGGCAATTGCAAATAAAATTCCAATTATCACGATGGAGACGCAAGCCACTGGTATGATGACGATTAAAAGTGGGTTCATAGAGTCTTCGACTCTACTGACTTTTAACGAAGACAAATTTATGTATATTAGACACAACTTTTTGACAGAAATGTGATACTATTAAAATTTACCTAATTCTGTGAACACCTTCTGAAATACTTATGCTACAACTAGAGATTCGGAATAGCCTGACGCTTAATATTTTTTTTATTGACAGCCTGGCTGATATTTGAGATCTGTCTCTGATTCGGTCAAATAAGGCATATAAAAATAATCATTGGTTATAGTAACTGGCTTAGCAGTCGTATAATCTAGAACTTGCCTTGTGTGCTTGGCGCCGCAGCAAATTCAGGATTAAATGTCACGTCTTGCAAAATTGAGTTTGTCGTTGCCCATGTTGCTATTACAAACGTAAATTATATGAAAATTAAATTACACAATTAACCCTTGACGTCACTACATGGACCTTGATGTTACTCGAGTAGTTAAAAAAAGTACTTCAAATAAATATGTATACATACTACAGGCAAGAAAATAAGAAGGATGAAAAATACCAGAAAATTGAAACTATAGGAATGAAAAATAGTACGCAAAATTGTAAGGCCTATTTTGAGTCCCACTGTGTCATATTATTTAATATATTCTTTGCCCACTTTCTCACTTATTGCTTTGCTGTCACCAATGTATAGATTTAAACTTGCTCCAGCCCCCATCATTTTGTGCACAATTTTTATAAAATTTGAAGTACAACATCTTTGTAAGCCCATTTAAAAAATAGCTTCAGGATTTTTGAAATTCGAAAATTTTAATTTTTTTTCGAAAAAGTTTAAAAAATATTTATTTCTGAGGCTCAGAGTTGAAACTAATTTTTTGAATAACCTATTTAGCCTGGTAAGGCATCTCATAGAATCCGCTTTCGCAGATCTTATGGCGCTTGTTATACAAAGACAAGCTAGTCTTGTACCTTTTCAAGACCTTTTGACCAACACTTTTTGTTGTGTACAGCGCAATTTAGTTTTAAACTAAATGGTTTTAAAATTAGTATCATAAAATCAGAATCATATTTGTGTGTAATTGTAAATTTTTTTGTAGCTTACTGCCCACCCCCTCTCCCTTCCGTTTGCTGCAAAATTGAATTTAAGAAAATAAGACTATATTTAGTAAATATATAATAGTGCTAAAATTGTTCTAGTTACTCACTATAGTAGGAAGTGTGTAATTTTGTATAGACCATTATTTAGTCAGTAAAGATAAAACAAGGCCGGAGGCAAAATTATTCAAACAAATATACAAATATAATTATCAGATAGAGTTTGGCAAGCTAATTTCATTTATCGTATCAATTTGTAGTTTAGTCCAGTAAAAAAACAAAAATTTAGAAAAAGGTGTCGCCCAGACTAAGATTTGAACCCCTGACCTGTAGCAACCAGCTGGAAGAAATGACCAAAGGATAGTTTAACATAAGCCATTAAGAGGAGGACTACACCTTTTTCTGGTAACTTATAAAAGGTGCAACATTTCACATTACCACTCGCGTGAATTAACTCCGAGCGTTGTTAAATAACCTTGGCTATGTTTATAGCCAAAACAGTTTCATATTTAATTGTAAACAGCAGTTTGGGGCACTTTGGGGCTCATTACTTTTGACGCTACATATTGGTACTTTTATTTCCCCCCGCCAAGTTTTGTCTTGAGAGCGTTATATCCCCTTTTACATGTTCGAATTTAATAAGGAACTAAAGTTGTGTTTAAGTTTAACGCCGACTGCGAAATATTGCTAATATTTGGTGTCATTCAAATCTATGCGGCCCACGCAGTTTTTATGACTGCCTCATGTAAAACGTAGGACATAAAATTTTGTGCAAATTCCCAGAAAATTTGGTAGAAATTGCGTTCAAAATGATTGATTTTTTGTATAGTTTGAACAATTGTCTAGCGACTGAATAAGCGTATTTATCTATATTTGAGTCTACAAGTGCCGTTTTTTGGGCGTCCAAGTTGGGCTGTTGAGACCTCCCCATTTACCACAATGGTAAAAGATCTATTTTTCAAAAATTCATAGTTTCAAATTAAAAAACATTCTTTGAATTTTCTCTCAGTCAGTCGCTTGATACTAAGTAGACGATGCTGTAAAAAATTGAAGTGATACGTATATGTTCAGGGAAAGCCTGGGAATTTACCGCTAAAAGTGTAGCCCCCCCCCCCTTAACGTTAAAAATAATTAAAGCTTAATTGCTCGAACTTTTTTGGCCAGAGCCGCACTGACAAAATTGCATATCGAGCTAATTTTTTCCCCATTTGTTATTCCAGTGTGAAATATTGAGTTTAAAAAAATTAAGGGTATGCTAAATACCCAATACAACATTATGAGGTAGGCAGAATTTTCATGTTTTGACCACACGCGGTTTTAAAAAATATAAACCGTTTGGGATTTACCCGGGTATTACAGGATACAATATGCATGTATTCGACTAAAAACGATGATTTGTACTAATTAACGTATGGCGCATCTGAAAAAAAATATCTTGTTCACTTTTGAAGTATGACCCGCCCTGACCTCTCCGTTTTCAGTAAATATTAGACAATAATTGTAACAAATTCAGTTTTTTGGAAGCTAATTCTAGAATTCTAAACTAAACTAAATACTAATAATAATACTAAACTACATATAATACTAAACTGTAGTTGTGTACTTATGATTTTAATTTTTACAGCATCGCATATTTCTAATAGTAGTGGACCCTTACTATTTATCAAATTCCGACTTCCCAGACCCATTTGAAAATACAGGCCCGCCTACTGCCTTATAATACTGTGTGACGAAGTGGGGTTGAGGAGTAACAGTTGAAAGGAGAAGTAGGTAGGAGGGGGGGGGGCGGAGGATAATTATCTCAAGAGAAACGTAAAGGGAGATGTGGTGGGCAAGAAATCAACGGATTCCGAGTCCAACCCTGAAGTGAAAGAGATTACCGTACGAAGGACAGTCCTCCTGCCAGTCTGCATATAAATGTAAAATACATACTAGAGAATATTTACATACTTTACAAATTAAGCCCGAATAAAATAATACGGACGTACGACACCCGTTTTACTATTTCAAGCAAATTAGTATTATTAATTATGTCAAGCTTACTTAAGTAGGAAACATGTGAGTAGTCCTGTATTGCGTGGCAAATTTCATCTCCGATATTATTTCCTGAATTGCTCCCAATGTCTTGTGTGTACAACAAAAGCAAACTTCCATTCACTGACCCACTCCAAAAGAAAACAAACTCCCCCGTGTTCATTTGCTTAGCATGGTTTCTCTGTTTTTTGGGCCAATTTTTGTTGACCAGAGAAAGGAAATTTTGAATCGTTTCAGACCAACCATATTTGTCATAAATGGGGTAATACCATCCACGAAACCAGTTGCCGGTCTTCTTCTCTTGCCAGTCCGTGGCATGATCCACTTCAAACGTTGTTCGGAGACTCCTATAAATGTCCAGAACGAGAATGGACTCCATCGTCCAGCCTGACACATCCCGGGCGGGCCAGTTCCCGACCCCACCGTTTAATTTGAGTATAAGACGGGCCATGTGGACCATAATGTCATCCAAGTAGCCTTTTGCGGTCGAATCGCGCCATTTTGAATGGGCAGACGGGCCGCACTCGATGAAGTGGCGGGAGTCAAAATCTCGGTCGTCCAACACGAAGTCATTTGAACTGAGGCAGCCCCAATCATCGTCTCCGGGCACTTGGATCTGCACGTCACTGATGACAATGTGGAGGAAAGGCTTTGAAAAGGAGAGTCCATAATTTTCATTCTCGGTGATAAACTTCCAGACTGCAGAGATTTTTTGAAATGGATCGAGAAAACCCGTGTAGATGTAGAAGTTTTTAAAATAAAAAGCGACTGTTTTATTAGAGTAGACGAGTGTGAGATGTTCATCTTGACCTCGCCACCTCTTATGCCAATTTCTGGGCGGGACAACGTTCCTTGAGTCTTCAGCTGTCAAAAGTGTAAAAAAGGTTACAAATTTAGACATTTTTGAAAAAAAATAACTTATTTCTGTTTACATTGACGAAATATTAAAAAAAAAATATTTTCTTCAAAATATGACATGTGTCTTTCCTACGTTCATAGGTGAAGAAGGGAAATTTGAGAGCTGAAATTTTCAACTCATTAAAAATCGTATTATTTTGAGAATTGGTAATTCTTTGCCTGTACTCCTCACTGAACTCGACTAATAAATTCTTCCCGACCGCCCCGTTCACAAAATGCATAAACAAGGCAAATTCTTCTGGTGTGGTTGGTGGGAGAGACGAGAAATTGGGTTCGTAGAGAAAAAGTAGGATGTTAAAGTTACTGAGGACGGGAGCGAGTCCGTGATGTGCGTAGAAAGCCGGGAAAATGTCATGATGAAATGCGTAGATCAAACCCGTCGTCTCATTCTGACTAAAGTCATTCCAGTCTTTTATCTCTGATGTATTCCCCAGTATATTTATGAAAATGTCATAGAATATTAAATCTGACAGATATTTCGTAAAATTGGACTTTAAAAACACTACAGAGTTATATTCTTGTGGATTTTTTACAATCAAGTCTCCAATACTACTGAAAAGTTGCTGTGACATGGTGAACGAATACCGAGTCCATACTGCTGGTGTATCCGTGAAACACTCAATTACATTTCGCCCATTGTATTTTCGATCGTTGTGAAGGTTTGCCTCACACGTGGATTCTCTTTCATCGGATTTATCAGAAAGATAATTGAAAATGACGTAGAGTCGAGGGTCGTCTCCAAAAGGGCCATACATTTCCTTGACGTACTGCCAAGCTTTGGAGAGGTCATTGTGAAACCACGTGATGTCACGACTAATATGAGTGTCATAGTACACGACCACGTTCCCGTCCGCGAACTGGCGAGTTAAAGTTTCAATTTGGTCTTGACGTGATTTTCCAACCCAGTGGTTTGGAGCTCCGTCTTAAAGACGAAAATAGAAAACATGCATTGTTGAAACCTATTATTTACTATATACTGCACATTAAATACATTCCACTGTTCATGAAATTGTCCCCATTTGCAGAAGTAGTGAGCTTTAGAAGGTAAAACTGAAAATACTTATTTGTTGATTTTATTCAGCAGACTCACCTCTACAATTAATTTCATCACTTTTGTCAGTGCAGTCCGGAAAACCGTTGCAGAGGTCGCTCCGTGGGATACACTCTCCTGTGGTACAAGTAAATTGCATTGCAGTGCACATACCACCTGCCAGTTAAAAATTTAAATATATATACATATATATATATATCCCGCCCACCTCAATAAATCATAATGCCTTGTACCTTATTAATTATTACATATCGTCTGTGAAGAACCAAAATGACCCATATCCAATTTAAGCTGGAATCAAAATGAGCTATGTCATAAAAACAAAATAAGAAACATGCGTAAAATGTTAATTAAGAGTTTTTTAAAAGCGTAAAATGTTCTATTTTCATGTTTTTCAAAAGTGTAAAATGTTTCATTTGCATGTTTTTGAAAAGTGTAAAATTTTCCATTTGCATGTTTTTGAAAAGTGCAAAATACCCTATTTAAATGCTTTGAAGACATGTTTCAATATTTTTGTAGATAGTGGATATATGGTTTTATTTTAAAATGGATATGGGTCATGTTGGTTCTTCACAGACGATATACTTTACTATACATATGGGGTTTATAGGGAAACGAATGAACTTACAACTTATTGTTTCGTCAGACCAGTCCACACAGTCTCGACTTCCGTCACATCTCTTGCTGTGCTGAATGCAATTTCCACTTCCGCATTGGAATTCGAAAATTGTGCAGTTGTTATTCCTTGAATCTGCAGGGTAACATTGTAATTAGGTTCGTTATTATCTGTTCATCCGACTATAGATGGAATTTATTTCATGTCCACACACGACATATAAGTGTAAGAAGAATATTCAGAATTTTGTCATGGTCAAATTACATTGACATAAATTTTCATCTTCTCCATTTGGACACTCCACCGTTTTATTGCAGTATCCATTTCCAGGAATACAAGGTCCGTTGTATTGGTTACATGTAAACGCATTGCCAGAACAGCGTGCTCCTAGTAATCGTATAGGACAAAGAAGTTATAGTGACAGAAAAGCACATCCATGATCCTTGTCCGCTTAGAATTACTCCGACTAGCATTAATTTTCTGTGCAAAATAATTTAAAATTGAAATAAAATTAAAAAGAAAGCTCACCACAATTTTCCTCATCAGATCCATCAGCACAGTCTTGGTAGCCGTCGCATCGATACACATTTTGAATACACCGATACGTATCATTCCTACACTGGAACATCCCTTCAGATCCAGAGCAACTACCTTCAAGTTAAATTAGAAATACCCCAAAGAAAATAGCGGATTTGCTTAATATTGTAATAGTTAACTCATAAGCTAATGGTTGACTCACATGGCTATTTGTAAAATATTTCAAAATGTTTACGTTTTTTTCTAAAATAGAATTGGAAATTAACTATAAAATAATCTGTAATTTTATTATGTAGGTAGGTACATTGCTGCTCATCAGAGCCATTGAGACAGTTTTTTTTCTTGTCACAACGATACTCCCGAGGAATGCACTTCCCACTTCCGCACCTGAACTGGTCACTCCCACATTTAGCTACGAATATGAAAATCAGAATGACAGGAGTTTAATTGAAACTATATGGTCATTTAATGACTCATTACAATTACAGATAAACGGCCACAGAAAATCAAATAGTTTTGAATAGTTAAAAAATAATGACTTGATTATTTAAAGAATTTACTTGAAAAACAATTCAGCTCATCACTTCCATCTCCACAGTCATCTCTTTCGTTGCATTGAAATCTTGAAGGGAGGCATTTTCCATTTTTGCATCGAAATCGAAAATACAATTCACACTCTACGGAAATAATATAAGCATATTATAAGACTGGCACAGTGAGTGTGGACTTTATTTTTATTATGAAAACCTGTATTTAAAATAAAAGCGTAATTTATAGACGAATCCATGATTTTGCGTGCCCTTACCCCCTTGTGGAGACGCTCCTTTTCCAGGTTGTACGACTAACAATAAGAACAGGATAACCGCCATGAATGCTGGTAGGAGAACGGTTAGAGGGATCGCACCCCGCTCACATCTCTTTTTCACCCATTTTATTTCCATGCCCGCTTCTCTACTAATATTAGTATATAAAAAAAATCATTTGAAGGTCATAATTATTATTAAATTCAGGTAATATTTGTGCTGTGTAAAATTGTCATTGGTTTCCTGTGGTTATATACACAGCAAAATAAAGAGTCGTATTACGTGACTGTTGTGGTGTTACTAATGCGGACACTAATTTCAGTTATTTTAAATTCGTTCCTTTTCTGTATGTAAACAAGGAAAACGGAAAGACAGTTTTTGTAGGAGCTGAGCAAGTATTGGATCGTCCATAAATTTATAGGGGGGCAGGGGGTCTATTCTGGTACCGATGTCATGTCAGCCGTCTTAACGCAATCTTAAATAAATTACAGGGGGGGGGGGGGGGGAGGGGGTGGGTGTGTTTTATAGGAGTGCTACGTTTGGTGAAATTATTTATGGACCAACCGTAGATGGATAAAACACAATAATAAAATCAAATTATATAGGAAGTGGTAGCGTGAATTCAATTGAAGTGTAATTTATTGCATAAACTAATATTTTTTTAAAACGGTCAATTTTTGTCACTGTTGTACAAGTTCTTATTTCTAGTAACCATTCCTAAAACATTGTTACAAATCACAAATGCTAAGCGTTTTTTTAAAATACTCAAAGTACATACCTTGTAATTTAATTTTGTCTACTCCATTTTATTTGAAACAAACACTTTAATTTTGACAGCGTAATTGACGTGATCCAATATCGTCAATCAAATTCTCCATGTATACGGACTAATAATAAAAATTGCGAAAGATAATTGTCCTTAAGAATCCTAATATTTTATGGAAAATATAAAATGAACGTCCAGCAGAACTGCACAGCGGAAGGGCACAAACAAGAGACTAATCGTAATCCTTTCCTAATTGATGTTTTAAAGCTAAATTGATGCCACATAGTTTATTTTCCTAGAAAATGTCACCATATAACCATAATAATGGTACAGTACGACTGCACTAGTTAATTATATATATCGTCTGTGAAGAACCAAAATGACCCATATCCAATTTCAGCCACAATCAAAATGAGCTATGTCATAAAAACAAAATGAGAAACATGCGTAAAATTTTAATTTAGAGTTTTTGAAAAGTTTAAAATGTACTATTTACATGTTTTTGAAAAGGTGCAAAATATTCTTATTTCATGTCTTCAAAACGGTGCAAAATGTTCTAATTCCATGTGTTTGAAAAAGTGCAAAATGTTCTAATTCCATGTTGAAAAGGTGCAAAATGGTGTATTTAAATGCTCTCAAGACATATTTGAATATTTTTGTAGATAGTTGATGTTGTTTTTAGCTAAAAATGGATATGGGTCATTTTGGTTCTTCACAGACGATATCCATAATATGTATGTTAGTTTATTAGTTCTCCGCACATTTTCCCCGCTCAAGCCTCAAGTTGAAATTATGAGAGGACAAATGAAACCAACATCCGTTTCCTATTTTCTTTCCCTGTTATTATTGAAACTTAGACATTTCAAAACATACAGCGGGAAGAAGTTATAAACACTGGACTGGAACTGGAAACCACAAAGTTTTTATAATCTGATATGTTTAGTAAACTTTGTAGTTCCTGTTACCTCCAAGTTTCCTAAATAAGTTAAATAAATTATTATCTTAATTACAAAGTGTGAGTGTAATAAACTGTGACAAAACAACGGAGCGACTTGGTTTATTTTTAAACCAGTACCGATACAACTCGGTAGAGGGCAGGACGCCTTTAGCTCCTGTGTTAAAGGTTCTTAGTAACTTCATACGCATTTCAAGCACATTTTAAATCATTATTTCTTATCAATATGTAACAAAAACGTTGTTTAAGCTATAAAGCCTTGATAAGTTTTTAAACATTCGGGCTCGTTCACAAATGATGTCATTAAAACATTTAAATTTATTGGGCCCAACAATAAGTTTTAGAAATTATAAACGAAGCACAATATTTTTTTTAAGGAATTTTTGAAACCCGCTATTAGCCTTTTAAATGGCGCATTTTTCTAATGTAATAAAATACTGAATTATAAGTTGTTGTATGAGCACAAGAATGAAAATGAAAGTGGAAACGATGCTTCCAACTGTGTAGAGTGAAAATACAAATGTATAAAATATCTGTATGCAATGTATTAAAAACTAATTTGTATTTTTTTTTAAAGTTGAAGGTATTAGTTGAAGTGCTTTATGAACTTAATATATTTTATGAAATATGAATAAAATATATGAATTAAAGAATGAGACATTGCGACAATTATTTTTTTGCTTTGTATATATTATAATTTCATAACAAGTTGATTTATTAAAATCAATGAATGGAAAAACATTGGAGTTGCACAAAATCGTACAAGTCTCGGGAATAAATATTTTGACAACAATAATTAAAAAAAATATTTCAATAACAATATAATTATTACACAGTAATTAAAAAATTTAGAAATATTTAACGAGCAACAACAAATAATAACGATAACAATATTAATGGAGTGTATATAACAGTTGAGTCCCCGTTAATTTCCATATTCGTGTCTGTGTGTGTATAATTAATTAATTATTAAAATATATAATAACAAACAATGAGCCAGCATTGTGCGTAGACGTAAGGAGTATAATAACATTAATAACTTTTCTTTTTTTTTTAAATCTTTTTGGATATTGTGAAAAGGAGGAGGAGGAGGAGGAGGAGGGCAGCTAATTTGTTCATTTTTTTTGTAAAATTTTGATTCTTCTTCTTCTTACACTTTTTTAAGGGGCAGGGTATTTTGGGTGTGGGATTGTTGTGTTCAAGGGAAAGTCACTTTGTTTATGTTTTGTTTCGTTTTTTTTTCAACTTTTTCTGTACGTTTTTCTTCACTCGTCAGTAATCGTAAAATTAGTACACTGTATAGTAAAAATGTCAGCGTGACTAATGAATTGTTCATATAAAAAATTCTAGTGTCCAATAAAAAAAGTCATGTCACATGTCTATAAACAGTGGTCAAAAGAAGTCATTACACAACTTTTACAAAACGTAAACACAAATATATAATATAGATATAATATAATATATTTGTACTATATCGTCCATATAGTTGTCCAATTGCATTGTCCGTTGATTTTGTATCGTTGGCTTTTTTGTCGTGTGGGTTCGTTTGTCGGTTCGTCTATTCGTTCATTTGTTTTTTGTTGTAAGTATCGTTTGTTTGTTTGTTTTTGTTTTTGTGTTTTGTAAAAATGTCAAAAGTTAAACTCGGGAATAAAAATAATGGAGATATAAAATATACAAAAAAGTCGTCAGTTATCTAGATATAAAAATTCTTGTGGCAGGGACTATTAATTGGTTGCCATAACATTATACTGAGTCGTCGCATTATATGGTAAGCGTAGGAGACGTATATTATTTGTACACTTACGTCAAATGTGTCTGTGTGTGGGTCCCTTTACAATATAATTGGCGAGAGATTGTAGAATCTCATCTCTATAAAATAACTATATACTATCTATATATATGTATATATTTTTACTTTTATATATAATCAAGTCGTTTTCGTTTTCGTTTTCGTACGCGTAGATTCGTCCTATATATATTTCCTATAAAAAAAGTATATAAATTGAGTCAGATCGTCCCTATATCTCTCTCACTATTAAATCTGTCCGTCTGTGTGTGTAAAAGTCAGTCTTTGGTTAAAACACAATAATTGTAAATTAATTAATTAAAAAAAAAATTATATAACATAATCATGGAAAGTTCTATCGAAGTAATTCAATTGATAAAAGTTGTTTGTTTTTCTTTTGTTTGTCGTAAGTAGTGTAGGTCTTTCAAGTAATAAAGTCTATAGCAGTCGTGTCCCTTTTCACTCAAGTCTAAGTAAGTTTGTAGAAAAATGTCCACAATAGTATAGTCATAGGGTAAAAACAATAGAGAGGGAATTTCGAAAATTTTAAAATTTGAAGGTAAGTAAGTAGTTTGTAGAAAAAAGATTTAAAGTTTGGAGATTTAAAAAAAAATGTGGGAAAAAATTAATTTACAAAAGCAGTAGGTAGTAGAGGAGTGGGAAAATTGTAGAATGGAAATATTTGAGCAAATTTTTTGTTTTTGGTTTCTTGTTCCACGCTTGTCGACATATCGACGGTTTCGGAAGTCTGTCACTTTTCGTTTGTTTTTTTTGTAATTGTTCAGTATTTCGTTTCGTTCCAAGTACGTCATTGTTGTAGTATATAATGTCTATAAAATTGCATTGTTTTTGTTTTTGTGTACGTTTGCTGTTGTTGTTGTTGTTGTTTTTTAAATGTCAAGGAAATCCCCACCGGTAATCCCTTCGCTTATCAAGTATACTGCGTATATATATTTTTTCGGAAAATCTACCATTGCCCCAACATGTGTATATGTGTGTGGGGGTGGTGATTAACCACTACGTAATTTGGAATCAATCAATTCTTTTTTTCATTTTGAATTTCTACAAGTAGTTTGAGAGTCCGAATCCGCCGTGTGTGTCTTGTAATAATGTTTAGTAATAAAACCATGGCCAATGGTGGAACAATAAGAGCCGCAAGAGATGAGGTTTCCTGAGATTTCTCGAAATGCCCCAAAGAGACGTCGGAAATGTGACCGATGACCTCGAGGACGGATCGACGAAAAGCCCGAAGATTTTTTTTTCAGGATGTAATAACAATAATAACAATAATAAAATTAATAGAGGAGAAGAGACGAGACAGACTTTTGGCTACTGGCAATCCAAACTGTGGAATTAACAGAAAAAAAAGAAAAATTTACAAATTAGTTTACTCATAACAGTAGGTAAGCATAGCACTTTAGGAAACAAACTGCAGCAACAGGTGAGATCTGATTTAATAACGATATAGTAAATGCATTTCAATCCACAATTCATAATTGCGATGATACAGTGACCTGGATTTGGATTTGATTGTGGGTCTCAAGCCTTGAAGCTTGTCCCTCGTGTCTTTCTGTAATTTGCTCATGATTCTGATGACCTCATTCAGCCTTCGCCTTTTTTTATTTTTTTTTTGTAGCGAGTAAAAAGGAGCGTTTTTAAGTTGAACTTGAGAGAGATGGTCAGCCATGTGTGTGCTATATAATATGAGACTACCATATCTAACGACTTTTGATAATGCATACTAAGCTTGAGACAATAGTCAAAGGCGAAGATGCGGATATACTGCACTATAGGCTGCTATCATATATCTGACTAGTGAGCTATATGCTATGCTAGGTTAGGCAAGTGGATTTGGATTTAATTTGTGTAGAAAAACTTGAAATATGAGTGGAGGTTGATAAGTGAGGAGGCCGTGTGAATAACCTGCCATTGTCTACAATATATCAGCACTTGTCTATAGTCCTATAGTGTTGCACCTATGCCCCTACTCCTACTGTATATCCTCACCTTCCTCGTCCTCACTCATGCAGACACAAGTGGGTGAAAGGTCAAGTTCAAGTTCCTTTGGGTCATCAAATCCTGTCAAGCTGGCTCTACTTTCTTTCCACTTTTTTCCCCTTTGCAAATATCTACTCTACCACTACAACCTGAATCACCTGTCTGTACAGAATCAGAACGAGAAACTACGGTCCACCTACCTATACACTACAACTACACAAAATACTCTTGTCTTTGTAGGTCACTCATTAAAGAGACTAAACTCAAACATATGTGGAAGATTATCATTAGGATCCGTCAAGTGAGGATAAGCATGACGAGATGATGATCATCTTCTCCTTTGCAAAATTCTACACTTTTTCTAAACTGTGCACTTGGCAGACTTAAATCCCCTTATTATGTATATCTCTCTAATATTTCGACAATGTGTCGTTCTGGTCACTGCCAGAACCAGGATACGAAATGACTTAATAATTGATGCAGAAAAGAGATATACGACTCGAGTTCTCGCCTACAGTCTGAGAACTCAGCATTTTTTTAAAAGTTTTATGTAAACAAACGTCTATCGTTTGGGAAAATCTAATTGAAATATTGAGCAACTTTTCTCGTAAAAAATTATATAATAATATACATTGCTATTATAAGAATACACTTGGTTCAATTGGATAACCGCTATGATTAATTGCAAAAAGGTGTATCTACTGACTCGTTGCTGCTGTCTGTCGTTAAGAAATGCTGTGATAAAAATACTGGAAAATACGAGTGGGAAATGGCAAGTGTGATGGTTACCTTAGGTTATTGAGCTTTGTTGTAGGCTTCGTAGAGTTTCTCGACGGCGGACAAGACCTTCTCGGCAGTTCCAGCCAAGTTGTAAGATCTGTATGAGCCATAGCCGCTGGCTGCTGCAGTCCCAGTGGATCCATAGCTGCTGTAGCTGTCACCGTAGCTAGAGCTCTTGGTCATCAGTGGGTAGATCACTGTGAAAAAATAGAGGGGATCCCGTAGGAATTAGAATATGGGCAAAGAAAGTAATGGACTAATTAATTGAATTATTTTGAATTTTTGCTCAATTACCGGCAGCGAGGGCCAAGAGAACGATGATGGCTCCGAGAGCCAAGAAGAGTCCGGTGGAGAGGTCGAAGGAGAGACCGGCGTAGGTGTAACCGTAGGGATCGTGACCACCTTGTCCGTGTTGTGGGTATGAGTTGTAGTGGTATTGCTGGGAGTAGCCTTGGCCGCCGCCGGGAGCCCCACGGGTGGAGTCATCTGGAACGGGCGATTTCACTTCTCCCTCAGCACTCACACCAGCCAACAGGACGAAGGCAAAAGGAACAGCTAACAATACTGAACGCATCATCTTGATTGGAGATTTGGATTTTTGATTTCCTGACGTAAATGGAATTTTCAAGAAGTTTTGTGTTTGTCCCGATTGAGGAGGAACCTATACGTCACAATTTAAAAAAAATAGAGGAATTTTTATTACTCTGATTTCACTTGTGTCCGTCCAAAAATAGTCAACGTCGTAGTTGTTGTGCAATGGCAGTGGCGGTGGTGGTTGGTGGTGGTAGTTTTAGCAATTTTGGAGATTTTGAATCAGTGAAAACTGTATATTGCTTATTATCGAATACTTTCCCCCTTCTTGCTTTCGTTCTTTGGTAAAAGTGTTGTTAAATAATGAAATATATGAAATAACAGATTTAATTATGTTACATTTGTCAAAATTAAAAAAGAAACTATTTATCGTAATACTCCCTGACAAATTAAAAATGGAAATTCAAAAAGTAGCTGTAAATTTTTAATTTAAAAAAAATACGGAAATTATGGAAGAAATTAAATACTACTGTGTGAGTGTTGGAAATTGGTTACGTAGACAATATTTGAGCCACTAATATCCCACAGTTAAAATTTCAACTGACTAAAGTGTGTGATAATCCAAAATTTCGAAATAATTCAATCCAAAAATTCCAAAAACTTGAGGGGCAAGAAGAAGGTGCGAGATTCACTGTGAGGAAACTGATTAATTGTTGAAAATCACTGAATTAAAAACTTGATATATTGCGGAATCCGTATCCACTATACTGATCCACCACCACTGCCACTCCAACCAAAAAACGTTTGTATATTTTAAAAAGTACTGAGAAATTATTTTAAAAAATTTGAAAATTTTTGAATATTTTTAAAAAATGTTGAAAATCAAGAAAATGATTTTAGAAAGAAAAATAAGACTTTTGATAGATATTTACCTGAGAGAGAATGATTCTCTTGGTAGTTGTTGTATCAACAAAAGGCGAATGCTTTGTGATTTGACTTGGAAGCTCCCACACTCTTTTATACCTCTACCCTCCACCTCGATAGCACAACATTTTTTTTTGAGCCTCCGCTTCAGCGTAAGCTAAGGTAGTTGGCGAATAATTATGATTCCGCACAATAGAACCAAAATGCCTATATAACGTAGTATATAGGAAGCTGAAGATCCCCCTACAAGAGCAGCAGCACCTCTTTCCTTCTCGTCTCTCTGCCTATGCACTTGAACTTGCCCACTTTACTTTACTTTACATTACATGATTAATATGATAGACGCATATGTATGGGATATTATGTGTTGAAAAAGCGCAGCCAAAGGAAACCAAACCACGTCTTCATCATCATCATCATCATCTCCTGCATCTTCTATCACAGATGGACAAGGATGCGGAGAAGGAGGAGAATTGAAAACTATGTATGATCTACATTTCTACTTTTTAACGGAAACTCATCCATTTCTTGCTTCGACTCTCAACTCCGGTTCGATTTTCGATTTACCATTTACAACACCACCACCACAACTAAGCTAACTACACTACCATCCACCCTGGGGTCCTTCTTCTCGTGTACATCCTTCACCACGATGACCACCACTCACAACAATGGGAAACATCTGCAGATGTGGAGACAGATGAGAAGGATATGGGATATATATTAGATTACTACATTTCACTCAGCCACAGCCAAAGGACAATATACGGCAACGACAATGGACGAGTCTTTTCCTATATTATCGATTTCTCTTCCACTTTGCTCGTCACTTGTTTGTCTTTTCTGGGATGTACATACGAAGGAGTGTGAGAGATCTCAACTTTCCAATTTTTGAACTGAAATCCATATCTTCTTCGTATCTTTTTCCATTTCGCATCTCTCTCCGTATGTAACTTTATGATTTTTTTTTTGTAGAAGAGATTTTTAGTTTTTTTTTCTTATGTTCTGTAAGCTTGCATGAGGTATGAATTTTCATAATTATTGTTGTAGTTGTTGTTGTTGTTGATTTCCACGAGCAAGTTCATTGTCACTTGAGTTCATCATATATTTGAGAATTGTAACAACCTTTCAATATTTTCCCTGTTAACCAACACTCCAATCTTCGATGGCAATGTTTGATTTTCCTTGGCTGGCTCTGGCTACAGATATATCTCTCGGGTGGAAGGATACAGTGTCCTATATTTGTTATCTGTAGACGTAAACAGAAACATAAACCGATGCCGATTCCGATGCAGAAGTTATACCTGTCTCTGTCTGAATTCTGTGAGCGCGGCTTCTGAATGTCTCAACAGTTGGGGAATAATTGAAAGTAAATATCAATTGTAGTGTCTATCTGTTTAGCTTTAGTTAGATGGCTCATAGAGCCTTTCCGCACCTGTTCCGGTTCCTGTTTCTTCCTGTAAACTGTATGGCTCTATTAAGAATAGGTGTTTTGGATTGGTTTGACTCGCGGTGCAAAAGGAGCGATCTAGATTCTATTTTAAAATGTAGGGTTTGACTAACCGTAGGTACTTGAGGAAGTCTTAAATTAAACCAAGCGACAAAGTGTAGTATGTAATCTTGTAATTCTAAGTTAATTTAATGCGGACTTTGCATTTTTAAAGTTTATGTGTGTTCATAGGGTGAAAGCGTATGCAATCAGATAGGAGGTTTTTGATGGTTGTAAAACGGCGGAAATGAGACAGTTTGAACCCTTTCAAAACAAGGAAATGCGACTACATATTTGAACCCTTTACAATGTACTGATAGGAAAATTTGCAAACCTTTTCAACAAGTGCAAATAGGACAATTTGAACCTTTTAAAAATAAGAATATACGACAATTTGAAACCTTTAAAAACGTGAAGATACGACAATTTGAACGCTTTAAAATATGCAGATACAACAATTTGTAAATCATTTAAAAACATACATATAATACAAATTTTAGTCCTTTAAAAAACACCCAAATACGCCAATTTGTATCCTTTGAAAACCAATATGCAAAAGCAGACATGTGACAGTCAAAATTGAAGAGTTATGAGGTTTGACAAAAATTATTTTCAATATTATGAGATTGAAAATCCAGGTAAAGCAGCGTTGATTTCTACTGTGCAATATATTATAGAAATAAAACTCCTTGAAATGGTTTTCTTATACATAAATATACCTAGGTATACATTTTCGTATATATACATATCCTATATATATATGTAAATTATACTTTGTTTTCTGTGAAACATAATGTCAAGATTTTATTTTTGCTTAAAAAATTTATCTTCCCTCACACAATTTGAATTAAATTGCAGCACAAAAATGCTTCAAAACATTTTATTTTATGTGGTAGTAAAATAGCAGTTATAGTTATATACATTGTTGAGACAACGTTTCTGCATCTGCATTACATGGATTTTTTGAAAACCGAAGGGCATAAACGAAAACGGCTTATCTCACTTTTTTCCTCCCAAACAGTAAACAGTTGCTTTCCCATAAAATATTTCAGTAGTTACGATGCTCCTGTAAGAGACAGGCTACACAACATGTTTTCAGTTTTTCGCACTCCAAACGTTTCCGTGACCATGGACAACAAGTCAAAGTCCCAGTCCGGATTCTCCCACCCCTCCCCATCTATTCTGCATACCCCTTTCCATAAGAGTAACACAGTAGACAGTAGACAGTAGGAGAGATTAATCGTAAAATACGAAAAGCGTTATAGCAGAGTAGAAATAAAAATAAATCATAAAAAAAGTCATCGTTGAGTTTTGTATTTTTAATATTTTTCATTATGTTTACATTTTGTGCTTTTTCGTCTTCTTTCATCTCTTATTCTATTACATCACTGGGGAAAAATGGATTTTAATCGCTTCGCTCACCCCATCATCATCGTATCTGAAATCTTAAAAAAAAGTAATGCTTCAGCGCCTTTTGAATTTTGGTTCGTATTAACATTATGTGTATAGTTGTGTGTGCCTTATACCCCTGTGTTTAATTATAGGGATGGATATAGACGAGTTCAGATATATGTATTTGATATAGGAGACAGTGTGTAATTATAACATGGATGGAATATGGATGGAGAAGGAGACAGACAGAGATGAGGTTTGTTTGAGGATTTAGAGCCTGATGAGATGACTTTGATACTGACAGTGATAATGACAAGATATACGAAGACAGAATGAAAGACGCATGTGTGAAATGTGTAGAATGTAGAAGCAGAAGTCATCGAGATGTGATTGGGATTTTTGGCTCAATAAAAAAATAGAGCGAATTGGTCGAGATTATTATTTGTGCAGTGAGTAGTGGGAGTGAGACATAATGTGTAGTAGCAGTGCTATCCAGAGTGTAAAATAAAATTAATTCCTATATCACTTCAATATATTCATGCGCTATATAGTGCAACACTATATAGTAGAGCTAAAGTAGAGCTATATAGTAGTAAAATTTAGTGTGGTGTGGGCGATCAATGAAGTAACAATGCAAACCATTCATTGGGATTTTAACAAGATTATCTGTAATCATAGCCACATAATATAGGCTATTGGTAACGGCATGTTTACAGGCTTTTTGTAAGATACAAAACATAATTTTTTTTCAATGATTTTGATTAATTTTACGAGCTTTGCAATATTTTATGATTTTTTAAAAACTTTCGACATATGTTGTAATTTTCAATTTCTCGTTTTTGAAAAATGATGCAAATGTTGTAATTGGGTGCTTTTGAAAAGTTAAAATATTCTAAAATTACGGGGTTTAAAAAATATTAAATGTTCAAATTATGACTTTTAGAAAATGTCGAAATATTGTAATTTAATTAAATTAAAAACTGTTGAAATTTTTAGATTTCATTCTTTTAAAAAACTATTTTAAATTAATTACCTAGCTTACATTTTAAAAAAGTGTAAAATCTCTTTAATTACGTACACAATTTTGAAATGCTCAAAACTCACTAAAATCATTGTCTACCAATTTTTTGCGCTTCTAATGCTATTTTTAGCTAAGTAAAAACAGTTTTTTACATATATCTATATAGCATGCTTAAAATCTATGAGTCCAGTATTGCCCCCTCAATCCATTTTTGAGCCGAAAATGTTTGTCATTTTTTTGTGTCTACAAAAGTTTGGAATTCAGAGCCAATTTAAAGGGTGCTCTGCAGTTATTACAGAATTGATCATAAACAAACCAAAAAAAGACGGGATGATTTTTTCCCTGCACATTGCCGTCGAGTTCCTTCTCAATTCTCAATAAAACTCTACAGAATCTTTATGTTGGAGAATCGAGATGATGAGATGCAGTGTATGTGTTGGATGTGGACGTTGATGTGATGTGATGGTGGGATGGTTGTTGGCCGTTGCAGGGTGAAACTTTTGGCCTCAATGTTAATGTTTCAGTGGATAGGCTGGATTTACCGCAAGGAAAGCTACTTTTGTTCCTCCTCACTGCAGTGCAGGTTCACTCGCTCTCTTCTCTCTTGCAAGCAATCCATCTGCATACCGACACGATGCCCAATCCCAACAACCACCTTCCATATTCTATTACAATTATCACTATTACAACAACCACACAACCTGGTTACTCCGTCCATCTCCTTCCTTCTTTCCACTACTCTCCACCGATACCGACACCGATATCGATAAGCGATCCTCCACAAATGACGTCGGGGAACACTCCAAATTTTTATAGCAACCCTGTGTCATCAGCTCTTAACCATTGCGTGACCGTCTGTCCGTATCTTTGGCTTTGACAAATGTCATCAGTAACGAAATAGACCCATGACGTCACTTGTGGACGATCCCTAATCTGCAATGGATAGTGTAGGATTTTTCGCTTTTTGGTGGAGGGAGTGAGCCTTTTAGCCTATATGCATACAAATCACCATTAATTCCTTCACTTGAGCTTTTAACGCTGAGTGAAGATACAGCCTTTTGCATCCCCGTCCCACTACCTACAACTACTGCAGTACTACCTGTTGGGCAAGGTGCTGGTACTGGGACTGGTACTGGTGCTGGGACTGGTGCTATGGTGGACTGTAGCAGTTGCTTTTGTGAGACACAAAGGGTCAAGATCATTGAAGGTTACGCGGAAGTGGATCTCCTGCCAAAAATTCCACAACAACGCAACGTTTTTGGTGGCTCAAAAGTTCGAAAACGACTTTAATTTTTGGCGCTCATCGGGCTCATTTTTTTTGTATTTATTTAAATTCATTCCCCAGTCAATCTGTCTCCGCTGTCTCCGTCCCCATACCTGTCTCCTAAATCATCCCGCCTTTGTTATGCAGAGAATAGAGAGGCAATTATTACTTGTACGAGGACGACCATTACCTCATTCCACACAAATTACGTGTCTATACTTTCTGTGTGTGAGTGATCTGACATCACGACCACACGACTTCCACAGATCTGTAAGCCCACGTATCCCAACAACGCCATGATATGGCAGATAAATTTTGTGTAACTCGGGATTACCCAAGCGCTTACAAAAGTATCTTGATTATTTTTGTACAAAATTATTAAATCCGGAATCCAGAATTGTAGATATGATTTATTGTGCGCGGGCATTGGTTCCACATTAATTCCCATTTAAATGCTATGGGGTGATGCAAAATGGTATATCTAAAGACCACATGTGGCCTAATGACATGGCCATATGACTGTGTGTATCGGAAAAAGGAGGGAGTATATACAGTCCACTTGTAAAACCGCAAAAATCTCCACCTTCCATAATAATTATGCTATCGATAAGGAGATGACATTTTTGGGGGTTTTTGGGTTTTTGGTGTGGGGAAATAATTGGGTCAATGTAAAACTTCAATTTTTGACCTTGAAGGAGGATATTATGTGGGGAATGTTCAAGTTTGTTATGTAGGTGAAATGATTGGAATTGATGTGTGCCGGTGCCGGTGCCGAGCCTCATCTCTCTGTGGTCTCTGACCTATTTAATTTTGTACTTGATCTTCCATCGACGAACATCCTCACCCGCAAATCCTTGAAGGCAATTTAAGAATCTCATTACTACATCTCCTGAACCAAGAGCAACTTCATCATGAGGATGTGTGGGATCCTCCACAATCAAGGAAACGAGTTTGTCACTCAATACGAATACGAATATGAAATACAGGACGATAAGTGTCTACGGGATATTGTCTATACATATTAACAAGCTACTTACCTATACTATACAGTGTGCGCCTATTAAACAACGACTATATAACTGAGGAATGTAAGAGAGGCACAGGGCGGACAGAAGGTCGCGGCGTAATAGGAATGTGGGTAAAGTGAAACACGGATTTGTCATCAATTTATTGGAATTTATTTTATGTGTCAGGAGTCAGGTTCAGGTTGATGGGATATGGGAGATCATAAGGCCTTTCTTTTTACAGATAATATATTATGCAGCCTGGTTCGGATTTCTTTGTTGTCGTAGTACATGCAGGATATCATCTGCGAAGAGTCAAAATGACCCATTTTCATTTTTAGCTATAGCCATAATGTACCTACTTTATACAAACAGATTAAAATACCATGATCAGGAACAAAAGCATGTAGATAAAACATTTTGAAAATTTCAAAAACATGTAAACGTAATATTTTGCAATTTCCAAACTCATGTAAATAATGCATTTTGTAACTTTCAAAAACAACGTAGGTAAATAAAATATTTTACACCTTGCAAAACCAAGTAAACTAAGCATTTTGCACTTTTCGAAAACGAGTAAATTAAATATTTTGAACTTTTCAAAAACGAGTAAATGTAAAATTTTAAATTTTGCAAAAACGTGTAAATAAAGCATTTTGTCTATTTCAAAACGACTGAATTGAAGATTTTGCAATTTTCAAAAATGAGTAAATGGAGCATTTTGCAATTTTTAAAAGAATTTTGAATTTTTCCAAAACTTACACCTAATATTTTTCGTAATTATGTCGTTTATAGTGATTTGTAGACTTATTGTTAGCTCATTTTAATTGTAGCTTAAATTATGTAATTGGATATGGGTCATTTTGATTCTTCACTCTTCTAACATTTAAGCTACACGCATCTAAATATGAATCGCACAATGTGATTAAATTCCTTACTATAGGATTTATCATTATTATTTACCTACATCAATGTAAGGCATTTTGTAGAAGAATTTTTTCTAATTCGGATAATTGCTGATACATTAGCTGCCGTAGAATCGGTAGAATTCTCGAGAATAAGAAAAGGTACGTTGAACGTTGAACGAGCGACGAACGTGAAAGTTTGTTAAATTTTGGCATTAGAACGGAAAGCACAGTGGCAGTGGAGTTCGTTCTCGTTCAATATTATTAAATAAGTCAAATGCCTTGTGAGTTCACCTTCGTTAGTCATCATTATCATTGTCAAATCACACCAAAAAAATCTCTTATGTCTCTTTCTTACGATTTGTTGTTGCATCTCATGTCCTTATGTCCTCCATTGAATTGACTCACTCAGTCAAAACAGCTGTCACGATACCGGTACCGGTACCGGTACCAGTTACCAGTCGTGGACATTGACATTGGTTTCCATTGGCAGCCGGCGTCTCTCGAGTTTGAACTACATGGCCATCGTCCAAAAATTCCAAATTCCAAATATGTAACAAATACTGTGTAAAGTGAGTGAGCCATCCACTACACGGGACACAATGAACAATAACAATCCAATAACCTTTCTTGCCCATTTACCCTTTCCAACGCCAATTTCTACTCATTACTATTCCAATTACTTTGAGCATTTACGGGAATTTTTACCATCCTCCTCATGGGAAGAGACCGTCCACAAATTATGTCGTGGGTACGGTGGGTGGGTTTATAGTCAGGTTCACATGCCATGTTAATATAGCCACTGTTAAATTCGTGACATGGGGGTGGGTAGGTCCTAATAAAAGTGTGATAATTTGGCTGACATCATTTATGGACCATCCCTGAGCTATACCTTAAGGAGAATCATTTGATTTCATTTTTAGTATGATATGCCTATCACATCACATGAATGACTATATTAGTAACAGAATGAGAGGATGAGGATGAACTCTCGTCATTTAAATAATTCTTTTATAAAATTCTATCTCTGTAATTCTATATAGCTAATCTAACGGTAACGGGTGGACCACTAAAATATTTACATTTTTATGTCATCACACCTTTACTGTAGAACACTACTTTCTGAACTCTGTACAAGGATAATTAATATTGAAAATCTTTACATTTTACTTTGTCCGTCCATCTCGATCCATCTTTGCTGTACTCTGCATCTGTAGTAAAAAAGAAAATAATGGCGAGATAATTTACCTTACTTTCATGATACAAAAATCCAGTGCTAATTTGTATTACAAAATACAAAGCATTTGAACCTTCCAAAATTCACCGTTACGGAGTAAGAAAAAAAATTATTAAAAATAGAAGTGGAGTAGAGGCAAATTGCTTAGCGCGGATTTGATTACATTACACGTGAGTGAATTGAAAAATAAAAATGATTGGATTAATTATAAGCTTTTTACATATTTGAATTTGACGCTCTATAAAATATGTGTTTTTTATTTAGGGCTGCATTTTGTAGATTACTACACGAAAAGGTCTTTATTTTGTGCGGATACAACTTTTTCGTCGGGTTAGTATAGGCTTGTAATTAGATTACTTAAATGAAAAAGAGGAGTAGTGACGAGTGACCAGTTAAATTGGACGTCACTGCGAAAGCTAAAGTTGGAGTCTAAATCCAGATTTGAAATGATAATTTTAAGATGTAGATAAGGATACAAAAGATTGTACATCTCTGTCCTATATCCTATAGACTAACATCTCAATACCTATCCGTATGCAATACAAGGAAAATGTAGCAAGTAATTAAGCCCTGCGATAAGAATACTGATATAAGGCAAAATCTCTTTTGTAAATTTAAATTGAATTTGTGAGTAAATGAAAAGCTATGTATTGCAATCCCATAATTAAAATGCTAACACTACACATCGCCTATACCGCCCACTCAAAAATTTCCCTTAAAGAACTTCTCTTTCGTAAGCCTGTAATTATCATTAGCATTATCATTACCATTTATTTAAAGTTTCATTTTTTTTTGCTTTAATTTTTAAAGTTTCTTTCTTTAATTCTAATTATTGTGATAATGATAGTTACTCTACATGTATTTTTTTGCTTTCATTTTTTCTTAATTTGGAGTTGAAATTCGGCTATTGCTTATACATGGTAGGAATGTTGCCTTGTTTTGATTTTCGCGGCTTAATCCTTTTTTTGTTTTTAAGTAAAAAGTCTGTAATACTTTAGAGTTTTAAACTGGAAACAATCCTCTGAAGGTTTATGCTTGTCCTGTTACTTGACTTGTTTAGTAATCTAGGTGACACTTTTCTGGGCAAGTGGTTCGTTTGTATTTAATGCCGTGGATTGTGGATTAGGATTATAACTTATACGATTAGCGATAAGCTATAGACATATAGCTATAAGCACTATATAGGGGAAAAGTGAGATCATTGAAATGCTTTTAAAAAAAATCTTTGCCATTTCATTTTCATTTCAAAAAGTATTTGCACTAATTGTTCTGCTTAGTTTTAAAATTATCGTATGTAAATGAGCATAGCTGAGGAGCAAAGTGCGGATGTTGGACACCTTATGCACCTGACTCAAACGTAAAGGAACTACACGATTAGTAAGTATTAGTATAGCAGTGTGTTGTTATGTATGTGGCTGAAGTTGTAGTGGTAGTTGTTGAACAAGAGCGTTGACGTTATCTCGGTCATAATTTGAGGGATGTACGTAGCATGGGACGGTGAGAAGGTCAGGATATAGAGACTCGTCGCATCGTACAAAAGATATTCAATACACTCGGCTTTGGCTTCGGCTAATTAAGATAGAAAGAAAGTTAAAGTGCTCCCTGCAGTAGTAGTCTCCCTTTGAATTTCCCACTCGACTCACTACGTAGTAAAAGTAGATGCAGCTCCAAACAATATTATACTGTATGTACATAATTAATTGGCCAATATTTTCTGAGACTGTGTAAGTGACTGTGAGTGAGAGGAATAAATGCAGCTCTGACGCTCCCCTTTCCATCAGCCGGTTAATCAATTACTCCATTTTTTTTAAATGCCACCACCAACACCACAACGACTGTGACGGTCTACAACCAAAACCAGAACCAGCAAGAAAAGCTGTATGCATATAGCTTTGGTTTTCTTCAGAATTAATTCGAAATTAAATCCCATCTCATTGCAATAATCTATTTTCTAAATTTTAGCTTTTTATTTTTCTATCTAACTAAACCAACCTTTGACTTTTGTGTCTTGTCATTTTCCAAATTTCATGTGAATAAAAAGTCTTCCGAATAATTGTACAGAATTGAAACATTTTAATGGCACTATAATTTAACACACGAATTTTAAAAGACATTTTAATAGTAATAATTATTGTAAAGGAAATAATCATTACTGTGGTGTAGAAATGATTTTAGAAATGTAAATTTCTTCATCATTACTACTACGTAAAAGTATTGGGAGTTGGAACGCTATGGCAGTCTTGCGTTTTCCTCTGTAATTTGTAGTGTGTGTGGCTCATTAAATTGAATTGAAGGGTGAATTATTGACATATAGACGTAAGTAGATGCTGCTGTACTTTCTTTCAAGGCAAAATACAAGCGTAGTGGTGAATGCTACGCGATGAAGGTTATTGATAATAATTAAATTACAAACAAAAGTGCGACGACTTTTGGCTTTCTGCATCCATTTGTTTTTCATTCATAAAATCCATTCAAGAATTTTACACATTATTGCACTGTACTACGCTGCACTGTCTGTGTTAGACGTCAGGAGTAATTTACAATTTACAACTGGCATGTATAACAGGCAACAGGTAGGTAGGTAGGTACATATATATACAGAGGGCGATGAATGGCTGGCTATATAGTATAGGCAACACTATATAGCAGTCACAAGTTTTTGAAAAATTTCCCCATTTTTTTTATAAAGGGTGCAGGACCTATGTAAGATATTTAAATGTGCGGTGAGGATTACAGATATCAAAATGTTAGATATGCTAAAAAATGTTGATTTTGGATATTAAATAGACGAGAGAGAGAAATGATGAGGAATGTGCACCTCTCAAGTTTCACACCTCACCTTCACGCGTACGTCTCTCCAATGATCCACTTGAGGACGAGGAAAGCTTTCACATTTCTCACTCTGAATTTCTGCATCTCATTCGTATTCAGCCGGAGATCCCCCATTTTCACTTCCACGGCCACGGCACTAGACACAAGAGAGACGACCAGACACCAACACCAATGTATAGGCAGTTCATCATAATCATATCGTACCAATCCATGGACTCACTCACAGGACCTTATGCTTTGCTTTTGTGGGGTGTCAAAAAGTCTAATGGCCCTGTCAACAACATGTGACGTACCTACACACAATGTGGAAGTTACATTTATGTGAGGTGAAGGATCGGAGATCGCAGTACAGCAGGTGTCAAATTCTGACCATATGATCGTATGAAGAGTTTTTTGACAAAACGCACAGTTTTCACATTTCATTATATGTATCGTAATACAGGTGTGTGTCGTTCAGGATCGCGGATATTTATTGTTGCGGTTAAAAAAATTTCCAAAATTGTTTGTAATCATTTATTATTATTAAATTGTAATAATAATTTTAGCCCAATCTCCAATAAAGAACTCACCTACCATTAGGGATTATCTACACATGACGTAATTGAAACATCACCATTTTTATTAGTACCCTCTTATCCCCCTGTCAGTCATTCAGTAGCTTATAAACATTACATAAATGGCCATCTTTAACATCATGAGTGACCAAGTATAGACCCATTGACTCTATACGGCTGACGTACTTTGTGGATGATCCCTTACCATATGAGTTCCTTGCTAAAGGGAGCATATATGGATCTATAATGTGTAGTGAGCTCTCGCTTGGACGCGTCCGTAAACCAAACCAAACCATTGCAATGCTCACAAAACTACAACATTACAATGATTTGAAGATTTCCAATTAAACGCGTCGGTAAATTAAAACATATCTCTGTTTTATTTAGAATCTAACATCAGCTGATCATTTTACGGTAGAGGGTAATTTAATGATATTATTATTTTGTTCCTTTTATATTCTGTAGTTTTAAATCAGTGTGTTTAGTAGTACGTGATTTTAATAATGAAAATAAAGGGGAAGCACGTGGAGTGCCAAAGACTAATTTTAAATTACTTACAAAACTCTTGTATTTTAGTATATGGCACAGTCAGCGTACATGACGCAGTTTAATTGCAGTTAAAATAATTGGCCAGAAGCTAAAATAAAGAAGCAACTAATCGTAAGCTTACAGCAGGAGCAGGCGCGTAGAGATCTCTTGAATAAAAATGTGTGCATTTTATAAAATTATTCAAATTCCTAAAAGTCATGCAGGTGATAACAAAGTGTGAAAATAAAAAATGGGGAGAATCTAAGTAGGTACAAATGTGTGAGAACGTGGGAAAATGTGTAGTGGAAATAATAAATTATGATTGTAATTTATGGTAATTAAGATGGAAATAAAAATGTGAGTAGAGTGGAAGGAAATAAATGGCTGATGGAGGATGATGATGTGCTAATGTTGGGGGAGTGGATGACTAATCACTCTTTTCAACCCTATTTGCATATTTATTTTACAAATTTTATTTTCTGTGTCAACCATCTTGTAGAATTAGCTCAAATTAAAAGTGCATATAGCACAGTATCTATATCTGGTACATTATAATGGTAACCATTTGGCTATGAGCGTAACCGTAATTATAATGCCATAACGATAACGATATACGATATAACGCTTATTCTGTACAGCGTGGAGGGAAAATTTTAGTCATTCAAAAGAATGCGGAATTAATTTGCCACGTTTTTTAAATTAAATCAAGATATTTAATTCCACATTTAATTGTCTGCGTCGTTTGTTAGACGTAACGTCATTAAAAAAGTTTCGAACCAAAATTATATAAAATTGTTTGTAAAAATAATATTTTAAAGCTATGCATATTTTCAAAAGCTTATTTAATGACCAAGAAAGAAAGACAGAAAGAATGAAAGTTGAACTCTGAGAGTATTTTTTTTCTCTCCTTGTTATTGTTTGTTTTGTGGTGTGTTAGTCGTGAGGATGTTTTGAAATTTGGACAATAAACGATTCATATTTACGAGCCATTCTTTTCCACATACTATATGTACACATTTTCAAATTTATGTTTTTGGCATTTTTTTCTTTCGTAGCCCTTTGCTTCTAATAATTGCATTTCCCTTTTTGCAGACTGTCTAACATCTTACACGAGTACGAGTCTGCTTGTCTGGCATTGTATCTGCGATATTTGAATGAAGTTGTAACTTGTCCCAAAAGTCCACAGGAAAAACGACATGAAATAAATTATGACTCACGCCCCCCACTCCTCCGCCGCTCCACAAACACTTTTCTTTCATTTACTTTGCACACGTGCAAAATGCGCTCTTCAACCTGCAACCAGCCATTTAACATTTTCACAAGAGATGCTTAGTGCTCGAGATTACAAAGACACAGAAAACGACTGCATCCGCATCCGTTATCCTTAGTAGTGGGCTAACGTCTCCCAATCTGCTCTGACTCTATGTACATGGCATACATTGTCTTTATTTCTACAACTGCTACAATGCAACAAGGCGTTTAATGAAGGACAGAGCTCATTTTCATTTTCGCGGTTTCACTTTATTTCCCATAAAAAAACTACAGCAAAAGAGTTTCAGAATTTGTGAATACATCGTCCACATGCTGTGCAGGTGGACGCCGAAGTCGACGGTAAAAAACTGTATGTAAAAAAATGCAATATTTATTCAAATTTTTGAGTGTTTGTATGTGTCATATATTTCCCTTGTTTTTTACTGTATAGTGTATGTGTCATATGTTTTAGTATGCATGTTAAATGAAGATTGTTTTATTGGGCTGGGGCTGGACTACGCTGTGAGAAGATGTGCTATGGCTCAGAGATGTTTTTTAACAGCCTACTTTGCTTTATTACACTGTGTCTGTGACACACGTGGGACATGAACATGATGCTGATGCTCATGATGATGCTGTCTCTGTCGTTTTCATTCTGAATGCAAAATCTTCATTACTATGAACTTGAAGCTTAGGAGACAGCTGACTGAAAGAATTTTCAAACTATGTTTGTTTCGTACATAGCGTTTTTGTGTGTGTGCTTTCCTCGTTTTTTATACAAAGTGAGACAGTCATCCGTCTTGTACTGTCTACTGCAATGACTCACCCCCTCACTATAGGGATAGGCAGACAGTACAGGACACATGCATACTGAGGTTCATCAGTTTGAGTTACAATGTCAATGACTACGCGGTCATGTCAATGACATGTGGAGAATGCAATTTAGAATTCATAGAGTCATTCACGAGACATTCCTGACACATATTTTGACGCCCTTGTTCAAGCTGAAGGTATGCAAAATATGCAGAAATGTGCTATGTAAGTTTTTATTATTTGAGAGTTTATTTTATACACAAAATGTTTTGTGTGGGATCGTTCACAAATGGCGCCATTGGTGTAGAAAAAGATCATTTTGCACCTTTCGAAAACGTTTTTGCAATTTTTAAGTGTCTAAAAATAATATTTTGCACTTTTTGAAAACATGTAAAAAAATATTTTAGACTTTTTAAAAACTTTTAAAAAGAACATTTTGCACTGTTTTAAAACTTATTAAAAAAATGGTATAAACTTTTCAGGCCATTTACGCCATGGTTACGCTCATATGACAGGATCGAGTAGTGTAATAGAGTCGGATTCTTAAAAATGATCATTTTCAATCACATAATTTGTGGACTATCCCCATTATAACTTTAATGTTAACATTTTATTTTTTACTAATTTTGAGTAATTTAAAAAAATATCTACATAGTCAACTCAACAAAATTCCTAATACTCCATTTGATAATTTATTTATGCTATTACATGTTTTCATTTTTAAAGCATTCAAAAAATAAAAAATCTAATATACAATTAATTCAAATGCAAAAATATTTCGCAACCATAATATTCCACATCCTGAAACATATAAAACAATTCTGAAATAATAATGTTAGTAAAAATAACCTCGATTTAATAAGGGCTGAAAGTTGTACTGTAAATATAACAGTTTAATTCCAATTTCAATAATAGGCTGTATGTAAGTATATATATTTAAAAAAGTGGTTTACTTTCGATAAACGGTTTGTGTGACAATTGTCTTGTCGAACCACTTAGCTAAAAGCCTTATTGTGTGTAAAATGTAAAATGTCAAAGAAAGTAAAAATGTGAAAAAAAGAGACTTTCTGTAACGTATGGCAATTGATGTATTCAAACGCAGATACGTAAGGCGACCTACTGCACCTGTACCGGTGCCGGTGCCGGTACCGGAGCCGGAACCGGTCGTACCACGTGTGATGATGCGTGATCCAAAAATACAATAAAATACATGTACATGTACTTCCGATGCCGATGCCATGCCATTCCCGACCTCGACCCCAGCTTCCGACTTGCTCTTCACGAACGAACAATAATCAGTCCCAAATTCCCATCCACAATCCTCCATGCGGACGCTAACAATGCACTTTAATTGGCTCTACACTCTCAAACTGTACTAACTATAAGCTGCACTTGCTGCAATAATTATTTCTGCAACAAAATAATGCCAAAGCCTCTACTACACGCTAAGTACTAATCTCGTTCTCACAAAAGCGCACAAATACGATATAAAGTTGTCGTCCCAACAAAAACCACTCACACCCGTTATAAAATAGTACGAAGTCTAAGCGTGTGTTTGTCTTTCCTTTTTTTTGCTGCTTCTTGTCTTGCAAAACATTAATAGAAAAAATTGCCAAAGTTAACTTTTAAAATAGACTAAAAAAACTACAAGAAAACAAAGAAGACCCACACTAACAAGTATATCTAGTAATATAAAAATGGTGCACCAATATGTACCAGTATGCCCCATATATTTACACGAAAAGTAAACAAGTACAACAAATTATTTTTATAAACGTTCCTTTTATTATTACTTGTGAACGGACATGTGCAATATGCCCCATTGGTTTTAGTTTTAGTACTTGGTACACTTAAAAATGTCTTAAGATTATAAGAAGCCATTGTTTTCTAGACTGTTTATCATTTTATCTGGGCAGACTTGACAAATTGGCCTGAGTACAAAATAACTACAGAGACTTGATTTAAATTGCAACAAGAAAAAAAAGCGAAATATACATCATGAAAACATTAAACAGTCTCGTCAGTCCATTGTTTGTCTCGCGGATTTTTCTTAATGATAAAAGATTGATTCAGATAGGGAAAAGATTAGACGGGGTCGTCCATAAACGAAGTCATTGGTATAGTGTTGGGTATTTATGGCATGCCATGCTGAAGATAGCCATTTAAGTACGTAATGTTATGAGATAATGGCATGGGGGTAGGGGTTGTCCTAAATTAAGGATAATTTGAGTGACGTCATTTATGGACAATCCCATACTTGCTTAAGTATCGTCTTCTACGTCCGCAATTTTTTCTGTTTGACTTTTGACAGAAACTAAAATTAACTATGTAAACAAAATGAGAAATATTCCCATGGTATATTGAATGCAGTATATAAAGTATAGAGCATAGTATATCCTATGTCATATGCACTACGTGTATATGAGTACATGTTATGTGTCTTAATGGGAAATGGAAGCGGAAGACTGTAACATTATCATCATTATGTTCGAGTTTAATAAATTGTAAGTGAAGCATTTTTTTAAATCGTTTTTAATTATTCATAGCATCGTGGCTTTTTATTTAATTATAATGCAGTTTTCAAGTGCAATGAGCACACGCCTCCGAGCAAACAATAAAATACAGTTTTTGAGCACGTGGTAAGCAATCTCTCACGCTCCTTGTGGACTCCACATCCACATTCTAAATACGAACTTTGAATATATATGTGACAATTAGTGCCATACTAGAGATCATGGGTAGGATGCGGCACATGGTAGATGTATGTGATCTGTCATTCTGTCATCTTCGCCGTGTCTTTAAAATCTTTGCGAAATTGACATAACATGACATTGCGTGGGATTTCGAAACTTTGGCTGTAGGACTTAAAAAAGAAACATAGAGTTTACAAAATGGCATTTTGCGTTGGTAAGACAGATAATGTATGTACGACGCTTCATTGTGTGTCATTTTCGAAAATGGAAAAGCTCGAAAATTTTAAAATTCAGGAATTGATAAAATTTTAAAACACGAGAATTGGAAAATTCAAAAATTCGACAATTCGAAAATTCGTAGACACGAAAATTCAAAATTCAAAATTTTGAAAATTCAAAAATTCGATTCGAAAATCTAAAAATTCGAAAATTCTGAAATTTTAAAACACGGAAATTCGAAATTTATAAATTCAATAATTCAACAATCCATTTTGATAATTTTGAAATTCAGAAAATCGACAACTTTCAAATTCTAAAACTGGGAAAATTGAAATTTAAAAATTCAAAAATTCAATAATTCGACAACTCAAAAGCTTGAAAATTCAAAAATTCGAAAAATCGACAATTCTAAAAGTCTAAAACTCTGAAATTCGAAATTTGAAAATTAAACATTCAATAATTCGACAAAAATTTGGAAACTCAAAAATTCGAAAGTTTGAAAATTCGGAAATTCGGAGATTCAAAAATTCGATTCGAAAATTCGAAAATTTTCAAATTTTAAAACTCAGAGAAAATTCAAAAACTCGGAAATTTTAAAACTTAAAAAATCGAAAATTCAAAACTTCAATCATTAAAATTTGAAAATTCGAACCTGCGTTTTTTCTCACTTTTTGAAATTCGAAGTTTACCCCTTAAGTGATAAAGATGTACGTACTAAATAAAAATAAAGTGCATAACAGTGCAGATGCTCCAATTTGACACTACCTGGGCTGCTTTTGGTATAGACAATTTATAATTTTTATTAAGTTTGTCTATAGGTAGGTACTTTATATTCAGTGTTTGCTACCACAAATCAATTTGACACGATGAATATAATAATTGATTAATTTATTGTGAAATAAAGAAGAGCCAAACTGCTAAACTCAATAAGTCCTTCGTTTTAGTTTAAATGCATATTATATGAGATGGTTGAATAATGAATTAGAAGAAAATAAAAACAGAATTTAACGAGGCTTATTGAAATTTGAAATGAGATGCTCTTTTGCTTCCACTGCACTACACTCGCACTCGTTCACTCGTTGATAGCGTACAGGTCATCTCCATACTAATTTGTATACTGTATTCTGCATCCTTCAATTACTCTACGGAATTTTTATAAAAAGAATAAAATCAAAGATTTTTTATTTTACGACGTGCATAGCTTATTAGCGTAGCTCATTATCACGTCAATAGGCTTATTTCAAAACATCCATGTTAATGGATGGACTAGTAGCAAGATACTCCATTTTGCATCTCCAAGTAGATTTCCACCAAGCAATTGGCTCGATTGATCTTTTACTCCGCAGCTAACTTGTAGACTTAGGGATTTTTGCATGGCGTTATAGTTAAACGTATATATGAACTCCATGAGACACATTTTGAATTTTAATAGGGACTAAAATATTTTCTACGTACAGCTGTAACCTAACTAGTAAGAATAGGCGGGAAATTCAAAATTTGGAAGTAAAAACTACTGCGGATCCCAGGAACTTATGCCTTTAATAATTTAGAATGAGCTCAACGAAAGAGAAAGAAATAATTTACGGTGTCTTTTAGTCAGCAACAAAGTCAAAGTCACCCAAAAACCCACAAGAAAAATGGAATAAGTCCGACGTCGGCGTCGGCTTCGGCTTCGGACGGAGACGGAGACTGTGTCAAGTAGTGACTATGAAATTAAATCCTCAGCAGATTAGCAGAGTAAAAACAAAAGGGAAGAGATTAAACGGACGGACAAGTGGGAAGAATGGGATTTGGACTTGGCTCCTAGGCAAAAGAAGGCAGCAAAATGGAGAGGAGGATGGTAAATTATAAAGTTTAAGCATTTAAAGTGACACAATAATAATACAGTATACCGCAGCTACTTCTTTCAGTTAATTCCTTAATCATTTAATAACCAGGCATATCCTATACTTCATTCTTTAATTTCCTTACAGAATTATTGAAGCATCTTCTTTTTCCATTGTTTTTGTTTCTCGTGTCGCTGTCCTCGTCCTCGTCTCATAAATTTATTTGAATTTGTTTGTAATCTAAACCTAAATATTTCAAAACCCTCGTGCGAGAATCTGCAGAACATCTGTCTGTGAGGAATTTCATTCACTGATTACGCACTTATTCGCCTTGAGCTTAAAGCCTCAACAAGTAGCGGAATAATCAAAGCCTCACCCAAACCATAACCATAATCATGTCATGTAAAATACTTCTACACATACACTGTTCCAAATTCTAATTAATTTAGGCCACAAGGATACAAACATTATAAAGGAGATGCGACACTACAGTCCAGTCCTGTGCATATATCTGTAGCAGTGTTTATTAATTTGCTAATCTTATATTAAGTGAATTAATTGTAAAATTTGAGCTAATAAAGTGCCGAATTTAAATAGTTACAAGTTTTGTATTTAAAATGGCTTAAATTATTAAATTAGCATGTTAACAGATATCACCTGTGAAGAACCAAAATGACCAATTTAAGCTACAATCAAAATGAGCTATGTCATAAAAACAAAATAAAAAACATGCGTCAAATGTTAATTACGAGTTTTTGAAAAGTGCCAAATGTTCTGTTTACATGTTTTTGAAATTAGTAAAATGTTCTATTTACATGTTTTTGAAAAGTTTAAAATGTTCTATTCACATATTTTTGAACAGTGCATAATGTTCTATTTACATATTTTTGAAAAGTGCAAACAATTCTATGTCAATGATTTCAAGACATGTTTCAATAATTTTGTAGATAGTGGATATATTGTTTTTAGCTACAAATGGATGTGGGTCATTTTGGTTCTTCACAGACGATATTTGTTTTGACATTGTGTAAATTAATGTAAACAAGAAAAATTATTTGCAGGAAAATGCTTAGTTTTGAAAATTTCAAAATAGCCAATAATACACAGTACAACGCATCGTTCTTACATTTGTAAAAACAAATATGCATCTTTTTCAGAGCGTCACCCGTACAACTATCCCAACCAAATTACTACACTTTTTCACGTATCCCCAAAGGCTAAAAAAGACACTAAACTGAAAATGAAAATTGTAGGTGTAAAGAAAATCTGAAATAAATCTTAAAAAGGACGTACGTGGTCACTGTTAAAAAACTGTGAAATGACTCACACACTTTTATCCTTACATATAGCAAATTAGTACATCATTTGAATTTAAGAAGTTTTGAGCTTTTAATGCTCTACTGTCCTATCTATGTAGTCCTGTGTCGTGCAGTAAAAGTAAAAAATATAAAAAATTCCATTTGCTATATAAAAGTGCTCGCAAAAAAACATATAGCCTCCAGGAAATAAGACCGTCTAAATGTCTACACAAACGACAAACAAGGAGTTTTACTTTGTCTGTTGCTGTTGGCCTGTGATGTACGCGTAGGTACACGCTTAATTATTGCGGTTAGTTGTTACTTTGAGGTTCCCATACTCATTTAATTTGCAGCGTAGGATATAGTCTACAATTGGACTATATAGCAGGTGCAGTAGTTCAGTACAGTGGCATTGGCAGTGGCCAACAGTCTAAATGTAAACAGACGCAGAAAATGTAACAGTACTGATATTTGGACTCGGCTTCTCATTTATTTTACTCGCCGCTCCTCACCAAAAAAAAGCAAGACAGAAAAAAGAAAAGGAAATAATAACAGAAAAAAGGTTGTCACTCTGATGATGACGAACAACAATAACAACTCGTGAAAAAGAAGGGAAACGAAGTAAACAAAATCAAAATCACAACAACTCCATCGCATTTTACTTTTTTTCTGTACTCCAAATAGTAATTAGGTACTATTTAGGACAGTCTTTCGTTTCTGTAGTATTTACTCACGCAGAAAATGAGTGGAAATTAGGGCGCGTGCTTCGTCGCTTCGTCCACGTGCATCATGCTTCTGCACCATTTTCTATATAATAATTTTGATAAATATGTCCAACTCGAAAAATCAGAAGCGAACAAAACAAAGTCAATGCCAAAAATGTACCTATTCTTTTTTCTGTTCTATGTACTGCATTTTTTTTGGCTTCATTTTCTTGAAGAAAACTGGAAGCGAATCTTGAATTCTTGAGCCTAATTTCAACATGGGATAGCGTCAAGTTTAATTAAGTTGTATGTGACAAAAGTGTGACAGACAGAAGAGACTTGTTTACATGTTTACGGTAATAGAAATACTGCTAATAATAATACTACTGCACTGGGACAAGATTGAAGCGTACAGGGGGCGTCCATCAATAATGTTCAAATTTAGGGGGGGGGGGGGAATGGCTTCAACCTGTACAAAATTTGTATGACACAACGACTAATAAATTACATAGTGAAAGTTCTAAACTAGGGAGGGAGGAATTTGTCTTGTTTGCTTAACGTCATTTGGGGACGACCCCCTTGGGAAAGAGTGATGAGGACAGCGACAGAGATGAGATGGGAAGTGGATTGATGACGAGAAGATGAAGATGTTAGCCAAGAGCAAAACATCTCACTGACTATGTAGTGAGTGAAACTGACGGAAAGAATAACAAGAAATTAGTTCACAGAAATCTGTTTACGGTTCTTTAGTTTTGTTTTACTTTAATTTCTAGTGCAGAGCCGCTGCCCTATGCCGATGATGAATTAATGAAAACCGAAATACGAAATACGAAATACGAGCGAATTAGGAATCAACCCAACTGACAAATTACGATTAGTAATACAATAGGAAAAATACAACGTGTGTGTATTTTACTACAGACCAGAAGCCAAGCGCTAAGCCGTGCTTACGTCTTACGTACGGCGTATGCAGTATCATAAAATATCAAACAAATTGTGCCATGCGTATGTTTGAAAAAAATGATATTGCTATTAGTTCATTCACGGATGCCGATGCCGAAGTCGTACCGATGCCGATGCCGATGCCGACAGTGATATGTAATACGTGTGTCTGAATGAATAAAAAATACGAGCATACTACTTTTACAAGTACAAACCTTTGTAACTACAAAGGCGAAGGGATTTATTAAACGTATGAAAAATATGAAGTAACGGCTCCATGAGCGGAAAACTAGATCTTGGCGGCTAACTAAGCGTATAAAAGCGTATGTCGTACAAATTCCAAGAAACCAAAGTCGAATCTTGTAGCTGGCAAGTGCTAAGTACATAATATGAAATGAATATCTGTTTAATTATATACGCAATACATACTACTACTTATCCTTAGACAGTAAAAATGCATTCAATTCAAAGTCCATAGGGCTGGACGAAGGAATTGGCTTTAGGCAGAAATTTGTTTTTATGCAAAAACCAACATTTTGATTTTATTCATGGTTTTCTTTGCTAAAGCGAATTTTTGCACTTATATGTTTTTAGAAAAGTGCAAAATGTTCTTTTTACTTGATTCAGAAAAGTGCTCCATGTTCTATTTACATGTTTTCAGAAAAGTGGAAAACGTTTTATTTCCATGTTTTTGAGATGTACAAAAACTTTTATTTGCATGTTTTTTAAAAGTCTCAATATTCTTTTTAAATATTTTTGAAAACTGCAAAATGTTCCAATTACATGTTATTTCTTGAAAATTCAAGCAGCGGGAGCTGCCCGGGCTGGCCGCTTCATCCGGCCCTATGTTTGTGGGGCCATTTCAAAACTAACTACTGTATTTCCCTAGAATAGTAGACCCGTCTCCTATTAAAATTCCTACCTTCCAGACCCGTCTTCACTAATTAGAAAATTTAAAAATATTCATATTTCAATGTGCTGTATAATTTATTAGCAAACCTGTGGAAACGTCATTATTACGTAGTAAGCAAATAATTATGCGACTTAAATTGTCAAATAAAACTAATTTTTAAATTCTGATCAAGATGACGCAATAAAAAAAATCCTGCGGATACTGCTAAATAGATTCATAGGTGGGATGAGGATGGAGTTGGAGATGTGGGTCAAAGTCATCTGACTGCATATACACTCAGTATAGTTAAGTTCTATTTGTCCTTCAGTCCATCTCTTGAATCACACATATTCTAAATGAGGTCAATCTTGTTTTTCTCAATGTCGATAATCTTTTACCGACTTTTGTTTTGTGGGATTCGAAGGAAGGAGCGATGAATAAAAAAAGAGGCTGGGAGATTGCGGATTGGGCAGTTGCTCGTAAAGTAGCACTGTGTCAAAGATGAGGATAAGAGAGAAGAGATGCGACCGGGATTTGTTATTCCTCAAGATTCAAGAATGTGGTTTCTGTGCTGTGTGTCGTAGTAGTAGTAGTAGTAGTAGTAGTAGTAGTGGTTCGCTGTACATTCGTCTTGTTGACTGAGACTGAGACTGGTGGTGGTGGTCATTGCTCGGCCGGCGGGTCATTCGTCCATCAAGAGACCCAAACCCAATTGTGGTTCATCATCATCATCATCATCCATTCCCAGTTCCCAGTGCACTTTTGATCTTACGGTTTTTCTTTCCATTCCATGTGTGTCCCATCTCCTCCTCATCCCGTCGCCGTCACATTGCCTTTCAATCCCAACAGCAACGAGGAGCTAAGGAGCGAGTGCGGAGAACGTCAGCTCAAAAACTCGTCCCGCAACAACTATATTCACAAATTATACAGAGAGAACATTATCACCTTTCGAGTGTCTCTCCACGGCAGACAGGGGCAAAGTGTTGTAAAGCCAGGTAGGCAGACGATAGGCATATGATGGGTAACATGATTATACGTGGACTGTACATATGCATTGTAAGTTTGTCGTGTCCTTGCTTATTAGCATGGGAGATATGTAGTTGCCCCACAACAGAACCAGTAACAACAAAAACAACATCTCTGTATGACTTTACCTACCTCATCCCAGGATGGGCATTACAACCACCTACCTATTTAGTTACTACACACTTACGTATTTGCTACTATGGACACGGCACGGGACGAACGAGCTGAGCTTAGCCTATTTTATTTACCGTAGAATCAAGCTCGTCTCTCACCTATATATTTGTATACCCAGTCTCAGACATAAAAGGCAAGTTTCATATAGCCCTATTTGCTACTAACAGAGTATGTACATTCCTAAATACATTTAATATCCTGAATTAATGGGATTTTGGATTTTTTTTCCAAATATTTCATAAACAACCGCCCAAATTCAGCACAAAATTTCATAGAAATTAGAATTCGAATTTAAAATGAAATTGTTAAATGAATAATAGGCATTTAAAGGGATCACCCATAAATTATTTTATCGTCAAATTTTGTCTTCCTGGACCTACCACTGGGTCTGTGACATTGATTAATGCTGGGAAATTCAATTTGTTATTATCATATATGTTACACTATAGGAACAGAAACTTATTATGGGCCGGTGCCATGGGCCATGGATTTTTTTCTACGTGATCTAATGCTGCAGTGATGGTCATATGGCGGTGTATTCTAATTAATTAGAATATTGAGTACCTACCTACTGTATCATTTGTGAAAAACCAAAATGATCCATATCCATTTTAGCTAAAACAATATCAACTATCTACAAATATATTCAAATATCTCCTGAGAGCATTTAAATAGAACATTTTGCACCTTTTCAAAAACATGGAATTAGAACATTTTGCACCTTTTGAATAACATAAAAATAGAACTTTTTACGCTTGTCGTAAGCTCTTAATTAACATTTTACGCATGTTTCTCATTTTGTTTTTATGACATAGCTCATTTTGATTGTAGATGAAATTGGAAATGGGTCATTTTGGTTCTTCACAGACGATATAGGAATGTCCAGTGTAGGTATACAAACTGAATTAAAAATTCAACCATAAATATTTCTTAAGATATCCCTCATACAGATAGACAGGTAGTAGACAGACATTCATTAAACGGTTCTCATTAATTATGAATAACTGTGTAATTTTCAATACACAATCGCCAATTAATTAATTATTGAATTAATTCGCAGTAATTTAAATTACAATGCTAACAGGCCGATGGAAGCTTATCTCAGTTCTATATACTACCCACCAATGTTGTATATAATTAGACTGCTACATAGGGAACCAGAACAACCTGATCCCATCGCATCTCCATCTTCCCACTTGTTTTGTACTGTTACTCTCTTACATAATACAACTGCATCTGGTATAGGCTGAGGGGGAATAAATAATTACACTAATAAATACATGACACCTCCAACGTTAGGGATGACTGAACCGACGAAAAACAAACTGAGACTTGCAAAAACTTGTTCGTCTTTTTAATCTTTTAATTTTATTCCATTCAATTATTATTTTGTATCCATCCATCGCCCAATCCCGCTACGTCTACCTACATTTATCTTCATCAGGGCTCGCAGTACGTAGCTACCTAAGTAATTCTGTTTATAAATTCTAAAATTTATAAAAAACAAAAACAAAACAAGAGCAAAAATGCGGAACGGGGAATTTAAAAAAAAATTAGAATTTTAAATTTTAAATTTGAACTCTGTATAATAATATGCAGAGTCCCGCAGTCGCTTTGGTTGAGTAATAATTCCAAGAAATAGAATAAAAATGTGTTGGCTTTCAGAAGATGGGGAGACGTTCGTATCTTTCCTTCTCCTTCATTGTCATTCGCGGCGAGCGTTAAAAAGGCATAGTGGAGACTAATCGGAGGAACAAGAACAAGTAACTACGTTTCACATGCCATTAAAGCCCAAGATTTTAGAGCAGATTTTAAAAGGGGGTCGTCCATTAATGACGTGGAGGGAAAATTGCATTTTTTTCACCCTTGCCTGTTCTTATATTTTAAGGCTTCCACAATACAATATGCTACTATAGCTTTACACATAGTAGGTCCCCTCCCTCCAAGAACTTTATACGTCATTGGTGGACACCCCCAAAAAAGTTGTAGTGCAGTAGCCATACGTGCATGATACAATATACAGTGGAAGTGGTTCTTGTTGAAATAATTATACGCGGTGGAGAATTGAATGGACACGTAATAACGCCAAATATTTGGCAAGAGTTCAATAATAAAATTCCCAGTTAACTTTTCATTTATGGCTCGCTCACTTCGTCCCCTGCATGGACTGTAGGGATCGTCCATAAATGCTGTCACGGGTGGGGTCAATGGGTCTACGGTCTACTTGGATACTATACTGATGACACAGCCATTTACGCAATGGTTATCAGCTGTTGAAAGGGCAGGGTAGCCATATAGAGTCTTACCCTAGAAATGGGGATGACATCATTTATGGACGATTCTTTGTGTATAGTCCTTAAGCATATTATGCGGGCTACCGAGATAAGTTTATGTACATAGTAATGCTCTATTGAATACATATGTGACCAGCCTGACCCTCTATTAGCATCCCCATATATTTTTTTTCAGTGTATACGCGAAACCGTAACAACGATAACTGTATACAGTGCACATTATCTACTATAGGCCATAGTTATGGTAGTAGTGGAAAAAGCAAGAACCGATATAAGGATCAATAAATAAATGGGGAAAAGATGGAATGGCGCGATACAGATTTAATTAATTAATTCATGAGACGTTCACTGCACTGTGACTCTTCCCTCTTCATTCGGAGGCTACGCTTCTGTTGGACTAAAACTTACAGTTGAAAGATTCCCTCACTCACGAGACTGTTGACGTAATCCTCGATGAGAGTTTCTACATAGCGTGCCAAAAGGATCAAAATCATCAATCAATGAGACTTCCTGTACATCTGTCAGTACCTCTCATCCTCATCATGATCATTCCCCGGTCAAACTCATGATCTTCATCGTCAGTTTTATTCAAGTTTGTGATGATTCCCAGAAAAAAATGTCATACACCTCTCTACTCTTTTACATACACTATTATTTTTAAAAGGACCGTTCTGACTGTCGTCAGATTCAAAATATAATGGAAAATGTATAAAGTATATGGGAAAAATGAGTGAAATACCTGTAAAATTATTATAAGGGATCGTCCACAAATGACGTCATCAGCTTTAATATTGCTTACAAATGGCAATATCTTTAACATGGGATGTCATCAATTGCCAAAATTAGTCCCATTAAACACCGATGACCAGGCCTTGGTCTGGGACAAGTCATGCAAGAATGCCTGGCCAAGGCTCTTTTTTGGCCAAGGGGGCAAGCCATGGCCAAGGCAAAAATATATGGCAGGGGCCACGCTCGGTTTTGGTTGGGCCCTGGCGTATGGTTTTGGCCTGGGTGAAACAAGGGCCAGGCTTTTTTCTCTGAGTTAGTACGTAGCGTTCCCAGGGCTAAGCCAGTCGTTCTTATTCCTTATTAATGCATAATTAATTTGGTCATACATAAATGATCTGATGCAAATAAAGAAAACAAAACATCAATTCATCTCAATTTATGTTTTTTATTAGCCTTAATTATTGGCCATAATTTCACTGTTAAATAACCATGCTTATACATGACTTATTTCATATATCAAACGTATACAGACGAACAAATTTAGGTCAGCTGAAGTTGGCAATAATACACATTTTTGTTTTAACTTCTTAACATCAATGTAAACGGATTTAGAATTTTGAAGTCTCGTTTCAAAAATTCAAAGAATTGAACTAGTAATAAGATAATTTTTAACTGGCTTTAAATCCGTCACACTTAAACATTCTAAGACCTTGATTTCACTAGAAAAGTTAACAATTGTTAGTCCTAAGGTTTTCGCTTTCAACTTTAACAATAGTTAAATCTAAAAGCGAGATTCTTATAGCAAACAATTGTTAACTTTTCTAGTGAAACCAAGGTCTCACGTTAAACTTTATTAGAAATAACTCGATCAAAACCGAAACTACAACTTACTTATTGCACTAAATAATTACTATCAGTATTAACAGGCGAATGAGATATGTGATGTGCTGTTGGTGGAAAAGCACAGACAGAATGAATTGCTATAATGATGTGCAGTGTGCAACTCACATCAATCGACCACACTGCACTTAAGACAAACCAAGACTGAACATGAATCCTGCACTAGGGAAAATAAAAATGCCACTCTGACTAACAAGATATGGGCCAGGCTCGGCTGTAGCAGTGCCTGTATTTGGTCAATTCGTTTGCGTCTGGCCCAAATTCGATTTACCATACCTAAGCCAGACCATAATGTTTTGACTAGTCCCAGGCCACGGCCAAACGTTCAAAAAATGCTAGGTTTATTGTATGTACGGCAAAGGCTTGCCCAGGTGTTCTTTCCCCATACGATCTGATTCCCCCGACGTCCCCCACCAAATCCTGACTCGGGCCAAATCTCTGTGTTTGCTGGGGTACCCCTACACAACTCACCCATGACGACGTAATTGGTGGACAACTCCTACCTATTAGAATTATCACCATAACCATAACCAAAAATCGTACAAAAAATAATAGCGACGAAAATTCAAAAAAAAACATAACATTTACCGCAGGCTTTAATAAGTCTTTATGCATAAATTCAAGCCAAATGCGAATAGTATAAACAGCTGACTGACTGTGAGTACAGGAGATTTAACGGGAGAATGAGCCATAAATGCAAATTAATGGAACTATAAAGTTTTGAAACTTGTTCTTTTTTTCGATTGTCGATTGTCGTTCGTTCGGGAAGCAGTCTACGGTCATAATGCCAATAAAAGCTAACGATCTAAGCTTTGAGTGTAAAATTGTGCCAAAAAAATTAATAGTGGTGAAATTGCCAATATGCAACGTACTCCTATGGTCGCTTCTTTATTGTGTGGGACTGGTGACTGGTACTGGTGACTGATCATCTATATGCAAAATGCAAGAGTCAGTAAAGGCAGTGGAAAGTGCAATAGCGACGGTGGACGTGGACGTGGGCTGCCAGCTTTGAATCTCTATGGTTGGTGTTGATGATGATAGTATTCTAAAAATAAGATCCAATCCTACCCTCAGCCTCAGCTACTGATATTTGGCGATGCGTAATCCTCTCTTCTTGAAGATGCTCAGTTAGATGAGATTCATTGAGGAAAGGAAGGGGACGAGCTTTAATGGGTAATGTCCCCATAGTCCCTCAATCACATCACATCCTCAAATCTCATCTTCGCCACCTTCTTCCTTCGTCCTGTCCAATCACTCACGGAGCTAAAATTAGAACCAGCCATTAGTGTCACTATTTCCATCTCCTCCGCATCCCACAGTCAATCTCCTCTGCAGGAACTTTTTACACTTTATTAGACTCCAATAACCACAACTTCAACGCCAGCACGTTTTCACACTCTACAATCATGCAAATGATACTAGGGTTGCGTAATTAAATCACCACTATTTACTATTTCTGTAGAAAATCAAATTAACTACAAGCGTGTATGGCAAAATAGGTATAACTTCTCAAAATGGCCTTACATCAATCAATTTTAAGCTAAAATCAAAATGCACTACCTATAAAAACAATTACAATTATTAATAAAATGGAACATTTTGCATTTTTCAAAAATATGTAAATAACATTTTTTGAACATTTCAAAAACATGCAAGTAAAAAATTGTGTACATTTCAAAAACATGGAAATAAAACATTTTCCACTTTTCTCCAATCATGTAATTAGAAAAATTTGCACTTTTCTGAATCAAGTAAAAAGAACATTTTGCACTTTTCTAAAACATGTAAATGCAGCATTTTGCTTTACTAAAGAAAAATATCAAAATTAAAATGGTGGTTTTTGTATGGAAACAAATTCCTGTCTAAAACCAATTCCTTCGTACGGCCCTGTACATATATAATTATACTTATGAATGAACTAAAATCTCATACGTTTTAAAATTAAAATTAAAGCCCTCGATGGAAATCCTTACAAGATATTATGCCATCTTTGAAAAGCTCATCTTGAAAATAGTTCATTAAGTCAGTAGTTGAATTTGAGAGTTTTCAAATCCGTTTCCCCATGATAATGATATGAGCCATATCCGAGCCTAGCCATGGGCAACAGATGAGGAAAATAAGAAGGGTAATGAGGACATAGGGATGCTCGCATCACAGAACTGCCTAAAGGATCGTTCTTAAATGATGCCGTCCGTGGGGTCAGTACATTTGGGTCTAGTCAGGAATAGAAGACATGCCACATGTTAAAGGGAAAATGTTAAAGTGATAACATATTATGGGGGTGGGTAAGTGCTAAACAAGTGTGATTATTTGAGTGACATCATTTATGGACCATCCCTGTAAATATTATGTGTTTTGTAGTAAAGTTGTAAAATATTCAGCGAAAAACTTTTTTTTTCATACAATTCTTCCATATCACACATGCACATCCCTGTATATCGCATATTGTATGTGTGTTTTTAGCATGAAGATGATTCAACACTTGGGATGTTCAAAGATGAAAGATGCGAAAGGCGAAAGACGAAACGGTTACGGTATTTAGTGTGTATGTGTGTGGAGCCCAGCCACAAGCATTTGATTCAATTTCATTAACAAGTCCGGTACCGGTACCGGCTACGTCCGTACATATGCAAACACGTATGTACTCCACATCTATAGGCATCTCGCCTCGACCATATCTTTCCGTCTCGGAGGTCCCTATGCCTATGCAATGCACTACTAAGATTTATACTCGAGAATGCGGACACATTTCACTGGTTCATCCCAAACCCAAATCTTCATTCTTAAAGACAAAAGCCGAAGGAGATTGTGTGGCCGTGGCCGGCAGACGAATTAATTGTGACGTTGAGCTCCACTTATTTATTTGGTTCATTCTGCGTCCTACATGATTTACATGGACTCCTTCCTTAATCTTTTTATTCTGCACTCTATAGTCCCCTATATCCATCCTATACTGTGCATATAGCTTATATTAATTATGAGCACATTTATTTTGGCAAGAAAATAGGAAAGAATAATGAGAATAGGTGCTCAACTAATAAATTAACAGAGCAGCATCGCATCCACAAAAAAAAGTAATCCAGATAATTTTACTATATCAAATCTTTTACAACTATTTCCTTGGCTGCACCTTCTTTTATTCGCGGGTGTAAAGTGTGGGAGTACTTGCACTTATTTTTTTTTGATAGATTGAATAAAACTGTACAATGTGCTCAATAATAAAGCAATGGAAGAATTAGATCATCTCTATTCAGATTTTTCTCCTACCTACATAACATTGATTTATGTACTACTAGAAGTCAGGCCCCCCTGCCTACGGCAGGGCCACGCCAGGAGTGGGGGCGGCCAGAAGGATAAAAGAAGTACGGCGCATGTAAAAAGTGTTGTCGCTTTATTTACAGTTCAGGCAGTACGCACGAGAGACATTCGATACATAGAGACAGCAATATGACCCAAATTTTAAGTTATATCCCCCCCCCCCATAAAAAATTTCTGGATCAGCCGCTGAGGTAGGCGACAGCCGCGAGGTTACCCTCTTCCTTTCTGAGGTGGGTTTTAGAGAGCTCGTGGCGGCCGGGGTCCTAGAGTTGTGGCCGAGACTTGGTGGGTGGTTTCTTCTTGAAGATTGGGGGTTTCACTGCCAGAAGAAGGCGTATCAGGAGAAAGCAGTAGTAATGCGCCGGCTGGGAATAGCGGTGTCATTTAGTTTAATTCTTGCGACTCAAAGGCGCGGGTACTGCTGGAGGGAGTGAGGGTACCGAAGGCAAATGGTCCTGGGTTGCCGCTGAAATATTTCTTTCATCCCGTCCTCCATCCCACCTATCAGTTTGGCTTCTTCGACGGGACCGAGGAATTTGCATGAAAACAAAAGGGCACGATTTGCTGCTTCTGCAGGCCGTAGCTGCTGTATATGGTGGCGACGGGCCTCCGAGGGCAGGAAGTGACGCGCTGCAGTGGGAGTGGGCGGCAGGAGCTAAGGATGTTAAGGGTTGTAGGGTTGCAGACGCTTTTACATATTTATTCTCTGCCACCAACAACTCCAGGTGCCTACGCAGGTTTCCGATGGAAGCTTCGTGTCACTTTAAGCAAGCAAATAGGCGGATGTCCTTGCGGTCCACTCTTGTCAGTTCGGCCGCCTTGTGACGCGGGTCCATCTAAATACCCGTCGGGTACTCTCAAAGTGTCACAAATGCGGTCCCCAACTGCTTTGCCCTACGACAAAGTCGGCGTTATAGCTTACGTGATCTGCATGCTGTAAATCTGAGCTGCGTGAGTTCAATTACCTGTGGGGTGAATCAATGGTTTCACAAAAAAATCAATATTTGCGTCCAGTATCGGCACGCGCTGCGTTCTCGTAACTGCTCTACTGTAAATGCGCCACTCGCTGTTTCCCGGTAGGGCCCCGTTGCCGCTTGCAAACATTGCTGATATATCAGCTGCTGTGCTGTTATTAAACCTTTGCTGGTCCTTCCTGGGTTCTTTAGCCAGTGACATGCGAATGTTTTTTAGAAGGCGTCCTGTATGATTGCCTGTTACTGTGTCTTCAACTTTCTTCATCGTCTTCAGTGCAGTAGCAAAGACATTAACGGCACGTATTGTTGTTTCTTTATCAGCCATGATGTGACGCAAGCATCCTTCCTTTTTAACTACCCATGCGCTGTGCCGTCGCTAGTTCCTTGTCAACAATATACAGTTGGGCATAGCGCGGCTTTATCTTTTCACGGGGATGCAGTTTTGTGGGCACTATATGGTTTACCTCACCATGCAGGCGTATGAACGGCTCCTCTGAGCATTTAATGCCATTTGTTTCAATAGGGTACTGCGTTTCCATCGATGCAAATGATACGGCACTGTTATAAACTTTTTAAAGTTCCGCTGCATCGCTTTTTTGCACTTCATGTACGTGTTGAGCTTACGTGGGTAATCGTGAATAAAGTTTAGTTTTACTGTGCCTATTTGGCAACATTTTGTAAATTTGCGATCTCTGATTAGTTTTTCAGCAAAATTCAAGCCCCTCAAGGATTTGCATTGCACGTCCATTTTTCCGAAGTTGTTCATGGAGTATAATAGTTTTCTATTGGTGTGTCGTCGACTTCCTTCTTATCAGTGTGGTCACTGCTTTATGGTTACTGCTCAAGCAGTGACCACCAGGCAGTTTCATTAAGACAGCTGGGATCGGAAAGTACTATCTGGCAGCTATCATCTAGCAATAGTAATTACCCAGTAGCGGCACGACATTTGCCATAAAGCAGTTACGACAGAAGAGCTACCATCAGGACGTTGTACCCAAGCAGTCATCATTATAAATTTAGCATCAGGCATGCGCTATAATAGGTAGTTGCCACGTTGCAGTTACTAATTGGCAAATGCTGGCCCGCTGAATTGCTCAAGCAATTCATTGCTACCATGCAGATACTCCCTCTGAAAACTCCGAGGAGGACGGACGTGTCCTTCTCTGTCTGTTCTCGTAAGCAAATTTCAGAAAGTATTTTTTCCAATTTGGTTTTTGACTTAAACATATCGCTCGCAAGTCTACCTAGCAGTTGTGGGTATAGCGTGTCAGGGCTGTGTCGTTGAGGTTTCTTATCTTCACCTTGGACAACTTTTGGTATTTAAGATAGCATATATCTACATATTGAAGCTGTTTTAACATTTTGTGGAACTTACAAGTAGGAAGATTATGTAACTTTGGTGAAGAGGCAATGTGGTGGTGTGCACATTGCTGCTTTACTGAAGTTATTTAAGAATAATCGCGATCTTCCCAGGCAGGCACGTTGACCCCAGCCAATAGCACTATCAGCAACTGCTGGAACATCCCTGGTATTTTGTGAGTAGGTTGATTAGTCTCGCTTAATTACATGCAAGTTGGACTACGTGCTGGTTATTCGGGAATTCGTATAAATTCCACCAATGGCTTCGGCCCTTGATAAATACCAGTACTATGGTCTGATTTATTTGTCAATTCTGAGCAACTCATATGCATAGTCATAGTCACTAAATAGATATACGCTTTGAGGTGTAATTAAAAGTTTGGTGCGAAAGTTTCTCGTTCTTGCTCACGCATACTTTATAACGAGTAAACATAATAACTTTTATAAATAAAGACATGTTTATAGTAAAAAGGATCGTTCTGCAATAGGTTTATTTATTGGCCTGATCGGCATTTTAGTAACTTCATGTTGCTGGATCTCCTTCAAATACAATACCATGCAGATACAATCATGAATTCGGCGTCAAGCAGTATCTATCAAGTTGTGGCCGTAAAGCAGTTGCCATAAGGCAGAAACTCACCATGCAGTTGCAGCTAGGCAACTAATGAACGGCAAATGGGTGTTATTCATATAAAACCTCAGCATACAGTCTGAAGGCGTTTTCAACTTTCGAGTAAAAATAAACTCATAGAGCGATGAGTAGCATTGGTAGTAGCATGTTTATTTTTTAGAGTGGGAAATTTGAGCAAATATGAAGAGAGAAAAGTGATTTTAAGTAGGGACTATTTTTGGAGGCGTAAGAATCTCTGCGTTAGAAGGTCTGCGTTTGAATGGGCAGTTTCCCGCGCTTGTATTGTTGTATGCTTGTATATGGTATATACATACTATTTTTCCAGTTATACCCGATTCGGTTTAACCTATTTTTCGGAATGTGGCCGTCAAAACGGCTAATACTGACTACTCACATAATGATCTTCAAACAATTGTGAATCAATTACAACTTGTCTGATCTAGCCATTCTGACGGCCACATGTCAGAAAATCTAATTGAAAAAATTCGGATTTCAGTGCAAAAGACCCGGAGTACCCGCATATTTTGATGAAGTTACTCTGAAAAAAATCTCATGTGTTCCTTTCAGACAACCTTAATTTTTGATCAAAGCCGTTTTTTGATTTGGTTTATAGATTTTCTTTAAATAATTATTTTCTATTATACTAAAATCCGGGTTTTACAAAAAACGGGTAGCCGAAAATTCAAAATTTTAATCGAAAACCTTACTGCAAGCTACCAGGATTAAACCATGAAGGTTTCGTACGAATATGAGATGTGTCATTTTTAAGCTGTCGTTTTATATGAATAACACCCAAATGCCTCACAGAACTTACCTTCAAGCAGTTACAATAAAGCTCAGTAGTGAGCTCAGTGTCAAACAGTATTCATAAGGTAGTTGCTGCCGAGAAGTTACATACCTCCAGAAAAATGTCCCATGGGCCAGGAAAGATAACTATTGCTAGATGACAGCTGCATGGTTATTAATGCGGCTTCGCTAATTAATTTAAGTCGCTGTCACCATGCAGTTGTCATCAAGCAGTTAATGTCAGGCAGTAGCTATGAGAAAGTTACGGTGAGGCAGTTGCCGCCAGGCAGCAGTTTACTATGCAGTTGAAAACTACCGGTCTAGTAATTCTATAGAGTAATAATCTTATAGGTGCTGGCTTGTTCTTTCTGCTTGTATTGATACCTTGAAGTGCCGTATTTTCTATAATATGGCACTACAAGGTATCAAGAGAAGCATAATGAACCAAATTTGGACCTTCTAGACCCGTGTACTAATACATGCGCGGTTACTTAATGTAATTTTAAAATAAATAATTGTTTTTAATTATTAACTTGTTTTAATAATTTTTTTACGCAAAATTAACTAAAAAAATAATTGGCACAAAGTTTTCTTATTTGAATCTAACCCGTACTAAACTCAAAATTAAGTTTTATATTTTACCTAGAACGTACTTATTCAACAAAAGAATGACAGTTAGTTACAGTAGTATAAAAAATAAATTGCAAATAACCTTAGCGGTTGCAATGGTCATGACCTATTTATAAATTCGTGTACAATTGAAGACCCGTGTATATTTTACATTTTGACCTCGCAGACCCGTGTACTATTACAACCCATTGTACTAAAATAAGCCCGTGGTTCGGTGGGGCAACTGCTCTGCGTTAAGAACCTTTGGGCATTGAACTTGTAGTAAATGGCTTGATGCATGAAGGGAACTGTCCGAAGGCAACTGCCTTGCTGACGCCAACTTGTACAAACTGCCTTGTGGCAACCGCTGGCATCGGACTTGGGGCAACCGCTCTGCGACACACACCTCGTAAGCAATTGGCTCGTGCCAACTACCTTGTATCAACTGTTTAGTGGCAACAGCGCTTTGGTCTTATAAACATCCGCCCCGCGGCAATTGCCAACATGCAGCTGCTACTTGGCAGTTGGCAATTGCACCCAGGCAGTTGCCTTAATGCATTGGTTATAAGATACTTGCCATAAAGTAGCTGCTCCAGGTAATTATTCACCATGATGCAGTTTCCTCCAGACAGTTGAGACTGCACAGTTGCAGCTGGCGGTTAGGTCCAGGCCGTTCTAGCCAGGCGATTGCCAACATGCAGCTGCTACTTTTCAGTTGCAGCCAGGCAGTTCAAGCCAAGCAATTTTCAACGAGCAGTAGCTACTTAGCAATTGCCGCCAGGCAGTTGTGCCTAGGAATTTGTCACCAGGCAGTTACCACCAAGCAGTTGCTATCAGATAGTTGCTACCGGGTAATTGCTATAACGTTCCCAACAGGTTGTTGCTATTTGGCAGTTGCGACAAAGCATTTGCCTACAGGAAGGTGCAGCCAGGCAGTTTTGTCTAAGCAATTGACACCGGGCAGTTATTACCTGGCAGCTGCTATAAGCATGTTGCTACCTCGCTGTTGCATTGTGACGGCTATCACTATGCAGTTGCCATTAGGCTGTTGTATGTATGTTCCCAAGATTTTAACCTTTCCAAGGTATATCTCGATTTATACAAGTTGCTTTACGATGTTGGTACTTTGCTTGCATGACATCTCGCTCAAGTTCCTTATCGCATACCTTTACTTAGTATATTATTTGAATGACATGGATAGTGAATACTTAATTTCGACCGATTGTCAGCGTTATGTATATTATACTGGCCTACACCAGATATGCTTTGAGATAGTTTTTCCTGCACGCAGAGGAGATGAGTATGGGTAGCCCCAAGAATCGTCCAGAATCGCCAAATTTCAGAGGAGACGAGGGTAAGCCCACACTCACACCCCACCAATCACAACATCTTATCGAAAGTCATTGGGAGATGACGTCTGTAGTTACACAGCAGAAAGAAGGAGATGATGATTGCATATTGAATTGTATATAAATATACAGTGATAGGCAGTAGGTATCTACATTAAGCAATCCACCACATCTCTGTCTCAGACAGTAGAACTGTCACATATATATGTGAGGAGAGCACCCGTTCACTTTAGTTCTCAACAACACCCCATCCAGCCCCCCACCAGGCAACCAGAACGTATCACTAAACCCAACTCCAATCCAGAGCGTGATGGGCTAGCCCGACTCAGTAGTGTGACCATGCCTTAGCATCGTCAAACCACCAAGGGGGTCCATTAGGCTGTTGTCCTAAGACAGTTTCATTATTGCAGTTCCTACAACCAGTGGGTTGAATAGTCCACGGGTCTGCATTAGTACACGGGTTTTTAGTTGCACACGGATCTTTAATTATTTTTGTTATAGCACATGACCTAAATAGGATTTAATGATCCGTGTACAATTACAGGCCCGTAAACTATTTCAATTTTGAACTCCCGGACCCGTGTACTAATGCAGGCCTGTGATCTATATAGCAAATACGGCACTCCGTGCGTTAAGTAGTTTTATGGCCGAGATAATCCCCCGTTTTTCCTATTTTTTTGCGATTTTTTCCTTACATTTAACATTTCACCTCCTTGTAAATCTGTTGTATACGCTCTACATTAACGTGTGAGGTGACAAAATGTGCGACATTGTTTTCTCTTTCTTGTGACGCATTGCTTTTGTCTGTGTCTAGACCGCGTGTCTGTGTTTGGGCCCCCGCCGTTCTCCCCTCTTTTTTCACGTTTTCTCTATTAAGCGCTCCGCGCTGGAATGTTTCCGGGCAAAATTTCTTTCAGTTTCTCGCCTTAAACCAACTCCTTGGTTTGTTTAGCGTCTTTTTGTACCTTTGTGGCGCTTGTACGTGGCACGGTTCAAAAGCCTTAGGGATAACGCCGACCCCCTCTTTTTCCTTATTTTTCAATTTTGCATTTTTGGCATCTCGGTTTTCTGGGCTTTTCTAACACATTTTCCTAAATGTGACCATGTGTTCCCCTTGTTCTTCCGCGTCTTTTGGTACCATTTGCGTCTTTGTACGTTTTGTGGTTCGGGAGCTATGGCTCGGTATGTGCTCCGCTACCTTACTTATTATATAGATAACTATACTTACTCATTAAAAAAAACTCAGAAAAAAAATCGAATTTTTTGAACTTTGGCGGGTAGATGAGAGTTAATAGTAGATTAAGCGTTAATAAAATATTAACTATATTGGAATTAAAAATGCATAATGTTCTATTTTACCTATTTTGAGAAGTGCAAAATATTGTATTTACTTGTTTTTTGAAAAGTGCAAAATGTAGTATTTACTTGCTTTTTGAAAAAAGCAAAATGTAGTATTTACTTGCTTTTTGAAAAAAGCAAAATGTTCCATTTTCATGTTATTGAAAAATGTTCTAATTACATGTTTTCTGAAAAGTGCAAAATGTCCTATTTACATGTTTTTTAAAAGTGCAAAATGTTCTACCTACATGTTTAAAACAAGTGCAGAATGTTCTATTTAACATGTTTTTGAAAATTGCAAAATGTAATATTTACTTGTTTTTTGAAAAGTGCAAAATGTAGTATTGACTTTATTTTGAAAATTGCACAATATGCTATTTACAAAATCAGTGAAGCCAGACAGACCGCCAAGCACTACACTGACAACATATTAAAGTACTGACCATCCCTGCTTTCTTTTTAACACGTCCATTTATTCAAGATTAAGACAGACATCAAAAAGGACGCAACTTCCGCTCACATCTACACACATCATACTTTTCCTTTTTGTAACCTAGAATTTTTTTGAATGATGTTTTGTGATTTAATTTAATGTTGTGATACTCATTTAAATTGTTGACGGCTCGATTTCGATCATTATTGCTCATGTTGATGCTTTGATATGACGCTATACGAGATTCGATGTTGACTTTGATTTTTTGAATGGTAATTTTGATTGGGATACATTGTAATCCTGTAACATCAAAGTTCGCCGTTACCTGTACCACACCACTTTTGCTTAGAGTTTGAATTTTGCATTATTTATTAAACAATATATTTTAAACAAGTTTATATAGTCTGGCCGCATTAGATGTGCTACACACCAAAACCAACAGCACCACTCATCTCGTCTATCATTTAATAATAATAATGGAGTGGATCCAAGACGAAGAATGGAAGCGGATTGACTTTGTTGTGCATCGATTAGGGGAGGGAGACATGATATGATTTCACTCAATTAAATTCCAATAGAATCTTAAACAAGTTCAAAAAGTAAATACAATGTCAATATCAATCTCAACACACAAGAAAGTCAAAGGTATAACACAGTTTAATATTTTAGTGGAGAGCAAATTAAATATTCAGATTTGAACCATCATCGTAATTGAAAAGAGAGACAGACAGCAGGTGCGTCCTAGTCGGATGCCGATCCCAGATGTCATTTGAACACTCATATAGTTGGTGGCTAGTAGCTAGCTGGCAGGGCCGACCGAAGGAATTACATTTATGCAGCAATTTGTATCCTTTATTTTGATTTTATTAATGGTTTTCTTTGGTGAAGCAAAATGTTGTATTTAAATGTTTTAGAAAAGTGCAAAATGTTCTTATTAATTGATTCAGAAAAGTGCAAATTAGTCTAATTACATGTTTTCAGAAAAGTGGAAAATGTTTTATTTTCAAGTTTTTGAAATGTGCAAACAATTTTATTTACATAATTTTTGAAAAGTGCACAATGTTCCATTTATACATGTTTAATGTGTAGAAATGTTTTATTTCCATTTTTTTTGAAAATTGCAAAATGTTGTATTTATTTGTTTCTAAAAATTTCAAAATGTTCTATTTAATTGATTCTAAAAATTACAAAATTTTCTATTTACATGTTTTGAAAAAAGCTGAAAATGTTTTATTTCCATGTTTTTGAAATCGGTAAAAAATATTTATTTGTATATTTCTGAAAAGTCAAAAATATTCTTTTTACATGTTTTTGAAAACTGTAAAATGTTTCATTTACATGTTTTTTGAACATTCAGGCAGCGGGGGCTGCCTGTGCTGACCACATTATCCGGCCCTGGCAGCTGGTAGCTATGATTTGGTAGCTCGTAGCTCGCAGCTACTGGCGTTAGTCGCTACATACCCCAGTCAAAGGGAACGACAGATTTAATGGGAAGTAAATAAAAAGCTTAGTGTTTGTTGCTCTGTACGGAATGGATTACCAATAATCATTACAAAAAGACAATGTAAAAGTCCCAACCTACATGAGATGGGATCTACACTAATCTGTAATCTTGATCTGACAAGAAACAGAGATGAAATATCAAACGGAAAGAGAAAGTGTGGCCGAGACTTTTAATTCCAGAAAGTTTGAGGCTTTTGTGTACGTAGCCTCCTCTGCATATTGTGTTTTCTGCTGCTGCTGCTGATGAAGAGAGTGAATATATGGGATGGGGTGGGAATTTAAAAAGACGTATAATTTACTTTATCATTCAACTCGAGTCGTATTAACTTCTGATTATTTCTACTTGCACCCACAGAAGAAGAAGAAAAAAACATAAAATATATACTGAAAAGAAAAATAATGAAAATGAAAACGAAAAAGGATTTAAAGAAATAAGGGAATCTCATAGCTGCGTATTGAGCATTTTGCAACTTTCCCCTTTATTGCCATTTAGTTGAGTAAGTGATTTGTCTTTCAACTCACACAAACTTAAATGACGGTCAATAAACTGTTGACCGTGAGGGTTGTAAAATATGCGAGTTGTTTAAATTAATAACACCCCCGTTATTTGCTTTGCTTGTAATTTCAAGAACAAAACTGTTGTAAGAGTAATAAATTATTTTAGTAAACTAATTCACAAACAAAATGAATTTTTGAGCGATAGTGTTGACATAATTAAAATTAAAATTTTTCAAAAACATGTAAATAAGACATTTTACACTTAAAATATGCAAGTAAAATATTTTACAATTTTCTAAAACATACAAATATTACATTTTACACTTTTCAAAAGCATGCAAATAAAATATTTTACACTTTTAAAAACATGCAAATAAAACATTTTACACTTTTCAAAAACATGCAAATAATTTTGTTTTGCACATTTCAAAAACATGCAAATAAAACGTTTTTTACACTTTTCAAAAACATGCAAATAATTTTTTTTGCACATTTCAAAAATATGCAAATAAAAAATTTTACACTTTTCAAACATATGCAAATAAAAAATTTTACACTTTTTAAAAATATGCAAATAAAACAATTTACACTTTTTAAAAACATACAAATAGAAAATATTACACTTTTTTAAAACACGTAATTACCATTTTACGCATCTGTCTCTAATAGCTTTTGTTTGACACAGGTAGGTCATTATGATTCTACCTAAATTTTTAAATGGTTCATTTTGACTCCTTATAAAAGTGATATGTATTTACCAAAAAGTAGTTACAATAATATAGATTTACTAATGATTCAAATAACTTTTTAAGTGCGTTTTACGGCTGTTCAAGAAAATTTAAATAAGACCGCAGTCATGTATAAATGCATACATTTACGTCCGTTAAGCCTCGTCCCGGATAATATATATGCACAAATGTGCATTTTGAAAATGTTGTCTAGATAATATATTATGTAATTTGAATTCATATTTGAGTTATTTGACTCACAAAAAAAATTATCTTGTCAAATATATTTAAATAATACTTTAAAAAAATAGTATTAAAAATTATTAAATCTTTGAGATGCTCAAAAATGTGTATTTAATTTAATTCTCCAACTTATAAAATACTCGAAACTCTGCTGCCGATCACCATCAAACGCTGCGCTGTCTGTACAGTAAAGAAAATGTCGATCTGCAGTTCTGCAGATCTGCGGTCTGTACTAGGAAGCCCCATCTATATTTTAAATGTTGAAGTGGATGAGGACGAGATATATAGAGTATGAGAAGAAAACGTTTCCCATAAGTAACACACAATGACCGACGCTTCAATCCACAACTTCCAGATGGCACTCGGGACAGAATGTAACACTATATATTTCCACCTCAAGACACAGTAGTGTGTAGTAGTATGCTATGCAAGAAACGCTTTTTACAAAATTATTTTTTACAACAAATTTTATTGCAAATAATGCAGTAGGTTAAAATACAAAAATTACATGTAATAATATGACTAAAATATTTAAGGACTTTATGAAAACTTAAAAAGGCTTTTTGGTATCTGCTATGAAAGACATAAATATAAACAACACATCCATGTTCACTTATGAGCTACTTACGATAAGTTAACTACAATTTACATTTTATGTACAATTTGTATTTACATTAAAATTACAATTATTTGAGCGAGTCAATTCCCTATATAATGAGAATTACAATTGGTGACGGTGCAAAACCTCCAGTGGTAAGTAATGTGAATTTTAGCCTAATAAATATTTATAAGTACCTAATACTTATTGTTAAACATGTCCATTCTTGGACAGTTAGGTTCAACTATTTTATAAGTCGTGTAAAAAAACTAAAAATCTAAATTAAAAATTAATTTAATTTCTTTAAATATTGCAATACACTCTAACACTTGCGACACTTATTCCCCTTTGAGTCTGTCGCATCTGCGCATCTCTCACATGCTAATGAACTTGGCACCCAGATGAGGGACTCGCCCCCTGAGGATCGCGGACACTCCAGGATGGACTCCCGCCCCAAGAGTGTCACATTGTTGAAGGGGACTCTGTAGTTGTATTTTCCGGAGCACTCCTGGTCGTCCGACTGCCACCATTCACAGGGCGGAATGCACTCGGGGTCATTTCTGTACTTCTCCTGGACGTCCGGCTGGAGATTGAGGAAGAAGTCGCAGTTCCCGCCGTGGATGGCGCCGGTGGAGGCCTTCTCATTCCAGAACAGGTCCTGCCCACAGTCGTGCTCCTCCCATTTCTTCAGCTCCTTGTTGTGAGTGTAGTACTTGCGGCAGGCGCCCTTTATTTTACACTTGTCATCTGCCGTACAGTCGGACGTGTCGAAGGGGATGTCGCCCGGTTTTCCCACCGATGATGATGGGGATTTTGTTGTGGCGCGGGTTGGGGCGCGGGTTGTCACTGCTGCTGCTTGGGTGGTTGTGGTTGTGGCTACTACTAAGGGAGCTTTTGTTGTTGTTGTTACAGCACTTGAAGCTCCACCCCCGCTACTGGAACTAGATCCACCACCGCTTCCACTACTTCCACCAACTCCACTCCCACCACTTCCGGAGCCACTTCCACTGCCTCCCACACTGCTCCCACTGCCTCCCCCACCCCCGGAGCTTCCACTGCCCCCTCCACTACCTCCAGCTCCAGCTCCATCCCCTGAGACTCCGCCTCCACTGCCTGCCCCACTACCACTGCTACCTCCGGATCCACCCCCTGTGACTCCGCCTCCACTGCCGCTGCTACCACCGGATCCACTTCCTGAGACTCCGCCTGCACTGCCTGCCCCACTGCCACCAGCACTACCGCCTCCGGATCCGCCCCCTGAGACTCCACCTCCACTGCCGGCCCCACTACCACCACCACTACCACCTCCAGCTCCGCCCCCTGAGACTCCTCCCCCTCCCCCACTGCCGGCCCCACTACCACCTCCAGTTCCATTGAACCCTCCTCCCCCCTGAATAGTGCACTTTGCAATTTCTGGATAGTCACACCTGGATTTGACAGGTTCTGGTCCCGAGTCCGCCACGTAGTGAAGAGGTGTCCCGTCGTGATTCATAGCGCAGATCATTTCATACGCGTAAGCTTTTCCGACGCAGGCCACATAGTGAGTGCATTTTGTGGGATGCGGATAATTCCCGTCTTCCTTTCCGGAACAATTGTACACGAATCCAGGGGGGAACCCTTTTGTGAACATGCCCCCCTTTTCTGCATTTGGCAAGTCTGTTCAAGGTTTCAAAAGTAAGGATAATATTAGTTTCAATTGCATATTCCTGTAACATCTGCTAGGCACTCTAGAGGTGCGTATTTTCTTTGTGGGTATTTAAATTTACAGAAATAATATAGTTTCTTTTTGATAACTTACATTTAGCTGTAGATGATATCTCCATGCAAGCTACTGCAAGGAGCAGAGTTGCCCAAAATCTTGAACCCATTATTTTTTGATTAATGGTTAAATTTTGTCCAGAACATGTGAAGAGACGGAAAGTCAGAATCGATTATAAATTATAAAGATTTTAGTTTCGTCTGTTTCTTCTGTTTCTATCCCAATTAAAAAACTATTAGCCGGAGCTAAACGGTTGGTCTTCCGCGTGTGTAGATATTATCACTGGGTAACTTTAATATAGGTAATTGTTCTATGTACAGGACAATAAAATGTCCCTATTAGCAAACTTGCATTGGCACCAAAATTTCAAAATTTGTCACTAGTCAAAACTACCTGGAAAATCACAAAATCAAAAAATATGATTAAATTATAAATTAAAAATATTTACAAACATTATACAATGAAATTATGTACCTAATAAATAAAAAATACACAATATTTTGACAAATTATTAAGGTTTTCTTACACAAAATCTGTACAAAATTGCAGGACCAAAAATTTTTGAATATGTCGCCTGGATAAAAACAAAAATTAATTTTTCGGCCAGCTGCGATACGTTTAAAAGAGTCTACAAATTATTCTTTCAAACCAACCAGCAACCAGCAACTAGACACGAGCCAGCTGAGTATTGTAAAAAGCGTTTGAACTTGTTGTGAACGTGAGTGCGGAAGTCAGAATTAATTAAATTATATGAATTACATCCACTCTTATCCTTTTATACTGAGTATGTAAGGTACTGTGTGACTTGGCCTTTTATTGCTGGACGTCGGACGTACTACGGCAGATACTACAGACCGATATGTATGTAGTACAGGTGAGTGAAATGCATTAAAAATTCTACCCTGGTTTTTTTATAGTTGTGTAGTAGACTACGTGTAGTTAGTCCCCGATCCTTTGCTGTATTATAGTAATTTGAACGGTGTGTAATAATAATTTCGTTCCTCTCAGCCATTGACGTCATCACTCCATCACACGTGAGTTTGTCTGTATAATTATTTATTTTTATTTATAATTAGTGCCCATTTTTGTCTCGCGCATCTTCGTATCACTCCTTCGTAATGCCAAAATCATCACTCATAACTCATCATATCATACGCCTTTTTTAAGGAGATAAAAAATGGAGAAGCTTCTTGGAAAACTATTTAAAGTCAAGAAAAATTATCAGCGTTTATTTATATTTTCCCGTGCAGACAGTTCAGTTCAGATGAGAGACGAGATGTCACGATATATCATCAGTTTCAGCACATGTAGACCTCAACATAAACACTGTTACGCTGTACTATACGGGATCGTCCATAAATGATGTCATTATAAAAGTGAAAAATAACATTTCTATTTTCAAGACTAAAAAAGTTATTGTTAGTTTGAGTTGGCTTTTGGTTTTTCACAAGGAGGGCGTGACATCATTTATGGACGATCCCCCCTATCTATATTACTCAACTGTACAGGATTTTATGCTTATATAATAACTCAATCTCTTTCCCAGCCTATAGCTACTACTCATATAGTGTAGTAAAAATAATTATAGTATTTATAATTTATACACAAATTTCTTCTCAGCACTCAGCCCATGTTAATTGTGTCCATGTTATCCAAACGTGATTTATATGTGATTAAAGCTTCAGACTTGAGCAGCTGGATTTTAATTAGCGTATTTGAGTATTTTCAAGTTTAACTGTGTGAAGTTCATTCGAATTAATTCAAAAAGCGCGCTTAATTTTGAAAAAAATGTACTTACTTTTACTTTCAATTTTGGAATTGGAAGCAATGCAGCTGTTGTTGTAGGTAGGCGAATGCTACAAGGGGTCGTCCATAAATGGCGTCATGGGTCTAGTCTAGTCAGACATTGATGACCTGCCATATGTTAAATATTGATGTTTACGTCTAATGTTAAAGTGATGACATGGAGGTAAAGTAAAAATTTGGGTAACATCATTTATGGACGGTCCCTCATGCAATATTGACCGTGTTTTGACCCTTGGAATATTTTATGCACTTTTAATTTTAATAGATTTTCTCTGACGCACATTGAAGGTTTGAATTCTACGAAGTTTTTACAAATTCTACTACGACAGCACAGCTTTTATTTTACACATTTTGGAGGCGGGGAAGTTCACACAGACTCCGTGTTTAACGATTATGTTTTCCGGGTAAATTACAGGGAGTGTGAACTGAACATGAATAATAATAATAACATTAGATTAATTGAGATACGAAATGTAAACAGAACAGTTATATGGGATATTATAGCTCGACGCTCTTGATGATATAGTTACTATATTTATTTACAATATATATTTGCCAAGTGGAGTGTTTCTCACTCTTTTCAAAATTACGACCATCAAGATTTTCAAGTACAAAATGTAGTGTGAGAGGAACATAAGGATTAAAATTGAAATAACTCGGGTTGAACCTAATTAAGTATAGGCAATTAGGACGGGATACGTGCGTCAATCGGTTCAAATGATTTTCGAGAAGTGGCCGATATGAATCAAGAGGGGGAGAGGCGATTCTTAATTACAACTCAAAGGCATTGTTTTTATTTCATTTTTATACATTTTTTTATTATGTAGTTTTGTAGTTCTTCTTTGAAAAATGTCTATACATACTCGTATAGATGAGTCGAGACATGACTAATAAAATATAATAAAACATAAATGCAGTTTCATAGTCAGGATCAACGGACTTGTTACAAACAGGAATCAGGAAAGAGCCGTACAGGAAACATATGTAACTGAGTGTTTGTCCCAGTTTGTATTTCGGAGAGATGTTCTCAAGTTGTTTGACAGATTACAAAATTTACTAGTATACAAGCTAAGGATGAGTACTTAAGGAAACTGTGGTACTTATTGGAACGAATTTAAAATCATACTAAATGCTATAGTTAATAGTTAATCAGTTCGAAATTGACATAGTTAAACGTTTAAAATAAAAATGATATTTTTTTTTTCAATTTTATTAATTAATTTTCTTAAAATATTCTCTGTAATGGTATTTTAGCAAAGTTCTAAATACGCTGAATAAATACACAGGAATACGGTAGTAAAAGAGTGTAAGAATTAATAAGTGGCGTCGAGCCAATAAAGGAATTAGAAGTTTGTTGCATCTAACTAAAAAAAATTAGAAATTGAATAAATAAAGGAAATGACAAAAAAAAAGAAGTCCATAAAATTAAAATGCATTCAAATTAATTACTATTATGAAATTATAAATAATTAGCTTTAAATTTCTGAACTGAAGTACAACAACGGGGTCCTTTTTCCCATTTTGCAGACATTCTAAAAAATGTACAATATTCATAAACTTTTGTTAGTACGACTCACAAAGTTATTTTAATTATTAATTTAAATTGTACAAAATCTTTTCATATTCCGAATTTACATAAACGTATTTTACGTGTTAGAATTTCACATCTCTAATTTTTGAGAATGCCTACGAAAATATGTATTTTCTGATTAAACCATACCTACTTCATGGGGGATAAGTAATTAGCTTTCTACTGCAATGCAGTCACGCTGCTCAAAATATTTCACCGAAACAAGAAAAGCAATTCTTGAATACTATTGGGCCTGGACTTTGTCAGTCACTAAATATACTGTGAAAAAATGAAATTGATACACGAATAATAGTTCTGTTCAGGCAAAGTCTGGGAATTTGCAGCTTAAAGTGTAGCCCGCCCGTAATATGGATTTTCTGTTTACTCAGCCGAGTATTCGCATCTCCTATGAAATCAAAAATACAATATTGAATAGATAAATTAAACATTAAATTAGTTTAAAAAGAACTGCTCACTCATGTATTTTAGTATCTGGAACAGCATCTTGTAGATTTCGTGTATTTGCACCAACTGAAAAGCAATGGAAATCAAATTTAGAAATTAGAAATTATAACAGATTTTCAATGTATGAATTTAGTAACGTTTAATTCTAGGTTTAAAATCTTACGTGTCTTTGAAGCAGGTCAGCAGGTTGATTTCCTTAACCCACAAACAACATTGACACTGAGCGGCTTTGTTTCCGATTCGGACTTCCAGAATTTGGTTTTTAATCGGAACAAAAAACTGCTTCCCCTATTTCCTTAAAAGAAACTTTTTTAACTATATTCACTGTTAAAAACTAATACGAGTCTCATTGATATTCTGTGCACACAAAATAACTGGGGATATTAGTAGCGCGTTTAATTACGCTATTTTATTAATGTATATAAATTTTTAAAAACCTAAATACTGTATTACGGGTATGCACCTTCTGTGCTTAGAGCTGGCGTGTAACAAAAATAAAATAAAAGATGCAAAATACATACATGATATTAAGCCGGAGGTGACCGGTACCGGTACCGGTACCGGTGCGGATGCGATATAAAATAAAAGAAAAAATATACTTCTAGGTAAGCGACGAAAGATTGCCGGAGGCGGTTTTGTGAATTATGCTGTGTTGTGGACATACATGAAGTCTCGCTCCTTAAGTCATTCACCTTATTTTGTTTTTCATGCTACAGCTGCAACACTCTTGAACTTGCTTTAACAACACGACCACGAAGTTTCATTCTTCTCTATTTCTCTCATTTACGTTTCAAAGGAAGACAATCCGCATCTCCAAGACGCGAGGAGCCACAAGATATTATTTTGTTAAGTTGCTCGTGTTGTGATCACCGTGAAAAAAGAACAACGATAAAAAAATCGACACTGTTTTTTTTCACAATACTATTGACCAAATTGTGCTTTGTCTATCATTCAGCTATTTTATAGATCGGTTGGAAAGTACCAAAATGACCAATATACTTTTTCAGCTTGAAACGGAAAGCAATATCTAAAAAATGGCGAACGGGCATTTTCTACTCGAAATTTTCCTACACAGACATATCCTACACGAACATTTCCTACCTACCACCAAATCTAGGACATTTCCTACCCAGACATTTCTTACATTGACATTTCCTACCCGGTCAATTCCTACATACCACCCAATGTAGGACATTTCCTACACAGACATTCCTATTTACAACCTATTTTTTTGTCTAGGAAATTTCTTACCCGGACATTTCCTACACAGAAATTTCCTACCCGGACATTTCCTACCCGGCCAACTCCTACTAACCACCAAATGTAGTACATTTTATATACGAAAAATTCCTAAGCGGACATTTCCTACCTACCACCGGTTCTAGAAAATTTCCAACATGGACATTTCCAACCCGGAAATTTCCTACCTACCCCCAAATCTAGGAAATTTCCTACACCGACAATTCCTACCAGGACATTTTTAACCCAGACATTTCCTGCCTACCCCCAAATCTAGGACATTTCTTACGCGGATAATTTCTACCGGGACATTTCTAACCCAGAAATTTCCTGCCTACCCCGAAGTCTAGGACATTTCCTACACGGGCATTTTTTACCAACCACCAAATCTAGGAAATTTCCAACACAAACAATTCCAGCACGGACAATTCCTGCACGGACATTTCCTATCAACCCCCAAATATAGGATATTTCCTACTCGGAAATTTTCTACACGAATAATTTCTACCTGTCACCAAACCTAGGATATTTCCTGCTCCGAAATATTCCACACGGACATTTCCTTCCCGGACATCCTAACTACCACCAAATCTAGGACATTTCCTGCCGGTGACGTATCTAGACCTAACTTGCTAAGGTGATTCTAATAATCCACAATAAAAGTTGGAGTACGCTTTTGTGCCATGCTTATGCAGTTAATATTTTTGCATGGGTAAAAAGTGTACGTAGGTTTGGTGGTGGGTAGAAAATGGCTCAGTATGAAATGTCTTACAACCCTACAAATGATTCAAATTTCATGGTCATGAAAAAAACGAAGTTGCCCATTTTGCCGATGTGAAACAGTGGTTGCCGCCGAATTCAAAGCCGAAGCCGCGGACGGCGTCAACTGAGCTGCGAAAATTAGATTTCGATTAAGTATATGAAATTGAAATAATATTTCAAATAGGAATAATTAAAGTTTAAATTTTTCATTGGATTTTTCCCATGGCTAATTTCGAATTTACAGAAGCGACACAGACTACAGTTTTGACCACCGTCACTTTATTAGCCGCAGCAGCACCCGTGGATCTTGGGTTCTTGGCTTGTTGGGATTCCCTACATGGAAATATATTATAGAGCTATAGCCATATCCATGGAATCATGGAACCATATAATAATGCATACATATATTATTTATGATTTATTCATAAAATCTGTATATGTTTTTATTTCCCCGCTCCAAAAATGACAAAGTGAACCTTAAAACCGAGTAACTACTATGACGCCACAGAGCATTATTACAAATTACAGATCACACACAACTTCGTTTTATTTTATTGTACATCATAATATATTATAAAATATAGTTAACCTATGCCGAAGTCCTGTTTTGTTTGTTGAAAAGTGTATTAGCCAAGATCAATGCGGAGTACATGCAAATCAGTTTGGAATTCGATCTCTGATCTGCTATGGAGCTAATATTACTAAGAGCTGTAAAGATGCAGTAAGAGTATAAGGAAAACACCCATCAAGTACTCGTCTATCCATTACAGAGTAATATGAGAAAGAAGAAAATGTTTACATCGTAAAGGAGATAGAACAAGATTGAAACAGCTAAAAAAAATTTTTGTTTCCTCCACTACTACCAGGTGAATGTTCGTGAACTGAAATTATTCGAAGCCAACTTTATTCGCTAAACTTACTATTTAGTAGCCATATATTACGGAAACGGTGATGGTAGGAGCAGTTCCATTTTAACTTTAATAACATTTCAAATTCTTTAAATATACATATATACATAATATATTCTTTAAATATATGTACCGTATTGTCTCAAATAACTCCCCCCGGGAGTTAGCTCAAACTTTGCCTCAAACCCCGGGAGTTACAAGGGGCCCGGGAGTTAATAGGGTCCCGGGAGTTACATGAAAGTTTTATGCAGATTAAAGTAAAATCATTGTAGTACCTAGTGGACAATAGAGGGCAGCACTTACAATAGTGCTGTACTATATAAAAAGACCCCGGGAGTTACTAGAGGCCCCGGGAGTTGATAGAGGCCCCGGGAGTTGATAGAGGCCCCGGGAGTTACGTGAAACTATGCCCCAAACCCCGGGAGTTACAAGGGGCCCGGGAGTTGATAGGGGCCCGGGAGTTATTTGAGACAATACGGTACATGAATAATAATTGATCAACTTAAGTTACTACTAAAAGTGTGTGTGTGGGTGTGTGTGTAGGAGTAGGAAGCCGTAACCCGAAAAGCTCCGGCCTCCGGGACGAATGAAACTACAACTTATTACTACAACAATATTATAAAAACAAAAAAACGGATTATAGAAAGTACACGAACCGTAGTTTCTCTAATTTTGTTTTAAACCTTTCATTGACATTTTATTGACGAAAACTATAAATTAACCCAATATTCCCCATTACGAAATTACGATTTTACCTAAATGAACATCACTGACATAAAACGAACACTATTCTATACAGAAATATAATCGGCAATCACCAAATTATAATAGGGAAATGTAAAAACAAAAACAGCCCTATATTATGAAAACAATTAATATTAAAGTAGTAAATATATTCGCGCTACAGTATAAATTTAACTAAAACTAAAATTTACGAATTGAAACGATAGCTAACAATAAGTACACAATAATTTCATGATAGATGCATACGTCAGAATTCATAAGGCTAATTACAATTAGGAACTTCAAAATTGTAAAAAATGTAAGAGATACAAAACTTACAGGTTATAAGTTTGAATCAGAAATTAATGTTGGAAGACGATAAGAAGTTTAAGATGAATGTTACTTTTGTAATCGGTAATCACCAAATCGGAATTATAAAAGTTCAATGTCAAAAAAGCCTTATATTATTAAAGGATTAATTCTTCGTTAAACGTGTAGTAAAAACTATATTCGAGCTTCAGTATAAATTGAAATTCAACTAAAACTACAATTTACGAATTGAAAAGATAGGAAATATAATACACAGTGATTTCATTATAGACGAGTAGACCAGAGCTCCTAAGGCTTAATTACTGCGTATACTTGAAAATTGTAAAATTGTAGACAAAAAATCTAAGAAATACAAAAACTGAAAAAGAGTGTGCATATAAGTTTGAATTAGAAATTAGTGTTGGCCGTTGGCAGGCGATAAGAAAGTTAGTACGAATATTAGAAGGAAATCGCCACAGTGCATCTCCATGAGATTTCGGGAATAAATAATCCTTCCCGTCCAGATGCATGATTCCGTCTTTCAAGAAGAACTTCCATTTGTTCCGAGTCAGAGTAATCTGTACAATACACACAAAAAGCAGGGTTAAAAGACGTCGAAATCTCTTTCTGTTTTAAACAGAAATTAAACTGAACTGAAGGTTATAAATAATGTGAATAAAGTACCTTTTCATACTGGCACATCGAGACTTTTGGAAGCACCACTACATCTTCAGATTACCACGCTTCTCGTCGAGTTCGTTCCACATCATCGTCAGTATCAGACTCAGTCTCACAGTCACCCCAATCGGAATCTGAACTTGAGTCAATTTTCTAAAAATTAAAAAAAAAACAGATTGTAATTACACTTTAAAGACTTTAGATGATATTTAAAAGAACCAAAATAAAGTTCGCTCACGGATTTTGGAATGCAACACTCATTATACATACACTTGGAAAAATTTATAAGACTGATTTGTCTTAATTTTTACAAAACTAGTACGAAGTAAACGGATAAATTGGATGCTATAACAAATAAAATTAACTTACACTTTTAGGATCTTGCCACCCATCTCACTGTCCTTATCATCCTGTTCCTCCATATTCGCATTACGTTCCGTTTTTCTGACGGAAGTTCCCAAGACATTTTTAACTATCTTGGCCACCTTAGCAAGATTATGTGATGATGATGAGCTGAATCCGAAGCGTGACTCAAACCGGTCGTCATTGTCGTCATCTGAATTGGAATCATCATCTCCAGTTGCTCCGTCCAGATGTGCTGTAGAGCTCACAACTTTTGATGGTCGCCTCTTTCTTTTCGGAGTTGGAGAACTGGGAACCTTTAAAGGTCGCCCCCCTTTCTTTGGAGTTGGAGATTTCACAGCTTTTGGTGGTGGCCCCGGAGATGGAGAACTGACAACTTTCAGTGGTCGTCCCCTTCTTTTCGGAGTTGTAGTTTCCGCCTCAGTTTGATCCGTTAATTCAGGTTTGACGATGACATTCTGTTTTTTACGATTCCCGTGTGGAGATCCAATCCTAGAATCGAGAATTTGGAAATCATAGGACATTTTTGGGGGGCGTCCCTGATTTTTGGGTGGTATTATCCCATCCATTTTCATTATTGCTACAGAAACGACCTGCACTGCTTGAGATACATTTTCTTGTAGTAGTCCACTTACCACTTGCTCTATTTGGTTTGCCTCTTCTGGATTCCTTACATGTTTTCCTCTACGACTACGTCCTACCTTTACTTCGGTGACAGTCATTTTTGGAAGTTTTGAGAATCGTCCTCGCCCACGAGGACCCACCGACTTATTTCTAAGTGTTTTAGTCACAACATCATTTGATTTCTTTCCACTGCGATTAAGCTTTTTACGATTTCGCGAGACACCTTGAACCGGGTCAGGCTTTGATTCTCTCCGATTGCTTTTTCGACTGAACATGTTTACTCGGTTCGATTTCATTGGATTTTTCAGTCGCCGGCTCCTTGGATTTCCGTTGGTGTTTTTTCGGGGTCCGAGTAACCTTAGTCGTAATTTTAATAATCGATTGGTTAGTGTTGAGCTGAAGTTGAAGGCTCGATTGCAGTATTGGTAATCTCATTCACTGCAGCTGCAGCATTCAAAGTTTCAATAGCTTCCAGGACTTTAGATTCCAGAGTATGGATACGATCCTTGTCTTTAATAATGTTCATCATTCCCGGCAGAGCTAGGGCTTGCTACAGTGAATATCATACAAATTAAAATCCAAAATTATGAAATCAGTCAATTTTAGCATTTCGTAATCTGCTATCAGGAGTTGTATGTTGTTCATAAAATTCAATACGAATAAAATGCAATTAATTGGGACTAACTTGCAGCTTCCCGTCGCGCATTAATGCAAATGGAACATTGATAGTTACTCTCAGAAAATCGCACCCGAGAATTGAAGCTGCCATATGCACTGGAATTTTCTCTTGCTCATTGGCTGGACAAATAGGTGGAAGCGGGCGAGGCGGTGGAATTGGCAATCCATTTCTGTTTCTTTATGTAGAAATAAAAGTCACTATTACAGCAAAGCAAAGACGGAATATTAAGAGAATATTTAGGTATTAATGGTATTATTGCTAAAATTCTGAGTTAAAATGAAATGTAAATTAGCAAAGTCAGTCAAATATACCTGGACGATACGTTCGATAACTTGGTCCAGGACATTCCAATCCATCAGCTTTGACTGCCACACGTGAAGTAACTCATACCCAATTTCCATGTCGATTCCTTCGTCCAGAAATACTTCTTCAACGGAATCAATAACACCGTCAATTACATTTATGTAGAGCTCTTTCTAAAAGCAATATTTTACAATTACGGTTTTCTTAGTACTATTAAAATGTATACTGTTTGGTAATTGCGGCATTAAATAATCTTGGATATTAGATAATTTCGAAATTATTTTAATGTATTCTAAATTAAACATGCTTATATGATAATGAGGCGAGTTCTATTTTTAAGTTATTTGAGTAGGTATTAATTAATAACTCCCTTGTCCGTGTACAGCTAAGAATAGCAGAAACTACTAAATACGCATCTATTTTATCTTAGCTTATACTACTGAACTACACGTAAATATAATAATAACGGATGTACGCTAAACCCAGCTTTAAAATGTCAAATTAAATTTTAAGTTAACAGTAACCTCAATATTTAAAAAAATAATACTGTAGAATAATAAGCAATTCCAAACTTCATACCACCGCACCGGTCACCGGTTGAAGACCGATAATGTTAGCGTTAATTTTCTTGCCTGTCGGTTCACTCGATGATGGTGGTAATAAAGCTCGCAGCCATTTCAAAATAGTCAGTTCAGTCCATTGAAGGTAAAAACGTACGTAATTAGCAGTAAACAGTTCATAAACTCATCAATCTAGAAGTAAAGCATGAAGGAAAAATTAGAACCACAATAATTTTACAGATGACAGAAATGTGTACAGGTTCAGAAATTTAAATTATTGTTGAGTATTCGTTGTGTTATATGTCACAATTTTAGTCAAGGATTTAGTATTCGTTTGATAGTATTTTTGGGTTTAAGTTTTGCTTTTATATGAGCGCAATTCGCTTGTTTGATATTCAGTTTTTTCATTCATCCCTGACACTTGATTAATAGTGATTAATCGTAAGTCAGTATGAGCTCATTTGCTTGTTTTAGCATTTTATTATTGACTCTACCCTGAATTGTCTGCTGTTAAAAGAGTAGGTGACATCGTGATGCATATATTAACGTGTGATTGTACTTAATTGTTGATTGGTTGAAGTAGGACATGCCATATACAACTATTAATACTAGATTATATATATATATGAAATACGCATGTACACATGTATGTGAATATGAATACAAAATATAACTTACCAATTAGCTGTTAACCACTTCATACTTTAAAAACTTGATTACGGAAATGGAAAATGACAGCAATCAAGATGAAAATAATTAACTATTGAAAGATACACTTTTGGAATACTTGGAATTTAAATCCAAACGAAAATGAGTATTGTTAAATGCCCTCCAGTTTCAGTTCCAAGCTTCTCCCTACGCCAACAAGACAGACGAAATAAAAGGAAAGGAAGTAATAAATGAAAATGAAACAAGTAAAGCATAGCTGCCCACAAGAACCACCTAGTCTAGTCTAGTCTAGTCGTGGTCCGAAATGCATACCACTAGTCTAGTCTATTCAAGTCACAATAATATGAATGCCCGCCTAGTCTAGTCAAGTCTAGTCAAGGGACTTTATAAGTTTTGCTAGTCAAGTCTAGTCTAGTCACCTAGTCATGTAGTAAATTTAAATGTAAATTTTTAAATTTCGCGTAATTATAACGTACCAAGGATATGGCAACAGAGCAACGGTAATTGACAAAAACTCAAGGTTCGTGTTGCTTTAAAAGGTGAAATATTATTTAAAATGATAAAATGAAGTTTCTGACTACAATTATTAGAGTTTAAAAATATAATTTAATGCGTAAATTTTTAATACAATAACGTTAGTTTTTCTCTCCAGGTTAGTAAACAATATAATCGCCTTCGCCTTTTATAATGCCTTTAATTAGAATATAGTTAATGTAGTTCCTGTAAATAGGAAACATAATGTTTGCTTCTTAACATTAGGTAGGGTAGGGTCGGGTATCTGTGGTAGTCCGGTAACTGTGGTAGTGGGAAACCATAAAGCAACGAACGACAACTGCAGTACGAAGTTTATTTCAGTTCACTCAACTACTCATGGAGTACGTTCTGGCTGATGTTCCCCGCGATAGTCGAAAACTAGTAAGAGAAGAAAATTACAAAACTTACTGTGTCGGTTTAATTAGTGAGGAAAGTTTATTTTCATTTTCTTCAAGTCCCTGTAATTACTGATCAAAACACATTCTCACCGAAACTGATTGCGGGGAGATAGTTGGAGTTAGTAGGCATAAGTTAATCACGATTAGGATGAAATATTAATTTAACCCTTAATTCGGTGGATTTTAGAAAAATATTTAGTCATTTCAAAGTAGTGCTCTAAATGTGGTAATGTCAGGGCTTCTAACTGTGGTATTGTAAAAACCATGCAAACATCATTGGAAATTTAGTGAAAATGAAGCAAGTGTGTTTTAAAAATATAACTAATAATATTTCAGTTCGTTTTCATTTGTTTAGTATGCCGTAAATTATAACACCATACACCAACGTAGACCTTAACAATGCCATCCCTTCTGTTCAAAGTAGATCATTAATAACATTCACTTAATAAATTAGTATGTATATCGTTAGTAGTTTTAGTAAACACCGATTATTTTATTCATTAAATGTGATTTGTAGAACCTAGTGTGATAAAATCTGTTCTGGCTTAATATGCGTTATTTACATGTTAATTGACTTTTAACTTTTGTTTTTTGGACTGAAATTGCAATAAGCGGTGGGTGCTCATAAAGTTACCAAACTAATAACTATAGTGTGCCCAGTCACTTAATAATGTCATAAATAGCTTAATAATGTTTATTTACGTTATTTTCGTAACGTAAAATGTGTCAATTTTAGCGAAAATGAGACTACCACAGTTAGAACCCTGCATACCACATTTACCGGACCTAGCAAATTTCCCACTCCACCGAGGTCGTATAGTTTGAACACCTGTAGTTTAATCAAGCAGCGGTAGAATTTGATAAGAATTGGGTAAAGTATTCAGTATAGTATGTGTGTCACGTGTATAGTGCTATTGCTTTCAAAATTCTATTTACTTGGTATTACACATTGAAAAACTGAAAGTTTTCCAAAAAGCTACCACAGTTAGAGGACCTTACCCTATGCCTTGATTTATGCACTAATAATAGAAAATGCGCGAGAAAACTGACGTTTTTACAGGTTTTGAATTATATATTGCTTCTGATAGAGCTAAAAATTGTGACACAAAAAAAAATTTATTGCAGATTTGTATTCCAGCGCTAACTAATTTAAAAAATTATTTTTTGGCCAAAATAGTGACTTCAAAATTGGACTTGCTTTGATGTGTTTAAAAAAGTTTTGAAATTTTGAAAAATTCTGAAAATTTGTGTGTCAAAAATTATATTATAATTGCCCAAAAAAGTTAAGAACTCTATGAAATCGCTATGAGTCGTTTAAATTCTAACGTGGACTTATAAGCCAGTTAAAAAGTCACATTAGCTTTAAAGCGATATACAGTTAACAATAAGCATCAATCCGGCTGGTTTTATGATGTACGGACACTGAAAGAGCTCATAAACATTGACTTTTATGAATACCGATGGCTTAAATGTGCTAATTTAAGAGTAAAATAGAGTTTTTCAATCTTAAAATGCAAGTCGATAAAGGCGGGATGACTACCAAAATATCCTAGTCTAGTCTAGTCTAGTCACCAAAATAATTAGGCTCAAATAGTCTAGTCTAGTCAAGTCAGATGAAACCATAAGCCCGGCTAGTCTAGTCAAGTCTAGTCAGATGTCCCAAAATTGCACAAAAGTCTAGTCAAGTCCCTAGTCTCCTAGTCTAGTCTGACTAGACTCGTGCAGCCATGAAGTAAAGTAAAAGAAAATGCTGCTCAGACATTCAACAGGAAGCGGCACTGAAATCACTAAAACGCGTGATGTTCATCAATTCAGGAAAAACCACAGCAAACCATCGATTTGCAGTTATTTCCAGTGTTTTTTTATGGCTGATCCAAGTTTAATATATTATTTTCCAAGAAATTGTTTGGGTTCGATGGTTCGAAGCCCTTTACTATTTAGAAGCTGACATTGCTTCTCCTTGGAACTACTACACTCTGCCATTGTAACTGCCCGTAACAGGACGGAGGCTTTGATATTGTCAAATGGTGCATCATATAATAACATTAAGAGCTATTTCGCAGACAATTTGACACAATTTTGAAATAAAGTTGTTGTTCAAGTAGCTACTTCAACCATTCAGCTAGTTAGCCCTGGAGAGTTTCGTTCTGTTTATGCCTTTAAAGTATTTTATTTAAGAGGTCAAAGTTGTCGCGTTATCAAAATCCTAGTATGACTCGATGTTAAAAATTTCAATTTGTATATCTTTCTAACTCAAAATACGAAAATAAATTTTTGTTTATGTTTAAGGTTGTCTAAATATTCTAGGTCTGTGAAAAAAGAACTAGTTCAAAATATGTCTAACCTTCTCACAGCCCTATCGTAGAGCGAGAAGATCTTCCTTTCCTACTATAACTCTTAAAAAATACGGAGTTTCAAAAATAATATTTAGTTTTATGGGTTGTTAGTAATATTGTAATATATTAGTGGTGTTAGTTCGATAAGAAATGTTTGATTCGTATTAATTCTTGATTTTATTTGTGTTTCACATCCTTCTTAGGTTTTTAGGCGCCAGAGACAGCCATTGCTAAATTCTAGAGCTTTAAAACTGGATTGCTAAATAAATCCAACGGCGTCTTCCTTATCAAGTACACAGTTGTTTATTTATATATTTTTTCTAGAATGAGTTCAATCTTCATGTTCTATGTTTCAGCGTTCCAGCATTAAAAATCATAAAAATTGTAAACAAAATTTTGCTGTGGGAAAGCTTGGTGTGTCGCAGCGTATCCCACCAAAAAGTTCCTATGGGCTTCAGGCCTAACAGTGGCAGCTGTAGCTAATAGGAAATTAGTAATAATATTTTGTTGTTCATGAGTAGTAACCTCGAGAGCCACTGTAATTAATTAAGACCGTAGTTTCAAACTGAAAATCAGGTACGGAAAATATATACATTTTTATTCAAAGTGTAATATATTCTAAATGCATGTTTTTTAAAATTTCAAATTATTCCATAGTGCATGTTTTAAAAATGGCAAAATATTTAAATATTGCATGTTTTAAAAATCTTAAAAAATATATTAATTCCATGTTTTTGAAGAAAATAAATTTTGTAAAAACATTTTTTTGAAAAGCCTATAGTCACTTTTTTGGGTTTTGTTGAACACTTTAAATATAACTATAAAATTGTCTTGTTAATAACCATTATTATATAGACCAAGGAGTAAAGGCCAGGACGCGGTAGGCTGTATCCTGTATTATTTAACGTAGGCTGTTTAAAATAGTTTCTGCCGTGAGCAAGCAGACGTTTAATTTCTTGTTTTTAATTTTTACAAAAACACATGTCAGTCATCACACTATCATTACATTACATTACGCGTTTTGCTTTAGACAGTCAGAGTCACAGCTGGTGTACAGTGTCAAATTTGGTTAAATGTGTAAAAGTAAAAACTAGGTAGGCAAATCAAGTGCCCATCACAGTGTTTTTGAATAATAATTAATACGGATATGACAAGTTATAGCTATTTCATCTGTTAAAGACCAACAATACTCCAAAACGTCTACCACAATTAATACAAAATTTAAAAAAACATCATTTACAGCCTTTTTTTTAAGGGAATACAAAAAAAATTGTTTTTTGGAAGTTCATCATGAAGTTTAGAATCCCCATGAAGCACACCTACTTACGTAATTAGATTTAAATTGTCAATTTTTTCAATGTGTTATAAGAAATGATACTGTATTTGATAAAATAGAAAGTTTAATCCTGCATTATGAATTTACAAATATTTTGCTATAGATCCCGTCAATTGTTCTTACCTTCCATTTCTAACAACCAAAACATTTCTTAAGCTTTATTAGATTATATACTTTGAATAATTTATTAATGGATCGTCCACATATGATGTCAATAGTGGGGTCAATGACTAGTTACTTGGCCACTGATGACATCCCGCGTATTAAAGGTATTCATTTCAGCAATGGTTAAACTGATGACAGGGGATCCTAAAAATGGGGGATTTTTCCATGACATCATTTGTGGACGATCCTATTTACATAGTAAGTGAATACGACGGTAAGATGTTTGATATTTTAGTTAAGTTTGAGAACCGATGCAAAAATGGAGAGACGGACATGAACCGAAATTTGAGTGACTGGTACTGGAACTGGTGAGATATTTGCTTATGAATGAATGATGTTAAAACTTGGACAGTAACATTTCCACTTCGAGATGCTCACGCTCTTCAGCCTCTGCTCTGGCTCGCCGCCTCCTTTCTTCTTCCTCCTGGATCTTATCCTGCATCTTCTTATATTCTTTCCGATAATCCTCATGCTCCAGTCGATACTGCTCCAACAATGTCTTCTTCAGAGCCTCAACCTTGGGAATTAATTCCCAGCAGTAGCTCTTTATTAATTCCCTTTCATCAGGATCCGTTTCCATGTAACCAGGGTGACTCAGTATCTTTTCGACGAATATCCTGAAATCATATGGGATTAACGTGTGTTAATGTCAAGTATTCCACTTGTAGATCACCTAGGAAACTTAATTAAATATAATTCAGAGTACACCACTCCACCTAATATAACCAATAATAAAAGTAGAAATCAATTCAATAATAATAATTCCAAAACATTAAGCTTACGATAAAAATCGAACATAAAGTATGTAGCCATTTTCGGTTGATCCGTTATCCAAATAATTCTGGGCGGTTCTATATATCACTCTACCGGTTCGCAAATATGTTGTTGCTTTCTTTTTCGGATCAACTGTAGGACACAAAGCTATGTCTGTTACCCGTTTAAGCCGGGTTTCAGGCTCGATTCCGTAACGCGGCTTGAGGTTATTGGCAGCTGATGACATTACAGAAAGCTTGTAAGTTTAGAGGTGCAGAACTTAAATATTATTGAAGAATTCTTTTAGCTTTAACTCTTGTGGCTTGTGTAATAATAGTTAAAAGTCATAAGTGGCAAGTGCTTCCCTTCAATTTGAAACCTTGCAAAGAGGGCTGCATTGGCTGTTTGAAAACATAAAGACTAAAACAAAATCGAAGAAATTCCAAACCAATGATATCGCACTACGGTCACAGGTCACAAGTCACAGAAGTAGTAAAGATATGATTTACACGAGTTTGTATTTATCCGTCATTAAGACAACGATTAATGGATGTGCAAAAATCACTTTTCGATGTTTAGTAAATTAAGGACGATTTACTAATATCAAATATCGGTCAACGGTCTAGACTGATGATGGAAGTAGTAATTTGCGTAGAAACGCGAATTAACAATTAACAAAAGCTGAGTTGCTCAGTTCTAATATGTAATAAATTAAGTGTGTCAAAAATAAGTCTGAGCTCCGTCTTTGGTAATCAACCTTCACTTTAAAACTCACTAGATCTAAAAATCAAAATCATAATTAGGTATGACTGAAATATTCATAGGAATTGTCCATAAACAACGCCGGCGGTAGGGTGGGTTAGTCCAATCGAGTATTGATGACATGCCATGTTAAAGATTGTCGTTAAATACCTAATGCTAAAGTGGTGACATGGGGGCTGGTGGGTTCTAAAAGAGTCATAATTTGGATGACGTCATTTATGAACCATCCCATAGAAGGTATGAAAAAAGTCTCTGAACTCTCCCGCACATTTCACTCTGTTAAATGTAGACCAGTAGTAAGTTGTACAAAGAATAAAACCGCCAAGAAAATGAAATGGTGAGCTTCACTAAATGACTGTATACTGTAGGATAGGAAAATGATCGAGAGTGCATAATTAGGAAAGAGACAAATATTACGTAACCTACTAGGGTGGGGGTGGCAGTTTTTCAGTACCACGTTAAAGATAGTCATTTACGCAATGGCTATTAAGGTGGTGATAATAGTGGGGTTAGTGGGTCTCAAAATTTTAGAAGAATTGCTAACGTAATATGTGTCTCTTTCCTAGGAGTTACTTTCTAATTCTTAACACAGAAGTTGATTCGGATTTGCTTATCTAATTTGAGCATTTTAGCACCTACCATAAACGTGCGTGTGTATCTTAAGAAAACAATATTGAGAAAAATAAATTCCACCTATTTCAGTATTAAATTAAAAGCAGAGAAAATGATTGTGCTATTATTTTTTGTTTATATGAATTTTCTCCAATCGGTTTTATTATGTTTTTTAATCTAATAATTTATTCATAACGCGTGTCTGACATTACAGTGGTGTCCTTCACTGACCTCGTATTCTAGTTTTTAATATTACAGTAAAGTGTCTGGAGATTGGAGATTATCTTCCAAATTCGCTGAACTACTCCTTTTGTGACTAAAAAATACAAATTGAATGACAAAAAAAACAGAGACCATTTACAACTTGTTGTTCAAGTGGTAATAAACCTAATCCACTAATCATAAAGCCGTTTCTCGAATTTCCAAAAAATCAATCCTAAATTGCAATCCACTATTGTAAAAGTGTATTTAATGAAAATTGCATCTTCGCTCGCCTATTTTACAACAGAACAAGATAACAGGGGCAAGGGCATACGAGGCAAAGGTAAGGTCAGGGATGTGTTCATGCAGCCTAAATTTATGTGCTGCACACTGCACAGTTCAATACATGTGTAACTACAAGTGATTAATTAATTGGAAAATAACATGCGCTTTTTTTTCGTTGACTTTCATTTCATTTTCCTCTGAACTACTTTAACTTTCAGCCGTTAACTTCAACACCATTATCACCCCCTGCTACCTACTAGTTTTTACCTACTAGCTGCGTGAGCTTAATTCAATTTCAAGCAGCAACAATAAATTGTGCAGTTTAAGTCAAAAGTTGTCAAATAAATAATAATTCCTTCGTATACATGCTAAAAACAGATTATGTTATCAAACAGCGGGGCGGGGGTCTCATATTATTGTGAATTTTACTCCCATTACTCTACACTCTACAACTAATAGACCCATACGAGGGAAGAATTAAATTGGCACATATCCATTTTTAGCTAGATTCAAAATAAGTTTTCCCATAGAAACTAACTTTCAAACAAATAAAAATTCACTAAAGTATAACTAAAAGATTTTTTGAAAAATGTGAAAAATTCTAAATGCATTATTTTACAAATTGCAAAATATTTTAAATACGTGATTTTAAAAGTGGAAAATATTCTAAATGCATGATTTTAAAAGGTGCAAAATATTCTAAATGCATGATTTTAAAAATTGCAAAATATTCTAAATAAATGTTGTTAACAAGTGCAAAATATTCTAAATGCATATTTTTAAAAAGTGGAAAATATTGTAAATGCATATTTTTAAAAAGTACAAAATTTTCTAAATGCATGATTTAAGAAAGCGCAAAATATTCCAACATAGCATGTTTTAAAAAGAGTGAAATATTCTGATTTCATGATTTTGAAAATATTTCATTTTCTAAGAACATGTTTTTTTAAAAGTACCGTAATACGGATCAATTTTTTGGGTTTGAATTGAACAATATGCATATAGTTTTAAATGTGTTGTTAATAACCATTATCACAGGCCAAGGGGTAAAGACCAGGACGAGGTATATAGGCTGTATCTATCAGTATCATATTCAGCATTTGAAACCACTAAAATAGTGTTTGTCGTGAGCAAAAGCAGATGTTAAAGTATTTGTTTTCATTTTCACAAAATTTTGCGAAAGCTACACAGGTAACATCTTTATGTCAACACAATTAAGTGCATTATTAAGACGCATTAAAAAAGTGTATTAGGTATGATGCTTCTACACTGCAATTTTTAGTTTTTCCTTTATTTACATCTATGAAAGGATGAGAAAGAAGGGAAATCAATGGTCATCTTATTGACAGCTGTAGTATGGCAAGTTTAGACTTATTGAAAAACAATACAAAAACACATGTCAATCATTACATTTAATTATCAGTGCATTACATTACGTTGCTTGAGTTGAGACAGTCAGAGTCACAGCTGGTGTACTGTCAAATTTCGTTGACGCATTTTATGTGTAAAGGTTGTTTTTGTTTTTGCATAATACGGAGATGACAAGTTGTGGCTATGGTATCTGCCATCCACCATTCCAATGGAAAACACATCTTACTTACTACCAAGCGGCGAAATTACACTTATGATTTATATATCGAGAAGATGCACAGTAATTGTAGGACATGTGAACAGCCTGTAGAACTGTGCATTAGTTAAACACCATAACATGAACTTTCATCTTTTCTTTTGATTTCCACACAGTGCCAGCCAAACCAAACCCATTTGAATTTCTACTTGCACCACACTTAATCCTAATCACCAAATCCAGTTCAATAAAAGAGCGTGTCAGTTACATATTAAATACAAAAGCAACTTTATTTTCTATTTCATTCCTCATCCACAATCCATACACAAACAAGATTAACACGAAATACACGCAAAAAAATGAACAAATTAAATACTACAAGTACAACTGTGCAGCTCTGTAGCTCGCGTAAGGTATAGGTACGTATCTTGTAAATTAACTTAAAAAATTACTACTACAAATAATTAAATTAAATTAAAGGAAATTCACTACAAAATGTACAATAAAAATAATCATGATATTCTATATGTATTATAGGAAATAGGAAATGACTATAAGTAAAAATGTACTTGAATATTTTATCTTGAGAAACTAATCTGCATTATTTTACATTTGGCTTATTCAGTACTCAGTTCAGTCTCCATGCAAGTGACCATACCATATTTTGACATTTTTATTTCTGTTTACCTTCGTAGTAATAATTAGTAAATTAAAATAGTCCACCCTTTATTAGATCTGCAGGTACTGCAGTTTCTAAAAAAAGGGGAACTTCGAGCGCTACTGCGATTTTTTGGCATTTGAGATTCTGAGATTATTTATTTGGATTTTCTTGAGGCTGAACTTCCTCCATTTTTGGGAACAATCTGCTTATTTTTGATCTCGTCCTCGTCCAAATATTCCGTATCTTCTGGATCTACAACGACGCTGTAAAAAAAGCATTCAAAATTTGTGATTCAAAATTACAAGAAATTAATTTTAATTGCATTGAATTAAATTCCAATTCAGACTGTATCAATTAAATAGGAGACTTACAATTCAAATTTAAGCTTGTATCGTTTCTTCTTGTCCCGCTTGCTTGCGCTAATATTTTCTCCGGAACCAGAACCAGAGCCGCCTGTTTTGTCTCTGCCAGCCGCTGGCTTCTCTTTCACTTCCTTCCCAATGGAACTGCTCGCTGTTTCAAATATTTTGTTATTTGCCGCTAGTCGGATGGGCGCGGGGAGCGGGAGTTTTTGAATTGGGGGCGCTGTTGGATTTAAATATTTTATAGGAGTGTAATTTTGCGTTTGCGGAGGCCTGGACACTTGTTGCTGACTGACTGGTGGTCTTTCTTGGTAGCCACTGTTGTTGCTGCCCCCTTCGTGGCCAGCACCACCCCCGTTGGAATATTCTACAGATTGTTGCCTTATTTTTGGAGCACCATACTGTGAGCCCTGCGGCTGTTCGGACTTGTAACCGCCCACTGTAGAGGAGGCGCCTGTGTGAGCTCGGATAAGCTGAGAAATAAGAGGGTACCTATCTAGGGGCGTAGCTTGAGGAGTAGGAGGAGGATAAGGAGGTTTTGCGTACACGGGCCTTAGTTCTGACTCTGAGTGATGTGGTTTAATTGGTTCTTCAAAGTCGTAGTCCTCCCCACTATACTCCCCCTCCACATCTTCTCCTGTTTCCATCTCGTCTTCAGTCACTGTGGCCACGGATTTGTTTTTATTTTCTGCTAAGGGTTTTATGGCAAAAATTGGGTTTTCTGCAAATTGGTGATTGGTGTGGCTTTGACTGGGATGGGCGGGAACCCTGACTGTTTGAATGTTTTGGTGGGTTTCGGATCCAATTTGAGGCCCGGGTAGAGCACTGTTGCTTTGTATGAGTGGGCGGGGCGTAGGATTTGTGGGTGGGCGGGGCGTTTGCGTATCCGGAGCCGGCAGGTGGGGCGTTTGATTTTCTGGTTGCTGTTGTTGTTGTTGATTTTTTGGTGGTTGGTAGTGTTGGAGGAGGAACTGGAGGAGGGGCTGATGATATGACTCAGGGAGCTGCTTTAATTCCGGGATTTCCTTTTGACTTGAACCTGAGTTTGAGGATTCTAATATTGGGCTCGTTAATTGACTTCCATCTTGTTTCAAAATCTGGTTTTGTAAAAACTGCTGCTGTCGAATGTGTTCTTGGAGTTGTATTTGTAGAGCCTGTTCTTGACTTTGTTGCTGCCCTTGGTTTTGCTGTTTAAGAATCTGGGCTTGCATCTGTTGTTGTAGAATCTGTTCTTGTTTGAGAATGAGCTCCTTTTTCTGCTCTTCCAGAATTCGTACTTGCTCGAGTTGTTTTGAAATTTTCTCCTGGTGTTGCTCTTTCAAAATCTGTTGTTGCTTTCGTTGCTCTAGAAGTCTTTGTTGTTCCTGCTGTTTTTTAAAAACTTTGGCTTGTTCCTGTTGTTGCTGTTGTTTAAACTTAAGCTCCTGCTCTTGCTTTTGAATTTCTTCCTGTTGTTTTTGAATCTGGAGTTGAAGCTGTTGATGCAGAATGCGTTGCTGCTCCTGCTCGTGCAAAATCCGTTGTTGTTCTTTCTCATGTTCCAAAATCCGTTGTTGTTCCTTTTGCTGTTCTAAAATCCGTTGTTGCTCTTTCTGGTGTTGTAAAATCCGTTCTTGCTCTTTTTGCTTCTCTAAAATCCGTTGTTGTTCCAAAATCCGTTGTTGCTCTTTTTGCTGTTCTAAAATCCGTTGTTGCTCTTTCTGGTGTTGCAAAATCCGTTCATGTTCTTTTTGCTGCTCTATAATTCGTTGCTGTTCTAAAATCCGTTCTTGTTCTAAAATCCGTTGTTGCTCTTTTTGCTGTTTTAAAATCCGTTCTTGTTCCTTTTGTTGTTGCAAAATCTGTTGTTCTAACTGCTCCTGCAAATTCTGTTGTTGCTGCAGCTGCTCCTCTAGAAGTTGTTTTTGTTTCTGCTGCTGCTTAAAAATACTTTCCTGCTGCTGTTGCTGCTTTAGTTCCTGTGCCTTTTTCTGCTCTTCTAAAATCTGATCCTGCTTTTGTTTCTGCTTCAAATTTTTTTCAAATTGTTCATTCTGTTTTTGAAGTTGTGAAATTGAAGCTCCTGGGATTTCGTACTTTTCCAATTTTGAAGGATATAATTGCGGCTCAAGTTCGTATTTTTGAAGAACTTGTGGCTGCAGTTGAAGTTGTTGTTGAATTTGCTGTTGTTGTTGTGGCTGTTGTAGAATTTGTTGGAGTTGTAGGTAAGGAGGTGGCGGTATTTGTTGCTGGAGAAACTGAGGCCCGCCATGTTCGGATAATTTCTGAAGTGGGAGTTGAAAAAATTCGTCCGCCATGGATCGGTTCGATTCTGTATTGGAAGCCATTCCCCTCAAATTGTAGCGCGTAACTTTAAACACGTGCTGTTTGAAATCCGGATGAAGGAAATGAAAGACTGATATGGGTTCCTCCGGATCGGTGTCCGGCTGCTGCTGCTGCTGCTGCTGGATCGCATTTCCTACCCGAGTATTTTCAATTTGGATCATCGACTGCTGGTCATCCTTTTCAACTACTGGTACTCGTGGCGGTGACTCCGTGACTACAGGATTGGCGGGCGTCGGCTGTGGGACGGCGGGAGGCGTGGCTTTGGGGGGTGTGGCGGGTGAAGGTCGCGAAGTGACGGATGCTTTTCTTACAGCAGATGCTGCTTGTGGTACAGCACGAGCGTAGAGATGATTAATAAAACTGAAATTTGGGGGTGATGATTTGCTTTTACTTGGAGCTACGGGGACTGGCTTTGGTTTTGGTGTTGGGGTTGGTGCAGGTGTTGGAGGCGGGGCGGGGGCTGGGGTTGGGGCGGGTGCTGGGACAAAAGTGGATCGTGGCGGGGGAAGGTCTGACTCCGACTCGGGCTTTAAATGTGTGTCTAAAAGTAGCTTCAAATCTTCTACAGAAATCCCTGATTCTGACTGGCTAATAAATTGTGGCTTGGGCGCGATGAGTGTCGCACTTGTTTCTTGAGTTGAAATGGTTGGGAGGGAAAATCCAAATAAAAATATAAATATAATGAATATTGTGCGGGTCCGGGTTGTTTCCGTTACTAAACTCCACTTTCGTTTCCGCTCCATTTTTGAAAAACAATTCACAGTTTAAAATGTCTATCTAAATCCAATACGTTAATTACTTTTACTATTGGATCACTTTGACTGCCACAGATTAAATTGCACTGAATTTCTGAATTTTGTTTTTTAACATTCACATTTAATTAAATTTGTAAAATTTATTCACAACGTAATTATTTTGTTTTTCACAATTTTCACCGTTTTCAAAGCACACCACTGAGCTGTAATAATTTTGAAATTTTAGAAAAGTAAATAGAATTGGACTGTGTGGCAAAAGACGAGTGGCAAGACGAGAATTTTATGAAGTGTTTTCGCTCCTGTTATTGTTTGAGTAATGCTTTGTGACTAAACAACTGCAACTTGTGAATTGACCCAGAGGCCGTAGTCCGCTAAAGTGTGTACAGTAAATTCGTGTGGATAGTATAGAGATGATACGATTTGACATTGAAATGGAAACACATGGGAAATCCTACAGGGAGATGAGGTTGATAAAAAATTTTAAATGGAAGATTCCAAACAAGATGTGACTCCCAGTTGAAAGGTATTGATGGCATTGGAGAAAAGCGAAAGTTGGTGTTGTTGTTTGGGTGAGTTGACATAATGAGTCGTTTCTTTGGGATATGGATTGGGAAAGTGGGAGTTTCAGTTGAGAGAGAGACATACTCGTCAGGAGTGAATTGAAGTGGTCCTTTCCTTATTACAATTACAAAGTAACTTTTGGGGCTGGTGCCGGTGGGGCCCTCACAACACCTTCAATTTCCTTCTCGTTATTTTAAATAGTATTGACGAAAATGCAGATATCTGTTACAGAAATCTGTAGTATAAAATATGGACGTACATTAATCGTAATCGTAAGAAGGTACAATTAAAACCAGTTTCTTCTTCTTCTTCTTCCCTTTCACCCAAACTACTTTTTTCTTACCAAACTTTTTAGGCTCTGATCTGCTGATCGACTTCCATCTGCTCCTTCGTTGTTTCTGTATGCTCCTTATTTTAATTTCACTCTGCCCAACACTAACAACTGCACTTTACTGTCTTGTTGTATGTCGCCAGTGAAGAATCAAAACGTACCATTTCAATTTTTTTAAATGCACTAAAATACAGACAAGTATCAAGGTCAATAGAATATTTTGCGCTTTGACAAAAAAGTAAATATAATATTTTGTAGAATTTTTCAAAACATGTAAACTAAACATTTTGTAATTTTTAAAGCCGTGTAAACAGACTATTGCAAGTTTTAAAAACGTATAAATAGAATATTTTGCACCTTCTAAAAACGTGTAAATAGAATATTTTGCACCTTTCAAAAAGGTGTAAATAGAATATTTTGCACCTTTTAAAAACGCGTAAATAGAATATTTTGCACCTTTTAAAAATATGTGAATAGAATACTTTGCATCTTTTCAAAAAAATAAGTAGTACATTACACACACTTTCAAAAACATGGAATTAAAACATTTTACACTTTTCAAAAACTCCTAATTAAAATTTTGCACATCTTTCTCATTTAGTGTTTTTGACATAGCTGATTTTAACTCCAGCTTAAACTGGGAATGGGTCATTTTGATTCTTCACTCATGATACACGTATGCACATAAAGGGAGAACTATGCGACATAGAGTAAATGTCATGTCAACATTTTTAAACTTTTGTTTTCATGTTTTTACGTAGTTCTCATTTGAGTGAGCCACAGTCTCTTTGAACAATTGCTTAAACTTGTTACACATTTATCGACTTTGGTTTCTGGCAACACTTCGAGCGCCGTGTGTCACATGCAGTCACGTGCACATTTTCCAAAATCAACAATCCATCTGTCGCCTGTCGCATGTCGCCGTTTAACCCAAAGCCTCTTAAAGTTTCCAATTTCATTTCTATTTCTAAATTACGACGATTGACATTTAGGGAAAATAAATTAATGGCTAATAGTATGTTACGTGTAGGGAGAAAAATGGGTGACAGTCTCCTACAGTAATACATGGTGTGAAAACTATTATGAATTTACACGTGGAAAGCGTATGAGGAGGCAAGCGGATTATCAAGATAAGGGATCGTCCATAAATGTTGTCATCCAAATATTTTCATTTCTACTATTCTGGGAAATACGTCATTTACAAAACCTCTGTGAAAGCGTTTCTACAGGTCTTGCGCTGTGTGTGTACACAATATTCAGGAAATAGTAAGACGACGTCGAACTATATAATTTAATTTAGCAATTTTCATTCTCTTGCGTTGCATAAATCAAAAGTTTATTTTGCGTCTCATTTAATTGATTAAGAAATCTACTCTTTAAGTAGCGTTGGTCTACACTTAAAGGTTGTAATGAAAATAATAAGTACTGCTTGCTACCTATTAGGAATTGCTATGAGGCCTGACGCCGTCAGGAATTTTAAGATAGTCTCCGTTAATGTACCATTATAAGATATTGAGATGCTTATCACCATGATTTTAAACAATCTCTTACTTTTGATACCAGACAAACACCAGTTTAAGCGTGTTAGTGTTTTATTATGGATATAGCCCGTGAAGAACCAAAATGACCCATATCCAGTTTAAGCTACAATCAAAATGAGCTATGTCATAAAAACAAAATGAGAATCAAGCGTCAAATGTTAATTACTAGTTTTTCAAAAAACCTAAAATGTCCTATTTACATGTTTCTGAAAAGTGCAAAATGCTCTAATTCCATTTATTTTGAAAAGGTGCAAAATGTTCTGATTTTATGTTTTTGAAAAGGTGCAAAATTTTCTAATTCCATGTGGTTCAAAAGGTGCAAAATGTTCTTGTCTTATTACATATTTTTGAAAAGGTGCAAAATGTTCTTGTCTTATTACATATTTTTGAAAAGGTGCAAAATGTTCTAATTCCATGTTTTTGAAAAGGTGCAAAATTTTCTAATTCCATGTGGTTCAAAAGGTGCAAAATGTTCTTATTCCATATTTTTGAAAAGGTGCAAAATTTTTTAATTCCATGGTTTTGAAAAGATGCAATATTTTCTAATTCCATGTTTTTGAAAACGTAAAATGTTGTATTTACATATGTTGTAAAAGTGCTCAATTTAAATGCTTTCAAGACATATTTCAATATTTTTGTAGATAGTTGGTATTGTTTTTAGCTAAAAATGGATATGGGTCATGTTGGTTCCTCACATACGTTATATTATATAACGTTGTTAAGCCCCTGAATTTTGTGACTGGTAAACATGGGACGTATTCCCTATTACGCCTGCTCGACAAAAATCCAACATCACAAAATAAACATCTCAACATCCTTTGTGAGTTTTTTGTGAGCGTAATCCTTTTGAACTTGAAAAAAAGACCCTCTCTGATTTTGAATAAGAAAAGTGAACACTGGTTTTTAAATAGAAAAAATTCAAGTTTTTGACCAACAGTTCCTAATTAGAATTTTTAGGCCTTTTTGGTTACAGCTTATAGATACGGAAGCTGGATATTAAATAATGCGCAAGTTAGGAAAACAAAATATAATCCAACTATTAATAATATGTGCATTATTCGAAGTTTATGTTACAGAATTTGTACTTGAGTTCAAAAAGTCTTATACTGTACTTTTTGTATTAGTACACGGGCCTGTATCAGTACGCTGGTCTGATGTGTACGGGTTTGAATGTGCACGGGACTGTAATAGTACACGGGTCTGGGAGGTCAAAATTTGAATAGTACTATTTCATGAAAAAGACAGTATTCGTAAACTTGTGTATTAGTATGAGAAGCATTGAATGTAGAAAAACTTTGTAAGTAGGTTACATACAGTAGTAGGGGCACGAGGTGGCCTCTGCCTCTGATTCTACTCCTGGCAATATTTCCCTCAATGTTTCCGGAAATGTTCCCCGCAATGTAGCAACTCCCATAAATATAAAAAATGCATGCTTCACAGCAGTGTATCCATTCATGTAAATATAATCATAGTAAATTGACAAATCTATTCGAGATGCTACTTTGAAGGTTAAATTAAAAGTGTATGCAAAATGCAATTGAAAGACAGCACGAACAAAATGTAAATAAACAAAAGACTCAATGTTTTTTTCATCTCTTCCTTTTATCATTCAAGACTCGTGTCATGGTAAAAGATACAACATTACAAATATAGTCAACAAGAGTAACACAAATTAAGCATTTAGCAACAAATAACGAGGACGTATTATAACAATTGGAGTAATAAATAAATATAGTAATTTCAATTTCAACCTTTTTTAAATATTTTTTTTTGACTCAGACAATAATGTCAGATGGTTATGGCTAGATTTTTTATATCTCATACTTTTTTTTTGTTATTTCCATTTTAACACCCGGCCTGTCTCATCCTTCAATCACATGACTTTCCCTAAACTCTTAATAGATTTCTTCAACCAAATGTTGGGGTATGACCTGGAATTGAGAAACAATTTAAATTACTTTAAAGCCATTCATTATTTTTATTAGCGAGGTTATGCAGCACAGGCTCATAATAATATTGCGCAGTTTAAATCAAAGCAGATATTTCAAAATTGCAAATGAAGAGCGTTTTGGCAAAACAGGATAAGTCCAATAAAGAAAAGTTTGCAGAAGCCAAGAATTTTAAATAAAATATTTCTGGGTAATTTTTAGTTAGAAGCTTGGCGACTTTGGAATTTTAGACGAAATTCAAAAATCAAAAGTGTCTGGAAATATTCTTTTTTTTTGCTAAAATCAAAGTGTTGGCTATTTTAAAAAATTACTTTGGTTGAAAAAAATGGACTTAACCCGTTTTACCAAAAACATCTTCAAATATAGTTGTATATAATTAATGACAGTATAATATAATAGTTAATTTTTATAAGCGTACTGGACTGGCTGGGTATGGGTAGTAGTACAGGATGTCTTCTGCAGTATTTGAGCTTCGGCTTATCTGTAGATTTTTAATCCATTTTGAATTAGAACATTATATAGACCGACAATTAGAGAAATCTTACACAAAAAATAGTTTCATAAAATGTGTTTGAAAATTTATTGGTTTTCTTCTAAAATTTGATTTACTTTTTTAACTTTTTCCGAGCGGGCAGCTTCGTCCTCATCTTCTTCATCCTCATCTTCATCTTCATCTTCTTCATCATCTTCATCCTCATCATCATCCTTGTCCTTCTTATTGGGTTTGTTATTCTTCTTCTTGCTTGAGACGGGCTTGCTTTCAGCTGACTCAGCTTCGTCTTCCTGAACATTGGGAGGTTCACCGTCTTCTACAAAAATTACAGGAATCATTTTAAAAATTGTTTAAAAAAAACACATTTTGTAATGACGTCATTTGTGGAAGATTCTTTATTACTATTGCTGGTAAATTATGTGTAGTCTGTAGCCTACCATTTCGAGGAGCATTGGGTTCGTCCTCCCGCTCTACAAGCGCCATGGCGAGCGGTTGTTGTTGTTGGTCGACTTCATTCTGAAATTGTTGTGGATCTGAATTGGTGTCCGCATCTCCACGCCCAATACTTCCTATTCCAATGTTTCCAAATGAAAGAAACTCGCTCACTGACTTTTGTCCCTGTCCCGGTCCCTGTTCTGGCGATCCCTGTCCTGGTCCATGCCCCGGTCCCGGTCCATGTCCATGTCCTTGTCCCTGTGGTCCTAAAAAACAGAAATTATTTTGTTAACGATAATGTTTTCGAGATGACAATTTCTTAAAAAATAGAGAATTAACTCACCATTTGGATCACCCCGATGATCCCCCCGCCGCTCTTCGTTACTCTCGTCACTCGCGTCTTCCTGCTCATCTTCGTCTTCATCGTTTTGAGCATCTTCGTCAGAGTCTTTTTCGTCGGAGGCCTTTTCGTCGGAGCTTGGTGACTCGTTCTTTTTGTTCCCCCGGCGAATTCGATTATCCTGATTTTCGACAACTGCCCCTATATCGTCAGCCTCGTCATCCTCCCCACGTCCCTCAGTCAGAATTGGGACTGGCTTGGAGTTGCCATGCTTCTTATGGTTGTCATTTTTGTTCCCCGCCGAGTGTTTGGATGGGGGCTTCTTATTGTTTGAGTTGGAGTTTTTGTTCGCGCCTGGTTTCGCAGCTGCACCCTCCTCCTTCTCCTCCTTCTCATCTTCCTCGTCCTCATCTTCATCTTCTTCATCTTCGTTGTCTTCATCGTCGTCATCCGCCTCCTCACTCTCCTCCTCATTCTTCGCCAGTCCACGACCGTCCCCTTCAACACGTTCAGACACAAAGTTAATTACATTTTTATAACGTAGAGGATCGTCCATATATGACGTCATGAGGGTCAACAATAAAATTTGAGAACGTGTAATGTTGGTACATACTTGTTGGGGAGAGAGTTGTAGCATCTTCTTCTGGGAGATCAGTCGAGTCTGCCACAACGGCTTCTTCCTTTGACTCCACAGTGATCACGGTTGTAGCTTCCGCATCTTCCTGCTCCCCCACCAACAACACATCTTTCTTTTCGAGGTTGGCTGGGGCGGCGAGGGTGAGAGCCACGAGGGCTGAGAATAACAGTACGATGATCGACAAACGCATCTTTCTGCAAACCAACACGTTTTATATACACAATTTTTTTAAATTTTACCTCATTTTAAAAATTTAAATTAATTACTTTTAAGTATATGGAGGGGCTTTAGATTATTTGTTACAGTTTTTTGTATAACTGTTATGAACAATAGAAAATTACGGAATTTAAGCAATAAAAAAATGTTCCAGAATCTAGTAGCACCTTTATAAAAATTGCCGTCATTTTCTAATTTCGTAAAATTATGCTGCCAGCATTTTAACTTTTGTTAATAAAATACAGGATATTTTTTTACTGGTTTTAGTTTAAAAGGCCAAAATTCCACATAGTTTTGAAGAAAAAAAATACATGAAATAAGTAGTTCTAGTTTTGCTTTCAAAATAGTACAACTTGCTAACATGATATGTGCACACTAAAAGGGCGGAGTGCCTCTCCGCCTTTAGAAAAGCAGCGATTCCTGCTTTTGATTAGTTTTGATTGAAATGAGATCATGCTAATCATCCACCTGTTTGTTCATGTCCTGTTATTAATAGCCTAATTATTTAAATAATAAAATAATTACTTCGATAGGATAGCTTTTACCACTAAAATTTCAAGTTATAGAATAATAGGTGCGCACAGGGCAGAGAGTACAGGAAAAGTACAAATTAGAAATTACAGATCAACAGTTTGACGCTACTTTCAAGTGAAGCAAAGGAGCATTTAATTTGGTCATGGAATGTAGACAAATGGATAGAAAATGCGGGGATGGGAAGAGGCGTCTCGTTTTCGTCTCGTTTTATAAGGTCTAGGAATCAAAAAGGCGAAAATGCCAAAAGAATTCTACTGGTCTTTGTTTTTGCACTTTTCAAAAACGGGTAAATAGAACATTTTGCATATTTTAAAAACGGGTAAATAGAACATTTTGCATATTTTAAAAACGGGTAAATAGAACATTTTGCATATTTTAAAAATGTGTAAATAAAATATTTTGTACTTTTCAAAAACGTGTAAATAGAATATTTTGCACATTTTAAAAACGTGTAAATAAAGCATTTTGCACATTTCAAAAACGTGTAAATAGAACGTTTTGCAAATTTTAAAAACAATGTTAATTGAATATTTTCCAACTTTCAACAACATGCCAAAAGAATGTTTTGCTCTAATTCTCAAAAACGGGAATATCGCAAATTGTACACTTTGTATAAAAACCTTTATTAAATAATTTGCACACATTTCTTATTTTTTGTTTAGTTTATTTAGTTGTTAGTTTTAATTCTGGCATGAATTAGATATGGGCCGTTTTGATTTCCGATTTTGATATGGCCCATACAACCGCGTCATGATGCATACCCACACACATATGACATATATACATTCTTATATTTACGCAAAGCAAGAAAAAATTGATCCTTTTCGGCATCAATATTACAACTGAGACTGAGATGCAGCGATGGACTAAATTAAAGGTAAACGTAAAGTAGACTAACATTACAGAATTACAGAGATTAAACCGGTCGGGTGACCGGTTAAGTGTTTACAGTAGAGCAGAGCGGCTGCTCTGCGTTCACTTCCTTTTGGGCTCAATACTACGACTTTACTACATAGAGACAGACATAACGTAACGTACACAATATGGCCGTATGTAAGTTGAAGTTGGACTCAAAATGTCTATGTATGTACACTTTGTCATGGGTATAGGAAAAATAGCTAGCTTAAGTTTAGTTTATGGACTGTAAGTAGTTTAGTTTTCTTTGCATTTGACATGCTATACTAGACCTTATTAAAACAAAATTAAGACAAATAAAAAGACACGGATGATTGGATTGAACTCAATATTTGATTTTCGTACTGAGTACTGGGTCATTCAACTATTAAACTCGAAATCAGACATTTTAGCCCAATCACTGCATGTACGAATAATATACCGTCTGACTAAATGTATCTATATCAAAATATTTTTCACAAATAAATTATGCAGATGCCATATTAAAAAAAATCCTACCTATAATGAATTTTTTCGGGATATTAATTATTTTCCAACTTTTAAAATATAGTATACCTATAATTACCTATAGATATACTTACACACTTTGTTTTTGCTAGTAGATTTTAATTCAAAATGAAAAATTTTGTTTTAAAGATTTTTTATTACCATGCATATGCATAATATGGTACACGAATACCGGACACATATATTTTTAACAATCCAAGTAATTATAATTACCTATAAATATATGCCTTTTTTACTATTGACTTTATTTTCAAAAAATTTCGATGAATAAATTTTAAATCTCAAAATTCGTGGGAATTTACTCGCTAAAATAACCGTATTGATCAATTTATTAAAATTATGCAATTCTGTTACAGTACAGTGTTTCCATGCCCAGTGCAGTGTTCAAAGAATAATTGAGTTTACTATTTTATACTGTAAATTTGATAATTATTTAAAATACAAAATAAAATAGAAATAGAATAGTTTTTTTAGTGCAGGGACAATGAAAGATATTTTGAAAGAAACATTTGGCAAAATCATAAAATGGAAAAAAGTACGATTATAAAATACAAAGTAAGTAAATAAAATAGAATAAAATGGAATACATGGCTTACCTTAATTTCGTTCCACGTTCCGCAGTCCAGACTGACGAGGAGTGATCGTGTGTCAAAACTCAGAGTGGCCCTCACTTAATATCTTGGCATAATACTTTTCACTTGTTCAACTATTCTCAATGAATCAAGCTCCCCCTTGAGCAAGACGAAGACCAAGACGAAGAGCCAAGCCGCTATATGCTATATAGTTTTACTACAGTATAGTCTGTAAACTTGTACTGTATATACTAGGATGTAACAGATCCGCAGCGTAGATAGTACACGTTTTACGGGGCGAAACCAGCATATATTTCTTCCCAAACCTGAACCATCTTCATCTGTAAATCTTTAATGTAGGCTAAGAGTACAGACAGACAGAGCCTACTTAAAGTTAGATACAATTTTTAAAAATTACCTGTACAAATAACTTCCACTTGTGACTTAAAATACATAACATATACATACCACCAGGACCAGGGCCAACATTGCAATATCAATAAACAGACTTAGCTGCCAGCACCAGAACCAGAAGAACACCTTAAATGGCTACAAAGTAAAGCCCCAAGTATGTAATCTTACGGATCATCGCTGACACACTTTCTTTCCTCTCGTCCTCTTACAATATCTGTCTGTCAAGCTCCCTTACATAATCAAAGTCATAGGTAAATGAAACAAAATCTCAAGACGAAGACGAGCAAAGTAGCCGAGTCACATTTTAAAATTCGACTTTATCTTTATCATCGGGATCTGGTTTTAGTTCTGCTTTTGTAGGAATCTGTACTTGTAGTATGCAATGCTAAAGATTGGGTCATATAACTAAGCGACTTTTTGGATTGGACTCGAATAATAATTAATCACTTAATTTGACCCCATTTCTTCTTCATACTGAAATACTGACCCAGCCATGATTAATTGAATTTATTGAATTCACCTCTGTCTAATGTCGTAAGCAATTATGTCGTGTATACATAGTGTATGAGCTACATAGTATGAGACTACCAGACAGAACTGCATGATGCAAAAATAAAGTATTTAAAAATTAACCTTATAACAAATAAAGATACTGCACAGCCCACCCCCTTTCTTAAATTTAATACTGTTATTTATGCGTCACCCTTTTACTTTATTTATAACCAGCAGGTTCGAAAAACGTAACATAACCATAGTGCCGAATTTTGTTAAATAATAAACGGACATTAATTAGTTGTGCGAGCCTTTAATAGTGTAGTAGGAATTTTCTCCTTAAAATTGTGCAGGAGTTTCTGGAAATGAAATGATGCTATTTGTAATAGTTGCACGCCACTTGAATTAAAATTAACTATTTTCCTATACTTCGGCGAGATGGGGAATGCAGCTTTGGCATTGGACTTGTAAAACTCTGTTATAATAATAATAACATCAATCTTGGCAAACACTAGAAAATATAATTCAGGAAAAAGCTGAGCCGTTTTTAAATATTTGAGCCCCCAAACTCAAAAAATTAAAAATTCACCCGCTAGCAGCAGGGCCGGATAATGTGGCTAGCGCAGGCAGCCCCCGCTGCCTGAATTTTCAAAAAACATTTAAATGGAACATTTTGCAATTTTCAAAAATATGTAAAAAATAATATTTTGACTTTTCAAAAACATGCAAATACATTTTTTTACACATTTCAAAAACATGGAAATAAAATATTTTCCAGTTTTCTCAAAACATGTAAATAGAACATTTTGCTCTTTTCTGAATCAAATAAAAAGAACATTTTTCACTTTTCTAAAAAATTTAAATACAACATTTTTCTTTGCCAAAGAAAACCATCAATAAAAACAAAATAGCGGTTTTTGTATGGAAACAAATTGCTGCCTAAAAGCAATTCCTTCGTCCGGCCCTGGCTAGCAGTAAACGTCGCTGTTGGAGTCCCCAAATACTCTCTAAATTCTCAAAATTCCCAGGTAAGAAAGGCAAATATTAAAACCAACAAAAACGAGATGACTTTGAGCAAAGGAAGAAACAGCTAAATTGTGAGAGGATCCCAGTTTATGGAGACCATCCAAAATTCTGTATTCTTGATTTACAAGCTGCACTTATTACTTTCTTACAATTATCATAGCCCCCAAGTTTTGCGAAAGGATTCGCCAAACCGGCGTTCAAGTGGTGCAAATTATATTACGGATTTAAAGTATGATTAAAATGAAAATGTTTTACACCTAGCAATAAATTCACGGATGCATGAAAAAAAAACGTGCATAAAGAACGTTAAACAATGCAGGGGCTTACTTGACTTTGGTTTTCGCAATAATAATACTATTAAATATTACATTCCTAAAATAAATCCAGCTTTCATTAAAACTTTAAAATCGGTCACACGGTCAGTTGTAAAAGATAAAGTATGCAAATTTATATTTATTTTTTAAACACATTAAAATCATTTTACATTTTTTAGAAACTTGACAAAATACTTCAATGTTAGGGATCGTCCACAAATAATGTTATGGATCTATTTGTCTACTTTAATTCTATTAATCCCATGTTAAAGATACCAATTTGTGCAATATAGTTGAGCTGTTGACAACCGGGTCATAGGGTCCTAACACTGATAGTTTTTAGATGACATCATTTGTGGACGATTCCAATGTGTCATACTTTATCCTCTGTAAGCTTTAAAATAAATGCATTTTTAATTTTGAAGAATTTGCGCTCCCCGATTTTGTTTCTTCAGTTTGTTCATTTTCCTCATTTTGGCGTCTACTCATTAACCACTATTGCATCGCGGTACTGTTATCAAAAAGGTAAAAATGTTTTGTGGATCAGAATTTTTGAAAACCAAAACAGATTAAACTGCACTAAAAAACTACTAATTGTGAGTAAAAGCATCTGCATCAGTAAATTCATAACGCGTATTTAAAGCTTTTAGTTACTACACAACTAAAGCGGCAGACAAGATGCAAAACATTAAATTCTCGATCAATCAATACTGAGTGAATTTTTGTAATAATATTTGGTAGTTCCTTTCTTAAAATAGAAATACCAGAATTTATCGACTTGGTTTTCTGTCTGATAATTACGAAAGTGTCGGAATTATTTTGTCGTATAGTTACATATAGTAGCTTTATATGCATGTAGCATTTGAAAATTTTCATGTCCTTTATTTGCTTGTGGATTAAATAGGAAAACAAATACCTATAAAACTACAGAGTTATTTAGCAAAATAATAGAAGCGTGGCATATTAAATCATATTGTTCACGCCCATTTGACAAGGTCCAGCGAGACGAGTTTATATAAGCATATTTTGGATCAACTTACACGCTATTTGAACGGTATTATCGCAGTGGCTGGCTGGCGCCAATGCTGTGAATATTTTAAACAAATCGTTTACCTTACTCTGTCGCTCCTAATGAAACAATTAATAATTTAAGTTTCTTCGTCTTTCTCGGTCGAAGTAATGTATTTTTGAATCTTATGGGCGTTATGAAATGGGAAGACCTACTTAGGTTCACACCATACGTAAGTATTTGGTTTCTAGGAAATTTTTTGTTGACGCTTTGACCCAATACTTTGGAATGGAGCTTAACCACTACTTCAGGTACTTTACTGAACAAAGCACAACACCGGATATGTTTCTACAACCATTTTCCGTCTATATGTACAACCACCTTAGCTTCACTCCGCTCAGTTCCACAATTCCAGAGCAACCATAATTTTTATACTACCAATGCTTATAACATCATTTTTCGTTGCAACACAAACAGAAACATAATTACTTCTCTTTTTAACCTAAAAATACAAAACCAAAATGTTGTCTCGACGTGAAGACTACGCTAATTGGCTTGCATTCAAATTCCTTTCAAAATTCTGCATTATTCCATTTGATTTTAATCCTCGAACTGGAAAAATAAGAAAATCGTCGTCCATACTGAAAAGATTTATTTGGAATTGTTACTTTTTTATTTATTGGGTCTACGTTTTACATATGGCGTTGAATTTCTGCAAACTCATCCACAACACAGCAACTTATGGAACTTTTAATTTTAACCATTTCTCAATTCACGTTATGTACACAATTATATTTTTTGTGTTTGGTCTATTTGCCTTTAATGGTAAGAATTGTGCTGGAGTTCTATCAATTGTGCGGAATGAGATCTCAAGCAAAATTGAAAACAAAGCGCGAAATTCAAATACACAATCAAAATTATCTTTGCAAAAACTAATGCTTATTGTGTACCCGGTTTTGTGCTTCCTAGGAAATGCATTTGGAGCAGTTGTTCTATTCGCGGACTCAACGAGACCTCAGCTTCTCTTTCAACTTTTGAGTGACGACCACAAAACAACTTTGAATTTTCTCATTTTGAGTGCAATTGAATATTCATTGGGCGTCTTTGGTTTAGGCTGCTTTTACATTGGAATAAATCTTCAACTGGTATTCTTTGAACATCTTCACAATGAGCTGTCATTTGGAATTCAATCAGTTACAGATTCAATGTAAGTGCATTATACTTTCGGAATCCTTTTGTTTTTAAAAACGCAATACGATTTTTATAGTAATATGTCTAACATATATTTCGTCTAGGAGGACGGGGTTGATTAAGAGACATGAAATCCAAAATGCGACACGCCACTGTCGCCATCTACAGATCCTCGTTCAGCTTTTCAACCGAAGCAACGCAGAAATAACTTTCTACTGGAAGTTGAACTGCTTTGCTATGAGCATCGGAGGAACATTCTTTTTCATCCATTTTGTTCACGTGGATCCAATCGTCGCCCTGTTGGATGTTTTCTTTGGGCTTTGTTGTATTGTAGTGTGCATTGTAATGTACGAAAAAGCGTTCAAGATCCCGCAGCAGATGGATGAGTATAAAAATTTGATTCTGATTGCAGCACAGCCGGGTGTCGGCGTTTTGGGGAAACGCGAAAATCGGTGGGCTCAGGTTGTGGTTCGAGCGAACAAGCGCAATGCCCTTGAAATCTCGCGGGTAGTGAGATCGATTCCAAATAAGGGAATTGAAGTCGGAGGATTCAACACAATGGAAAGGCTTTCGACTTTGAATTTTATTGATTTTGTTACCAGAAATGTTGCGTCCCTCCTCATAACTTTTAAATGAGACAATCTACGCTGTTTTGAGACTCGAGAGCCTGCCTAGTAATTTAGGGTTGGTTTTGCAAGAAATTTCTGCTGTCATATGATGTGATGTGTTTGTACATGTATCTATAGGCGTATCAATTTACTTCAATTCTAGACTATAAAACTGATGGTATTATTTCGTATATACGTAATACCAAGGCTCCGCATAGCTTTTTGCTTTACTTTTATTAACACTAAGCAAAGCAAATGCCTATAACAAATAAATAATAACTCACTTACATTAGTGTAAGAAGAAAGCACACTATACACAAGCACTACATATATGAATTAGCGTCGTTTCGTCACAATAGCCCGCCAAAGTTTTAAAAAATTCTAATTCTAATTCTTTTCCGCCCTGTAACTTCAACAGTTCTCATCCGATTATGACATAATTTGATTTTTTCTAACGTTTAGACTCTTTTCTAAAAAGTAATTTCAGGATTTTTAAAATTCAAAAATTTTTTATTGTTTTGAAAAAATCTGTCTATAAAATTAGGGCTTAAAGATAATGATTTCTCCAAATTTTTAGCAGCAAAGTATTAAAATTTGAATTTTTTTAAACTTTGGCCGGCTACTGTAATCAAAAAAAGCAAAATGCAATCAAGTTACTTTGGACCGCTACTGTTTAAAAGTAGCCTAAATTTTGTAGACGTGACTTTTTGAAATTGACGCGTATCATTTAAAATCGTTCCCTTGTTAGTAGAAATATTGTAGAATATTAGAATCATTTAGTGTTTACTGTTGTTACTACACGAATACTAAAATAATGGTCTATGGAAAAAAAGTAAAAATTAAAAAAAAGCACTATATATTATTATAACTAATTTAAAAAAAACAGCAATACTATGGGCCGGATGGGCTGTTTAATTGTGTCTATGTTGTCAACCCTAGAATCTACAAAAAGATACAGTATGCACATGTGTTACCACTATAGCACTAAAATAACATTAATGCATTTGTGTTAAATAAATCTGCTTCATTTAAACTCTAAAACCGGACACGGCTTTAAAAATTAAGGCACACATGATTTCTGTTTGCAAACTGCTGCAACGTATCATCACCATAAGGAAATACGATTCCGTACAATTTTGCGATATAGTTGATGAATAGAAATACATAAAAAAATATTTCAAACGTTTTTTAAGTGTATTGCCGCCGCCGCAGGAAAATAAGTTCTACCTACATTAGTCATAGCATCACAATTTAATTATTCATTAACTAAATTATCGCATAAAATGCATAATAAAATGCCGGATTCTATCATCGTAGTGCTGCTGTTTCTTGCTAAATTTATTTCCACACTATATCCTTTTAAGTTTTCTTATTATATAAAACAATTTATTAGCATACATTTAAGTCTTGGCACTTAAAGCATGTTTCTATTGTTAGATTGGATACGTACATATAATATTTAAATACTATAAAAGCGGAACCTTAATAAAAATACACGCTATGAATTTATTTCAATATTACGCAATTGCGCTCTTACGTCATCATATGCACTATACATACCATTAGATAATTTAACAACAGCAAAAGCAATTTTATTTTGAATGAATTTTTCTCACTCACATCATTTGTCAATTTCTTACTCACCCAACTTATGTAAAAGTGTACTTTGGTCCCTATTCTAGAAATCTCACAATCAGAATAATATTTTCTTAACCAAATGATACATTAATAGTTTGACCAAAAATCTTTTTCGCTAGATATAAATTTATTTTTGAAGCTTACTATACTTACAAAGAAAATAACTTGGACATCGATATGGGATTGAATAGAAAAGAAATATCTTTGGTTTCACAGGTGAGGGTTTTTATGTTATGCTACTTTTGAAATTATTTAATTTTTTTGGACAATTTTTTACTCATTAAAAATCATAGAGAAATTTATTTACTTGCGTTATTCATATACTTGACATTGTTTACATTCCATTATAATATTTCTTTGTGTAGTTTCGCTTTAGATTCAGTCCTACAGAACTGAACGAAAAACAAAGAAAAGATGAATACTTAATCACCTGGATTCACGGTACAATTTTAAAAATTTTTATTCACATTATTGTATTATTAAAATTGTGGAATAAAACGAAAATGTAAATATTCTTAAAGATTTATAAACAAAATTAATTCTACAGCTCAAGATGGAAGTTTAGACAGAGCGGAACAAATGTTGCGGAAAGTAAGTAGCGCAGTGCATTTTTGTATTACTTATCGTTAGTACCAACGCTATTAACTAATTCCAAAAAATTAAATTATTTTAAAAAAATATTCTTTGCCTATTTAAATTTCATTATGTGAATTTAAAAATATTTTTGCAGTCATTAAAATGGAGGGCAGAGCTGGACGTTGACAATATTGATTCGTGGGAAGCGCCAAGGGACATTCAAAATTGGGTCTCATATGATCAGCTAGGATTTGATAAAGACAATTCAACAGGTACTTACTAATTGCTGTTTTAGTATGAATTTTTTTAAATAAATGTGATCAAAATTAAATCCAGGAAGTGGGGCTAATTACAGTTTCTTATTCAAGTGGACTGGACATGAAATGGAACGAGATTATTGGGGCGAAGCAAGAAGTGACATTTTTAAAATATCTTGTGCAAAAACATGAAAAAAGCTTGGAGTTGATGGAAGGGAGATTCAAGCGCAATGGGGAACCCGCAAGTGGAGTTGTTCTAATCGTTGACTTGGAGGGAATGTCAGTCTTCACAATGCTCAACATGAAAGGTTAGGACGCTTGCTTGAAATTTATTTATTCCATATCAACGCAAAACCAATTTTAAAAGTAGAAAAGTATATAAGTAATTCCGTATCTTTCCAAACATGACTACAAACAACAAGCAATAATACACTGGCGTGAGTGAAAAATCAATATGGTCACTATATCCAATTCAAACTAGCACTAAAAGATAAATAGGCGATAAATAGTTTAAGACAGATTGGTAGAATGTTAATTTTATTAAGAGCTTTTAAAAGAGTAAAGTGTTATTTTTATGTGTTTTGAAAAGTTCCAAAATGTTTTTATTGTACGTCGTTAAAAAGTGCAGAATATTCTATTTACACGTTTTTTAAATGTCCAAATTTTTTTATGCTTTTTTTAGGTGTTCAAAATTTTATGTTTACAATTTTTTTAAATTTCTAAAAACATTTTTACACTTTTTTTAAATGTTCAAAAATTTTTATTTACACTTTTTTTTAGATGTCCAAAATATTTTTTAGACTTTTTTTAAGTGTTCAAAATTTTATATTTACACCTATTTTAAATGTCTAAAATTTTTTTAATGCTTTTTTTAAATGTTAAAAATTTTATATTTACACGTTTTTTAAATTTCTAAAATTTTTGTATTCAAACTTTTTTTAAATGTCAAAATTTCAGATTGAAATGTCTTTGAAAAGCGTAAAATATTCTAAATACTCGCTTTTGAAATCTCCAAAATATCCTACTCACGTGCATTCATGATTACAATCACAATTATTTAATTTATTTTTGCAGATAGAGGAATTACATTTTAGCTAGAAATTGACACGAGTAATTTTGAGACTTTACCCCGGCATTATCTTTGCCTAGCTATTTCAATGACGATAGATATACGGGTTTTAGACATTTTCGGAAAGGCATCAATTTGCTTGTACACCGTCCTTGTCGCTATTTACAATTCTTAAGTAGATCCTACAAAATATATGGGAGCATCATAAAAATTATGCATGTTCAAATTTTTGTTTACTTGTTAAATTGCCAAATAATCACAAGTTATTTTGTACATTGCGCAATAATAGTGATAAATCTGCTACTGGATCCATTTCGAAGCCTTGACGTCAATCATCCTGGAACTTTGAAAGCCTGCTACATTATAAATGGTACTCATTTACTTTCATTGCAACGACACTGATACAACTGTAATTACGAAGTATGAAATTAATTCGCATTATAATTATAATAATTATTATGTACACCTTTGTGAAATCAAATTAGCCGGAAAATTATTCGCAACTGGATTTTCCGTATTTAAAGCAAGGCTGTCCGTGAAAACAATTTCAAACATTCAAGTTTATGGACCTAAATCGAAATGGCGACCGATTCTCAAAGAAAAAATACCTGACTACATTCTGTCTCCAAAATTAAGATGATTCCACTCATCGTCAGAGTTTACGCTTCGAACAAAAATATAATATGTTTCTATTATTAGGTAAGCAAGTAAATTCTCAAAATTTAATTATTAACGTATGCAAAATTAGTACCACAATAGTATTGTGAAACATGCTGTTTACGTGAAATAAAGTTACAATTTTAACTATAGTGCCCATACAAGAGAACTTGCAAAATAAATTATTGTAGCAACGTCACCCTATCTATTTTGAAATCTCATATGGAATATGTAATGGTACGCCCGGGTTCAAAAACAGGTATCAGGTACACAGCCGATTGAGTCACTCAAATTTAAATAATGAAACCCTGAAATATTACGCCGTTATACAGTCTACGTCTACAGCCATTATATCCGCCAAAGTTTTAACGATTCAATTTTATCCTTAGTTTTGCATCACAGTAGTTCCTACTTCCTAAAATTTTCATGCTATTTTAAAACCCTGTAATAATGTATCGGACAGAAATTAATGATGACTGTTGTGTGACAACTTAATAGACTCATCATATCTTTAACTTACGTAAAAATAATTGTACATATTTTAGGAGTCAATATTTAATTTAGTATAAAATACTTTATGAAAGTTTACATGTAATTTTTATGTCACCAGGAAAAATAAAAGTGAGCAATTACAGAAATATTACCTAAACTCAAGCACCTATCAATGACTTTTCAAAGTCAAACCATTTTACATTATATGTACATCCCGGATCGTACAAAATGTAAAACTTTTAGTTCACTCACGATACCCAAACGCTAGACTTTTTAGGTAGCTTTTCTGCGCTTTTATGATTAAATACAGTTACTTGTTTTTGAGCAACTTTCTTTCAGTCCAAAAATTTATAAGAAATGTTGTCGACACGTGAAAATTATGCAGACTGGCTTGCATTCAAATATCTAACAAAATTCTGCATCATTCCATTCGATTTTAATTCCACAACGGAAAACATAAGACAACCATCAGCCTTGTTGAAACGACTACTTTGGAATTGTTACTTTGTTCTTTTCATATGCTACGTTTCACACAAGGCATCTACATTCTGGACGCTCATACACAACACAGCGACTAACAGGACTTTTAATTTTAATTCAAACCATTTTTCAATTCACTTTATCTACACGCTTGGATTTTCACTGATGGCAATATTTACCTCCAATTGCAAGAAATGGGATGGAGTTCTGGCAATTATACGGAATGAATTATTGAACAAAACACAAAATGAAAGACAAAATTCAAAAATACATCCAAAATTATCTTTGCAAAAACTGCTGCTCATTGTTTTCCCATTTTCAACTTCCATAGGGCTTACACTGGCAACACTTGTGGCTTTCGCAGACTCAACGAGACCCCAGCATTTGTTTCACCTTTTGAGCGACGACCAAAAGACAGATGTGAATTTTGTAGTTTTGGTCACACTTGAATATTTAATGGGAGTCTTTGGTCTGGGCTCCTTGTATTTCGGAATTAATCTCCAATTATTATTTTTTGAATACGCACACTCTGGTCTCACTCTTGAAATTGAGACATTCAAAAATTCAGCGTAATTAATTTGAATTCTTTAACTATATTTTTTTTAGTGAAATACCACATAAAGATTTTTTAATAATTGGTTTGACAATTTTAAATTGACAGGATGGGGCTCATTCAAGAGCATGACATTCAAAATGCGCTCCGCCGCTGTCGCCATCTACGCATCCTCATTCAGCTTTTCAACCGAAGCAACGCAACTCTCATTTTCTACTGGAAATTAGGCTGCTTTGCTTTTAGTATTGGAGGGACATTCTTTTTCATTCAATTTGTTCACAAGGATACATTCGTTGGCCTGTTCGATGGTGCCGTCGGGCTGAATTGCATTTTAATGTATATTGTAATGTATGAGAAAGCGTTCAGTATCCCACAGCAGATGGCAGAGTACAAAAACCTGATTTTAATTGCGGCACAACAGAGTGCGAGTGTTCCTGGGAAAAGCGGCGGGAATCGACTTGCCCGGAGTCGTGCTCAAGTAAATCAGAACAAAATCCATGAAATCTCGCGGGTAGTGCGATCGATTCCAAATATTGGAATTAAAGTTGGAGGATTCAACACAATGGAGAGGGCTTCAACTTTGAATTTTATTGACTTCGTTACTAGGAATGTTGCGTCACTTCTCATTACTTTCGAATGACTAAGTATAAGTTTTTAATTCTAGTTTGCTTACCTTGCCTAATATATTGCAGCGGATGCCTTCAAAATTTTTATATTTTAATGAATATATTATTCAGAATAGCAGAAGTAATACCGTCTGGGTTTAAAGCCTTGTGCTGCTAATATATTTCGATGCTTATCTTAGCTTTTCTGTTTTTAAAATCGTGTTATTTTTTGGTGCGATCAAACACGTAAGTAGTGGGGTGTATACAAATTGTTACACTTAAAAAATTAAGCCCTTAGATTATCAGCAGTTTTGGATTTTTAATGATTTATTAGCAGTATATAAGTTATGTATTCAATAGGTAGTTTTGTATTTTAAGTTGTAGTTTAATTTTGTTGAGAAAATGTCTCTAATACTCTTTAAGTATTTTAAACTGTAATTAATTTCATTGTTATAATGTGCTTTCATAGCAAGCGCAATTGTATAGCGCCAGTTTTAAATATGTGTTTCCGTTCGCCATCTCTCTCTCTCTCTAATGCCAATTATTTTAATAGAAAGGTTTTGTTTAATTATATATGCTATACAAAATAATGATTGGATCTAATAGTATATAAAAGTAAGTAATTAAAATAGATCGCCAATTAATTTTACTGCAAAATTTTAAGATGGAATTTTTAATTTTAAACTGGGATCTTCCATAAGTTTTTGCGCATGCGGAAGTCTTTCGCGTTTTGATGACATTGTGTAGTTACAGTTGTACTCATCAGATCCATCGGGACAGTCAACGACGTAGTCACAGATCCAAATTGGATTGATACAAACTCCGCAGTAAATCTGTGACGTAAAATTTAAAGTATAGAAAAAAGACATTTATTAGGTTCAAACCAAATCGTTACCTTACTTACGATTAGTTAGTGAAATTAGTTTTATTGTGACAGAACAACTTGGTCAACAAGGGTTAAACTACTGTAGATAAGTAAATAAAAATCACCTCGTCATCTTTACAAGTGCAATTGAGCTCATCGGATGCATCAGCTGATGGTGATAAACAAAATTTTAAAACACAGGTTCAAATTATCACAAGTCGTAAAATTTATTTTCAGATGCAATTTAAATTTAAACTTACCACAATCAACGTGTCGGTTGCAGACATAAGACGAAGGAATGCAACGCTCATCAGAAACACATTCAAACTGTAGAAATTAATTCACAAATGTAGGCAGCCACTAAAACGTGTTAATATTGTTAAAAAAATATTTTATGTGTTGCAGTGCTTACTCCTTTGCACGGGCAGTTTAATTCGTCATTAGCGCAATCAATCCAGTCGTCACATACCTATAAGATGCAATTGCGTTTAACTATAATTTAGAGTTTTTTATTGTATTACACTATATTTCAAACGAAACTCACCCACTCGAAAGGAATGCACTTTCCATCACTGCAACTAAACTGTTAAATGAAAAGGTGGTAATTACAGTGAAATTATACGCACATTAGGCTTATACATTTTTCTTTAGGAACGTTCATATAGTATTTTAAATTTTCTTTATACGAATTACAAAATCCATATTCTTACGTCATTACATGGTCCAGGGGACGGACAGTTGAATTCATCTGAGCCATTTGCACAGTCCTCTTCCCCGTCACATTTCTATAGAAAACGCAGACAATTTTAACAAATTGAATTCAGTTATTGAAATTTTAAAGTGCTGATTGTAGTTAAAAAAATAATTTAAAAAATCAATATTTATTAATTTTAAAATTATGAGTAATATTAACAGAATAAGTGAACTGACCCATTTATTTGGAATACAAATTCCGTCTCCGCATGAGAACTACATAGATAAATGTAACGTTTTAAATTATGCATAAGGGACGTTTTGCACCTTTGAAATGCGTGCAAATGTATTTTACAATTTTAAATATGTATGTCATAGTGATATTTATTAACTTATAAGCAATTTCATCGAATGAATTTCTAATTCTTAAAACAGAATAAAAAGGTACAAAAAGGAAATTACCTCATTGCAAATTTGACATTGGGCGATATCCTCGTCCTCACCTCCTGGACAGTCCAAGTTAGAGTCACATACCTGTTGTAATCACGCATATTTCCTTTTACACAGTACCTACGTAAATCGTCTGTGAAGAACCAAAATGATCCATTTCCAATTTAAAAAAGAATCAAAATGAGCTATGTCATACAAACAAAATAAGAAACATACGGGAAATGTTAATTAGGAGTTATTAAAAAGTGTCAATCCTTCTATTTACATGTTTTTGAAACGTGCAAAATGTTCTAATTCCATGTTTTTGGAAAGGTGCAAAATGTTCTAATTCCATGTTTTTGAAACGTGCAAAATGTTCTAAATACATGTTTTTGAAACGTACAAATGTTCTATTTTCATAATTTAAAAAATGCAAAATGGTCTATTTAAATGCTTTCAAGACATATTTCAACATTTTTGCAGATAGTATGTACATATTGTTTTTAGCTACAAATGGAAATATGTCATTTTGGTTCGATCTTCACAGACGATATATTCCTCTATAATAGGGTATAATATACGCTTTGATGCGTGACTTACCATATTTTTCGGAATGCAAACTGTGGAGCTTGGACATTCAAACTGAAATTCAAAATTTTAATAGACAAAAATTAAATGTCAAACTTTATTTTGAGAGAGCAATTCTGTATTGAATTTATTCGTGATCTGTGCATTAAATATTTTGTTTGTTATACCTCATCTTCCTTGCAGGCGTGTGTGATTAAAGCTAAAATTAAAATCAAATTTACAATACGTGTAAAAACTATAGACGAATTATGGCGAAATATTTGACACATTTTGAAAAAGTTTAAAAAAAGTACTGTAGTAAAAATAACATACAAAATTGGACTTAGCACACACTACGCACAATAACATGTAGTAACTGATTTAAAATTGACAAATTGTGCTAGTTGGTTAATCAGTATGCAAGTGGCAAGTGAACAACTTTTGATCTGTAGTAGATTAAGTGACTTAAAAAAGATATATTTTGTAAGTAGAATATATAATGTATAATGTAGCACGATTCAAATATATCTATACTACTAAAATTATCTCTGGTATTGTTTTTCTTATCCTCTAATGATTAAAATGGTCGATATTTTATTTTTGTTAAGTGCGTTGTACGTTGTCCAAAAATTCGAGACGTGACAACTTACACGAAGTACTTCTCGTTAGTGTACATAATTATATGTTTATGTATATTAGACGACAAAACGCTTCTGTTACAGATATAATTAGTGTTCAATGCTATGGTTTTACTATGAATATTGGTGAATTTATAGAAATAATATTATTATTATTTCTAATATAAATTATTGTAAAACTAGCAGGTAAGCAACCCGATGGGTTGCGGTAAAAAATATAACACATTTTTCTCTTTTAGTTGTTATAGTAAATAAGGTTGTGGTCAAATCGACTTTGGAATTGCCCAGTATAATAGAGCTATCCATATTGTTAAGTATGGCGACTAGTGGGAGTCATACGGTAGATTAAAATTAATTTATTTACATTGTACATTTTTTAGTAATAAACGAGTAATCATTAAGGATGAATCTCTAGATGAGTTATGTGTGCAATCATGTAATGTTATTTATGCCAACGGATGTAGGTCATGAAATAATTGTAAAGGAATTATGTATTGCGTAACACTCTTGTAAAACTCGAATTGAGTTGCTAAATTATAAATGGGCTTGATCATTATTGACAAAGATGATTTATGAATTTTGTGTAGCTTGCTACTTAAGCAGGTCAGCGGAAAGAGATTCTATAACAATGTAATGTAATCGAATGACCACTACGGCCGGAAGCCGAGTTGATTTCATAGGTTAATTCTAAATGTAAAATCATATCCATTTCAACCAGCAACTAACTAGCTTGAACCTTCTGTTCTATAAAACACTTTTCGTTTTATCAGTTTTTAATTGTCAATTTACATCAGTTTAATTCAATTAAAAATACAAGTCTATTTCTCAGTATTTTACCATCGACATTTATTACTCACACACCATACACACTATCGTACAAATCATTTAGGTAAACCTCAATTAATTTCGAGAAGCACATCACTACATTTAATATGGTGGCTTCCTTCGAGTTTAATTGAGTTAGCGCTAACAATTAAATCAAAAAAATCAGTTAAAAGGCACCCATATGGGAAGCAGACGGGGTTCTGGCCAATCAGTACGTAAGAATTGAGATTTTAAGTATATAGTGTACTTTTTCATTTTATTCATTTTAAAAGTAAGTTGATTAATTTTTCAAGTAAAACTTTAAAGGATTTAAGTTTATTTTTAAAATAATTTCAATCTATATATTTTCTTGATTTGTACGTAGAAAAGAAGTAATTTTATTTAACAGTGTGAAGGTTATGGTGATTTGATATTGTGAGTGTCAATGGTATTTTGGTATTTGTAATTTTTATTTTTCAATTATTTACATTCGTAATCATTTTTATTAAGGATATTTGTTAATTCTGCACTTTACTACTGAGTTTGTAGCAAAAGTTCGAGTAAGCAGAAATTTGAGAATACTGAGCGAGTGAGAGACGAGTATTTGCTGAAGTGAACAGATTCTGAGTGAAGTTGTGAAACAAGCTATTTGAACTGTTGACTCGAGTTGAAATCGGATTTTAGGTAATTAAAACATTAATGTTAGTAAATTTATTTATTTTACTAGGCCGTAGCTACTAGGTTAACGAATAATTATTCCCCCTTACTAACTTTTCTTTTTCAAAGATCAGCGTAATTAGTAAGTTAGACATATTACCCACCCGTAATATTTAAGACTCATGAGCACGTACATTTTTGTCCTGATCAGACAACAGCGTACGTATTGGTAATTAAAATTCTAGAATTTGTTAATTATACCGCGAGTAGGCAGAGTATAATTTTTATCGTAATTTTCTTGTATACAGAGCAGTGTAGGAGGTATTGCGACTTCAATCCTTTACCTACCAAGAAAATTCACTCCACACAATCTTATAAGTTAATTTATTTTATTTTAACAGTCTGATTTTATTTTGATTTTATTTTCGATTTAATTTTCGATTTTAAATTTTGTATATGGCAGAGAATTTAAGATTAAAAGCTGCAGTCACTTTATTAGTTAATACTTTAACAATTGAGGAGACACAGGATATCGCTTTTAATATTGAATTGGCCGTATTGAGAACTGAGATTTTAAGCTTAATTATTTCTGAAATTGCTAATTTAGGTTTGGCTAGTGCTAATAGGACAGCTGGTAGGTTTGGACATAATTAAGAGATATTTTTATTTTTTTTAATGTCACATGTCAAATAGGCCCAACACTAGACAGGCACTAAAAGAGCAGGGTAAAGAAATTGGTAGATCAATATTAGGTAAATATCTCACACGAAAACAGCCACAGAAAACTACTGAAGTAGAACAGCCCAGTTCACCAAGTATTCCCCCAGGTATCACAACAAAACAGAGAGAGAAATTTGAAACTACATTTTTAAATAAAACTTTGGAATCTTTACAGAAATTAGGAGAATTAAATGATACTACCCTAGCATTATTATACGAGACAAATCAAACTAATAATAGTGATAGTGGTAACGAGACAGGTCAGGCTAGTACTTCACAGATCGTAGATAAGGACGTAGAGAGTAAAGCGGGAGAAGTACAAGAGCAGGTAGCCAGTGAGTTAGAAGGTAATAAAACTTGTAACGATTCGTTTGAAAGTGCCAAAGGCGATTTTTCAGGCAGGTCTACAGGGCTAGGTAATTTTAATACTAGCGAGACTGAGGACTTTAGCGACTCAGATTTAGATAAGCCGATTAATACAGCCAACCCATCGACACCTCCAGCCAAAACGGCAGACATCATAGATAATCTACAAATACCTTCTCACCTCAAAGGTGAAGCAAGACAAAAATTCAAAGTCGACCTAGAGAAACATTTAAAAGAGGAAGAGAGACTTTTTGCGATAGCAGAGGAAGCCCAGCGTATTGAAGACGAACAACAAAAGAAAATAAGGGAAATTGCAGCTAAAAAATTTCTAGAAGACGAACAAAAGGAACTAGAAGAAGGCATGGCCCAGATTAACAATGCAGGATGGCAACCAGCCAAAAAGGTCAATTTCCGGGTGGGAATTGACGAGCCAGGAGCCCATGTAGACGAGTTCGTAAGGTCCATGTTATCCATAGGTATACAAAAAGAAAATCAGATTAATAGATTTGCTAATACCCTAGATAAAACATCAGCAGCATGGTTCGGGAGGAACATAGCTACTCTCAACATGGACAACCTGAAGGACGAGATGATCAAACGCTACCCGGTCAGTGAAAAAATTTTAAATCAACGTCTACAGCAGCGAGTCCAACTACCGGACGAGCCAGTGGCCCAGTACATCTCAGATAGAATTGATGTAACAAAAGCAGCCATTCCCCATGCTATCGAAGCGGATTTAGTTCGAGAAATCAAAAATGGACTCACACCAAGGATGACAGCTAAGCTCGGTTACGGAGGAAGAGGACTCAAAACCGTCGATGACCTCACCACCTTTCTAGTGGAAATGCAAGCGACCGATATGGGACCAGCCGAATCCGAGGTGAAAAAGTGTGAAGTAAGAATCGCGACGCTGGAGGCCAAACTTCTTAACACCAAGGAGGGAGGCAAAGCAGGCTACGATAAAAAGAGAGAACAACAGAAATTTCCAAAAAATGAATTTAATGCTGATACTCAAAAGGACAATGGAAAGCGAGGAGGAGGACGAGGCAGAGGAAGGCGTGGCAGAGGTAATGGCAAAAATTATGATAAATCAGAAATTGATTGTTATGTATGTGGAGAGCCTGGGCACTATGCTAAGGACTGCCCAGACAGGACTACCCAGCGAGCAGGCAGAGGTAGCAAGCGAGGAGGAACCACCAGCAGAGGGAGAGGGACGTACTCGAAAAAGGACGAAAATGCAAACGACACCGTCGAGGCAAGGAAAGGAGAGGTAGTACGAGAACCACCACCGGACTACGAGCCACCGACTAGAAATGCATATGGATACATGATGTCAGCCATGGACTCGGATTCTCCATACTTGGATCTCCAAATTCATGGAAAATGGACTACAGCACTTCTGGACACGGGCAGCTCACTATCCATGATCAGTAAGAAGGCCCTGACCACTCAAAAAATTTCCACGGACCAGGAAGTAATGATCCATGGAATTATCGGGTCTCAAAAAGCTTTAGGTGTAGCCTTAGTTGCCATTCAAATCGGTACAGGTACATTTAATGTCGAGTTTGTAGTCATGGAAGCATTGGAACCCATTGTAGTCCTTGGATTTGATTTTTTTTCAAGATTTCGAGTTAATTGGAATTTTAGACACAGGCAATTGGAATCGAGAAAATTTGGAACCGTTCAGTACTATCAGGATGAACGAGCAACCATTAGAGAGATGCCAGTGCAACCACCCCCTCAGCCCCCGAAGAGGAAACAAGAGGAAAAATTCTTATTTCGACATCTCAAAAGTCAAAAGAATTTAAAAAGGGCTGGAACTTCCTCCAGGAGATTTACGAGCGTGAGGACAGGACGATCATCACCTATTCATTGTGTAGCCAAACCCAGTGTCTGCAGGAGCCGAGGAGAGACAGGCAGAACTCAAAAGGAACGTGCCATCTCACCTCCGTCCGTTAGTTCACAACTCTGGACCCAGCGTGACCAAGGAGAAGTACGGCCGAAGACTTCTCTGGAAGGGGAGAGAGCCACCCAACCAAGGCGAAATCGATCTGCATCCACACGCAGGGATAATAGTCAAGAAAGAAGAGAGAGAGTGACAAGTGACATGACCACATTGGAAAGGGAAACATTCAATGCAAATGGACTTACGAGACGTGAAGAGGCGATGCTAGACGCGGAAATGGGAAAGACGACCCTCAGCCCCTTCAGAGTATATGGTAATGAAACCTACAGACATGTAAGTCCAAAGCTAATTGCCACTCACTTTCCTAATTTATCCCAGGAGCCAACCACCTGGTATGTATCCCGAGGCATACCATACCTAGATAGAAAATATATCGTGGAAGGCGAACACAAAATTGGTACATACGTATTAAGAGGACATTGTAAAAAATTCAGTTTCGACCCCATGTTCACTGTGGAATATTACTCATGTCATTATTCTAATTTGAGAGTGAAGGCGATGCTGTTTCCAGGCACTATGCGTGAAGTGGATCTAGCCGTCAAAAAAGACATTGACGAATGGACTCGTCAGGACAGATTAACTTCTCAAATGAAACGTGCTATCGAACAAAGGCATGGGATCGGAGGAGAATGCGACTTGTGCATACAACCTATTATTGGGGACTGGGTATTCGAGCAGAAAAAAAGGGACAGAAAAAATCTGGACCAATACCATGGAACTGTACTGCCCACTACCTACGCCATCCCTGATAAGGACCTACATGAACATGAAAAGGAAAAACCCATCAGCCAACGGAGAGAGCAGCGTGAACATCACCGCCCCCCTTCTATGTGCGGAAAATGGATCCCCCCTCACCAACGAGAGGAGACTAAAAAGGGAGACGTCACCACTGATGAGGATTGGAGAGAAATATGTTCTAAAGCAAAAGCACTACAACTACGAGATGCAAAGAAAAGGTCTGAGGCGAGAGCACGAGAAATTGAAAGGGAAACTGAAAAAATTCGACAAGAATGGAAGGAATACACTGACTCCAATACCCTTTGGGAATGGAAACATGGCGAGCCTAGAAGCGGATGGACTCTGGACACACCACAAAAAGGTTGTAAGTCAGAAGCTATTAAAAAATTTAAAGCCGATTTATTGAAAGAACTTGTAGATGGTCCAGCCCAGCCCACTTCACAGCCCATTAAGGAGATGCCACCCAAACCATCAGGGAGCACACCAAAAACAGTGAAGAAAATTCTGGCAAAGCAAGTGAGCTTTAATGATGAGGTAGCAGGTAGCAGTCATCAGTCTGGACAGGATTCAAACAAGAAAAAGCCGAATCTACTCAAACGTGCGTTGGACGAGCATGAATGGGACCAGCACTGCGATGAGCTACAACAAAGGGAACTGGAGAAGGCTAAGCCTCAGGTAGAAAAATCCCCTTCACCTTTCAGCGTAGAAGAGGATTGGGATATAATTGTTTTAGGCGTTGAAAAGGACGAGGAGATTCAATGCCCACCACCACCACCAGCAGAAGCACAGAAAAGGAAAAGCGACAACAACAATTATGAATGGGAGCTTATAGCCCCCATGCGGAGCCTACGAGTACATGCACGGGCAGCAAGGGTAACGAAACGGCCGAGAACTTTTATGCATAAATGGTCATGGATGTGTTTAATGATGATGTTGGTGTTTGGGATAGGCCTAGTAGATGCAAAGCCATGGGGATGGGGAAAAATTCTAAAAAACGGGAGCCCGGTAGCAAATAGGTATGCAAGCATGCCATCGCAGCCGACAATGTTAAAGCTTGTTTTTCCACCCAGCCCAGGAACGATTAAAAATCTACCAAAAGGAGCGGAGGCGACTGGTGTCAAAGGATTCAAGGCGGAAATAGCTTCTCAGAAACATAAGAATGCAATGGGAGACAATCCACCTTCACCAAAGGCAGGAACTTCTAATGGAGGCCCGGAAATTTTTGCCAGGGAGGACTCATTAATGAAGACTCCAGACACTCAGGCCAGGACTGGAGACTCGATGTCACCACAGGCACAATCTGTATATCAAGGTTGGTCTCCAGCAGCTTCACCTCCAGGATCATCGCAAATACCTCAACCACCAAGTACATGGGTACAGAAGGTAAAAGACAAGCTTCCCTCTGGAGAAACGGTAGGAACGGCAGCGGCACAGGCAGCAGGACTCACAGTAGTATTGACCGCAAGTGGATTGATACAGGCAGCGGCAGCAAAGGCGATGGGCATGGGTCCACAGGAAATTCCAGCACCAATTATTAATAATACAATTATAATTTCTGGAGATGTTATTAATCCACAGTACAGGCCATACGAAAATAGAGAGCCAGCCAGCCCCACACGGAGTGAGAGTGACGACTATTCTGATGACGATGAACCTTTACGACTTCAGGTAGTTGGAGCTTGGTTGCCCGAGGCGATACGTACAGCTAATGAGACCCATTTCAATGGAACTCTACGAAAAGGATTAACCACACCACCACCACAGCAGGACGCGCTGATTCGAGAGGAAAATAATAACATAGGAACTTTAACTGCGTCAGATGGTAACATATCGTATATGATAACAATGGGAATTGGTGGGTTTGCAATAATCGTTATTGTATTTTTTATGAGTTTCTGGATCTACATATGCTATGGAACACCGAGTTGGAGAGGAGGCCGTATGAGACTTCAAAAGCCGAATCCAGAGAAAAAAGTCACCAAAAAATTTAAGCCACCACCGGCGGATACTTCTGATGATGATGACCGTTGGAGAGGAAAATCCGGCAAGTCCAGATACGATTATAAAACCGAAGATGACGCTGTAGCACGCATGGAGGATTTCATCGAGAGACAGTTCAAAATTCAACAGGGCTTGACCAACGAGTTAGCAAAATGCAAGGGAAATCAAGATGCTTCTACAGACTGTGGATTGGACAAATTGACCGATGAAGACAAGAAGAATTTATTAGCTTATTAATTGGTTTTTAGGTAGACGAGTAGGTCTAGGTAGACTAGGTAATTTTAGGTAATTTATTTAGATTCTACATTTAGATGAAATTCTGAAAATTTCAAAATTTTTCGAAATTTTGAGATTTTGAAAATTTCGGGTATTTTAATTTTAAGTAGTCCAGGGTAATTCGAGGACGAATTACATTCGGAGAGGAGGATTGTTAAGTATGGCGACTAGTGGGTGTCATACGGTAGATTAAAATTAATTTATTTACATTGTACATTTTTTAGTAATAAACGAGTAATCATTAAGGATGAATCTCTAGATGAGTTATGTGTGCAATCATGTAATGTTATTTATGCCAACGGATGTAAGTCATGAAATAATTGTAAAGGAATTATGTATTGCGTAACACTCTTGTAAAACTCGAATTGAGTTGCTAAATTATAAATGGGCTTGATCATTATTGACAAAGATGATTTATGAATTTTGTGTAGCTTGCTACTTAAGCAGGTCAGCGGAAAGAGATTCTATAACAATGTAATGTAATCGAATGACCACTACGGCCGGAAGCCGAGTTGATTTCATAGGTTAATTCTAAATGTAAAATCATATCCATTTCAACCAGCAACTAACTAGCTTGAACCTTCTGTTCTATAAAACACTTTTCGTTTTATCAGTTTTTAATTGTCAATTTACATCAGTTTAATTCAATTAAAAATACAAGTCTATTTCTCAGTATTTTACCATCGACATTTATTACTCACACACCATACACACTATCGTACAAATCATTTAGGTAAACCTCAATTAATTTCGAGAAGCACATCACTACATTTAATAATATATTACGTTTCAGGTTTCATGGGGTGTGACGCTTTGAATCGGCCGAGGGGGAGGGCTGTTCATGCGTCTGACGTTTCAGTCAATTTTTTGTTTCGGCAAATCAAAGTAGATACGGCATAGATAAAATGTAACATGTAGTAGATATTTTATTTTGTCGAGAAAAAGTGAAAACATTTAGGAAATGTGAAAAATTGTTTAAAGAATTTTATAAAGAGTTGAAACGTTTATACGGGGGGATGGGGGGTTGAGAAATGACAGTGTAGTGACGATTGGATAGGTAGCAGGAGGTTTTGCACAAAAACCTAAAACGTAATATATGGATGGCCCCTTAGCTTGAAATAAAGGCACTACTGGGTTGGACCGCGCAAGTTTTGACCTCATACTTGCCCGGGGTAAGCTTTAACCTCACCTTTGAAAGGGTTCAGATTTTCTCATAGACGTGGTAGGAGTAGGTTTTAACCAGAGCCTTTTCCGGGTTGAAGTATGGAATCGGACTTGCTCGGGGTAAGTACTGATCAGTGACTTGCCCAGGTAACGCAATAGTGAAAGACTTTGATCAGCTCGCACGGGATAAGTTACACCGTAGCTTGGCTGGCTTAAGCATTTACACCAGACTTGCCTAAAATTAATGATTTTCCTCACCGGTCGTATTCTATTATATTTGTTGAGCTCACAGGCTTTCTCAGGGTAAGTTTTTCCCAAGAATTTGCCTGTTTTGCGCTATGGTCACGGACGTGCCCAGGGTAAGCTTCAAACCCAACCTTGCCCAGGCTAAGCTATGATCAAATGACCCATCCATATAATAATTTTCAGCTTTATGTGCAAAACCCCCTTCCCCCTCTTCAATCGTCACTACACCGTCATTCTTTGAAACTCCCCCCATCCCCATTATAAACATTTCAACTTTTAAAATGGTTGTTTAAAGAATTTATCATATTTTCTAAAGTTTTATATATACATACATTTTTCAGAAAAATGAATAATTACATACCACATATTACATTTTATCAATTATATATCTGCTTTGATTGGCCGTAATAAAAAATTTAAAATTTACAAAAATTGCCTGAAACGTCATTTGCTTAAACCTCCCCCCCCCCTCCTGCTGTTTTATTGCGTCATTGTCCTGAACCCTTTCCCCCTCATGAAACATAAAATGTAATGCATGGATGGCCCCAAAGTCCAAAGGCTTAACCGAGGCATGGTTTTGCCACATGCGCGATCCAGGTATGTTGTGATCATAAACTTAACCTGATTATGCTACGGTCACCGACATATCTGGGATCAGTTTTGATTTCAGGTTAGCCCGGAATTAGGGCTTTAAATTAAGTCGGGTTAAATAAATCGTATTAGTCATTTTTACTTTTTTACGCAAGAGGTAAGTAAAACCTGATCGTGCGTCTTTTGTGCGATGTAAAATTCACCCTATTTTGTTCAATATAATTTTTTACTTCCGGCTGCTGCATGCACAATTTTATTGGATCACAGGCTTGGAAGGTAAAAGACTTTACGAAAAGCTTGGCTTGCAGACGCGTCAAATGGTACCATGAAAAGTGGAAAGTGCAAATAGTTGAAAACTGAAGCGCACACAACGTGTAGTGGCTTTTAACAGGGGCCATCCCAAGACCAATCATTATATGGACTTTTAATTAAGAGATTAAAAAAATAAATTATAACTGCTAGGGAATTATTATTACGAAGCTTAGTGTTGACTTAAGTGCAGGTGCAGTAATGCAAAGTGGACATGGATACGATGCAGTTGTAAGTTATACAATAGGAAACTTTTGTTGAACAAAATTAAAATTAATTTAATTTAATTTCCAAGTTCCAATAATTTATTTTATCGGCTTGCACTTTTTTTCTCAATTTTTTATGGCGATCAAGTTAGAGTTATTTGCAATTAATAATCTAGCTCTGTGCCAATCAAGACCCTGGAATTTTTAAAAATTCGAATTCACAGGCTGTGATTGGTGCAGAGCTAAAAAGTTAAAACGTGAATAATTCAAAAAAGTGCCAAAACACTAAATTTTCCAAGACCATCATTCCATCCGCTGGACCAAGGCCTATCTAATGACACCTCAATAAGGGGTAAATTCGTGAAACTGTAGGAGGAGTTCACTGTGAGAGCTCGCAACCCCTCATAATACTGCACATTTTAATTTAGAGATATGCCAAAATCAGTGAATAATTTAGTCTAACGTAGACTGAAGCTACAGATTGCCGATTAGTTGCGATTTAGTCATGGTTCAAGGCTGACCTGTGTGAACCTGACTATGAGAGAAATTGAACTATTGGAAATAATGAACATGTCTGAGTATTTCTGTTAATTATAAGAAAATAGTAATAAAATCGTACACTCATATTAATAAAGGAAGTTGACCTTTATTTGCACCTAAAACTTATGAAATCTCGTGAAACGTGCTATTCTAGCGTTTTTAACAGCTTCTAATTAACCTCACTTAACAGTTAGTATAATTTTGCAGTATGCATATTACGCTATAATAAGGTACCAATTCTTTAAAAAATCCATATTTGGCTGTAAGTATATAAGTGGAATATATTTTTCTAAGGCAATTAACTTAATTAGCGAGACAAGATACACTCAGTTTATTTTAAATTACGGGTTCACTCTACTAGCAGATGAAAAAACCTCATGGAATTAAACCTTTAATATTTTGACAAAAAATTAATGTTCTGCATTCGAAAATTATTATCTCGTTAATTTGCTTGTGAAATAAGTGTGGGCAAAAACATAATTACCTATAAAACTATTGAATGTCATTTAGAGAGCAAATGTAATTTAGAAACATTTCCAGCTTGGCGTATTTTTTCATATTGGTCACGTCCAAAAGGTCCAGCGAAACACAGTTTATGATCAAGTTATCCACTAGTAAAAAACAAACCTTCTTTTTTTACCCTAAAAATACGAAACAAAAAAAATGTTGTCGAGACGTGAAAACTACGCGAATTAGATTGCATTTAAATTTCTTACAAAATTCTGCATTATTCCGTTTGATTTCAATCCTCAAACTGGAGAAATAAGAAAATCGTCATCCGCACTCAAAAGAATGATTTGGAATTGTTACTTTTTTATTTATTGGGTCTACGTTGCACATTTTGCGTTCACATTCTGCACGCTCATCCACAACACAGCAACTGACGGAACTTTTAATTTTAACCATTTTTCAATCCATCTTATGTACATGATGATATTTCCCTTGTTTGGTCTATTTGCTCTAAATTGTAAGAAATGGGCTGAAGTCCTTTCAATTGTTCGGAATGAGCTCTCTGGCAAAATTCAAAACAAAGCACGAAATTCAAAACAAGATTCAAAATGGTCATTGCAAAAACTTATACTTATTGTGTACCCGGTTTTGTGCTTGATAGCTCATACATTTGGAGCAGTTGTTGTTTTTGCAGACTCAACGAGACCTCAGCTTCTTTTTCAACTTTTGAGTAACGACCACAAGTCACTTTTGAATTATATCATTTTGGGTGCAATTGAATATTTAATAGGCGTCTTTGGTTTGAGCTGCTTTTATTTCGAAATTAATCTTCAATTATTATTTTTTGAATTTCTACACTATGAGTTGTCATTTGGAATTAAATTAATTACAGATTCAATGTAAGTGGTTTGTATAGTTTTGTAATCCTTTTTGTAGAAAATACAATACGATTTTTATTAGTAATTTGTTTAACGTATATTTATTTCGTCTAGGAGAGGAGGGCTGATCAAAAGACATGAAATCCAAAATGCGATACGCCACTGTCGCCATCTACAGATTCTCATACAGCTTTTTAATCGATGCAACGCAGGAGTTATTTCCTACTTCAAATTGGAATGCTTTGCTGTTAGCATCGGAGGAACATTTTTTTTATTCAGTTTTTTAACGTGGATCCAATCGTCGCCCTGTTGGATGTTTTCTTTGGGCTTTGTTGTATTGTAGTGTACATTGTATTGTACGAAAAAGCGTTCAAGATCCCGCAGCAGATGGCGGAGTACAAAAACTTGATTCTAATTGCGTCGCATCCGGGCGTTGGTGTCATTGGGTTAAACAGGAATCGATGGGCTCAGGTTGTTGATCAAGCAAATAAACGCAATGCCCTTGAAATCTCACGGGTATTGAGATCGATTTCAAATATTGGAGTCAAAGTTGGAGGATTTAACACGATGGAACGAGGTTCAACATTGAATTTTATTCATTTTTTCACTTTAAATGTTGCGTCGCTTCTTATTAGTTTCAAACGAGGAAACATACGCTTCTAGTTCGAGGCTTGTGGGCCTGCTTTATATTTTAAGATTTTTTTTGTAAGGAAATTTTGCTTTTATTTGTTGTGGTGTAATTAAACATACATACGGTTAGGTTAGGTTAGGTTAGGTTAAGTCAGGTTAGGTTAGGTCAGGTTAGGTTAGGTCAGGTTAGGTTAGGTTAGGTTAGGTTAGGCAATCACCAGCTAATTAAATTAAATACTTTCCTGACACATGACTTACAATTTGAATTTATTTGTGAAACACCTAAAAAATAAAAATAAATCGATGCCTTAGAGTTGAATGTAAAATATAATATATTATTATATCTTCAAAAACCTGAGATCAGAATGAAATATAGTTTCAAGACCACTGAAAAACACTTTTCTTTGGATTGACACCTTCAATTTTAATCCCACTACTTTTCCTATGATTATCTTTCCTGAGTGCACTAGCAGTAGCTGTAGTACTGTGAAGCCTTTTTTTGAGACTATTATTAATTTTGGCGTACATCTGAAGAGTTGCACCGGGTGAGAGGCCAAAGGCACGCTGTTTTTCCTTCTCTGTGGTGTAACTTGGATTATTTGGCATTGAATAATTAGTGGCAAAGTCCATGTAGTCAATAGAGATGCAGGCCATGAATGAAGAGATGCGATCTGCACTGGGGAGACAGTGACCTAAGCATTGGAGTGCTAGTGGATCCGCCCTCACTCCATCCCGAAAAAGTTCCTTCGTGATCTGACCCGTGAGATATTTGTCAAATTTTTTCATGATCATGTCCGCAACCTCTCGAATATTTTCATATTGTTCCCCGTCCAAATCCTTTGTTTGCTGTAAACTATCTTGAATCAGAGAAATAACTTCTATTTTTCCAATTCCTCCGTCTCCATTTAGATCATAGATGGCGTAGCAGTACTTTATTTGCTCGTCTAATGTCCCGCGCAGGATGATCGACAGGTGTTTCACCCATTCAGTGAAACTTATCTGTGTATAGCCACAACCATAATATAGAATAAATGAACAGATTTTTGTTTTTACTATTTATAGGTAACTTACCATCACAAACAAACACAAAACACCGTAATAATTTTAAAAAAATTAATTAGTTAATTAATTAATTCGAAATTAATTTTGTTTTAAATACTATTATTATTATATAGGCTAATAATTATATCGTCTGGGAAGAACCAAAATCCATTTTTGGCTAAACCAGTATCAGCTATCTACAAAAATATTGAAATATTCCTTGAGAGCATTTAAGTAGAACATTTTGCACTTTTCCAATACATACTTGTAAATAGAACATTTTACACCTTTTGAAAACATGCAAATAGAAAATTTTAAGCTTTTCAAAAACATGTAAATAGAACATTTTAAGCTTTTCCAAAACATGCAAATAGAACATTTTGCACTGTTCGAAAACTTGTAAATAGAACATTTTAAACTTTTCCAAAACATGCAAATAGAACATTTTACACTGTTCGAAAACTTGTAATTAACATTGGACGCATGTTTCTCATTTTTTAAATTTTATGACAGCTTAAATTGGATATGGGTCATTTTGGTTCTTCACAGACGATATAATCATTGAGGTGCATGAGAAAACGTACAGATCCTTCGTGGTCAGCATCAAAATATTGATATACTTGGTCCAACATGACGTCATTAGTGATTCCAAAGGCATTTATGAAAACTTCCCGAAATAGAGCGCGATCCATCTCACCAACTTTAGAAGAGTAGACCGTCATATTTTTGTACATGGTGTGAAGATAGCCGATCTAAATTTTGAAAGAATTCAAACCCAAATATATCATTGGAAAAAGTCCGAAAAAGCCTTATTATTAAACATTAGTATTAACTTAAAGATGGTTAGTATCCAAATAGCCCACCTCAGCGTATGTGAACCTCGTACTTTTGGACAAGTATTCGAGCTGCTGATAGAGCGGGAGTTCTTGGAGATACTCCTCCTCTTCTTTTCGGCCGAATCTCTTGGGCTTCCCGCTCTTCCCCCTCATCTTATTACCTCGACGAATGACGAGGGCGAGAGTGCTCATGCCGTAGTCATACGGATTATGATGACTGTCAGATGCAATGAGGCTAGTTGCAGCTTTAAGAGCCTGCACCTGCGCAGTCGCTTTGGAGTGCGTCGCGTTATTTATCCCTGACATCGCAGTGTTGTTCACTTTGTTATTGTCTCCTACTTGAAACTGGCCATTTTTCCCAGCACCAAGTCCCCCTCCTCCTCCTCCTGGTCGACGATCTGTAAGCTCCTCACGATTTTGGTTATTAGCACCCAAAGTACGTCTCCTCACCCTCTGCTTTGGTGGCGCCTCCAGTCGACTCAGACTATTAACTAACTTTTTAGGAGGAGGAAGTTGATAGCTACTCGCAACTTGCTCCTTTCCCCCCTTGTGCAGTATTTTCACACGCCGATTTTCTTGTTCTGCTCTGAGATTTTGTCTGTCAGTCGAGCTCCGGCGCACGTTACCTTTAGCAGGATGAACGTCCTTGTGCTCTCTTTGAGCCTCATGATGTTTCCGATGATCGTGATCATGATTTCCCTCGAGGTGGTCCCGGTCTTGAGAGTGCTTTGCTTGCTGGGAGTGCTTGGGGCGGTGATCAGGTAGATGATTTTGAACGCTCGCCTTTTTTTGGAGTGCAGCATGTGTGAGAGCTCGGGCCGCAAAGTTCCTATGGGCACTATTGGATTTAGACACACGACCACCGACGCCGCTGCGAGCCAAGTCTGAGCGCGACTGGGCTGTTGAGGCGGGAAGCGTTTGAATTGGATGGGTTGTGCTCGCAATGGCATCCATCAGACCGTGAACAGCCCCATGTGCACGGGAGGCTACTTGATTTAAACTATTGATTGTGCTCTCTGAGCCGGGTGCTAATTGGTTCATATTTAAGCCGCCTCGCGAAGTTTTTGAGGCTAAGTTAACGTAACAAATTTGTTTCAATTTAAAGATTTGTCATGATTTAATTTAGCTGAAAAAAGATTTTTAGCGGTAAAAGGACAATTAAAGTTTTATAAAACTTTTGGGTTCGTCTATAAATGACGTCACGGGTAGAGTTTCTGGGATTCTGGGTCTACTTGGATGCTAATGACATCTCATATTAAATGCGACGACTATCTGACCCAAAAAATGAGGGTATTTTGATGACGTCTTTCATGAACGACCCCTTACAGTTTTTAAAAAAAGCTTAATAAAACAATAATGAGTGTAAAACGTTATACCTAGTAAAGCTCATTAACTGTCTTACAAAGGCTAAAAAGTGGCTAAAAAACCATAATATAGAGGCAGAGCTACACGTGACTTACCGTTTTTGTCCAAATTCATCTTTTCGACTAAATATATGTTTATACTAATTACGTATTAATAATATATGAACGAATACACTGAAATTTAAATTAAATTATTAGTTATAATAATATTATTGCAACGATAAAGAAATACACAGGAAATTTGAACGGTTGTACGAATAATCAAAAATATAAAGCTTAACAGTCTAAAGCTTAATGCTTCCAATATGATAGTTAAGAGTAAACTGATTAATAATAAATTAATTGAAATACATTTTAATTTGATATCGCCTATTAATTTTAATCAGTTAATTACCACAACTAATCACTGCACTGGCTTTAGGTCTAAATAATTTTCAAATTTTTATTAAGCATGCAAAACAAAATAATCAACACTAAAAAAAGTAATTTTACAAAAAGTTAATATTTTTATTATTTATTTTAAATAAAATTCAATTTAAAGAATTCGTTAAAATACACTGCATCCCTTATTCTAACAAAATAGTAATTTAAAATTCCCTGTTTCTCCAAAGTGGACGTATCTGTAGTAATTTGTTGGATCTGCTAACAAGAAATAGATGTGGAAAATAATTAAATACAAAAATTAATCGAAAATTTCTAAAATTTAGACTTGGGCTGAGAGCGTAGAGCTAAAGCGGCTTTTTCCCGTATGCGGCTCACTAAAAATGAACTTGGTAGAAACAATTTTGAAAAGATGTTTTTTGCAATTCTCCGATCAGCTGGGAATAGATTTCCTTTAACTTTGATTGCCTGTGGGTGGGGCCTTCAAACCATAGCAAAAAATATTGAATTACTACATAGTTTTAAATTTTATTTTTTAATTCATAAGCTTCGCAAATATTACTGCTAAAAAATAAATAGTAACCTTTCAAGTAGGAAATCAATCATTTCTGAACCTTCCCGGTTAAGCCTTGTAACTGTATGCATCTTTAGCTCAGGGATTGTAACGCCAGTTTGTCTCCGTCCAATTTTAACGCCTCGTTTTGTTCGGAATTTCATTGACAGCTTCAGGGGTCCAACTTTCATGTGAGATCGGATCTTTATAGGAAAATTGAATTACAAACATAAGATCTGTGCTGTGTGATCTTGCAACCCTTTGCACTTATTGCGTAAATAACAAAATTTGTAATGACATACCAACGTGTGATTTCCAAAGACTTGCATCTCAGCATCCCCATCACACTTAATTTTACTCAAGCCTTCCACGTGACCCTCCCCCATATCTTTATTATTCTTACGATTCTGCCTCTTCTTTTTATTTTTATTCTGATTATTGTTCTTTCGATTTGGATGTCTTTTATTTTTGTTTTTATTATTTGGGTTTCTTTTATTTTTATTCTTGTTTTTTGGATTTTTTCTATTGAACTTGTTCTTGGTTTTATTTTTATTTTTAACACATTTAGCGCCGTTTTTCTTCTTCCCCTTTTTATTCCTTCGATGGAAGTTCCTATTTCTGTTCTTGTTATTCCCATTTTTAAATTTATTTTTTCCTTTATGGTTCAGATTTTTTCTATTATTTCCCTTTTTACGTCGATTACCTGTTAAATAGCCCATACCGGGTTTACCCTTAAATTTATTTTTATTTCGATTTTTATTTACATTTATATTACGGTTTCGATTTCGATTTCTGTTTTGATTTCTACGCCGCCTATTTGCTGCTGCTTTAGCTTTATTAGCAGTGGCTGACTTTGCTTTTGCCTTTGCTGCAGACGGCATGATGACATTTTTGATTTTGGCTTTTAAATTAGTTAAAGAACGAATAATGGCTGTGTCTACCAGTGCAGTTGAATTTCCTGCTTGACGTTTCTTACGCGTCATTTGAGCAGCATCTATGAGCGTCTCTAGTTGTTCTTCAGATGCTTCACCACCTTTTCTATTCTGCTTATGGTTTTGCTTCCCGGTAGGTTTCGGTCTTCCACTAATTAAATGGCAATAATCACAAAAATAATAAATTTATCTTTCAAAAATAACAGGTACATGCGCATGCCCATAAAAAATCGAAGGTAAATGCGCATGAGTAGTAAAACTAATAATAGTAATTTAGAACCATGACCATGGGATAGTGGTGCTCGTGGCCCGAAAACAATTTTGAATTTTAGCACTTACGCAACGCGCCCTCGCGGGAGAACTTTGAAATAGACGGGGTCCATAATATCCTGCCGAATTTCCCGCGCCATATTCCGTACAGCCCCTTCAATGAAAGGATTTAGTCGAGGCTCGGGAACGTACTGCCCTTGAAATAAATACAATGGAAACTGCCGCGTTTTAGAATTATTCTTGACAACTTCCAACATCTCCCGAGATTCCATGATGGCATCTTCAAAACTATCAGTTTCGCCCTGATTCTCGGTCCAAGCATCAGCTAATAAAGTCTCGTTCAAACTTTCACTATAATCTGTGGCATCACCATCTTCGTCGTAATCGTCATCTCCATCTTCTTCACCGCTATCATCTGTAGCTTTCTCGCCCTGGATTTCGATTTTTGTTTGATCTTCTTTAAGCTTCGTATCTTGATTAGCCGGTGGCTTGCTTTCCTTTGTTTTAGACGGGCCCAAAACGAGGTTAAGGATCGTGGACTTGAGATCCCTTTCTGTATTAATATTTCCGCTTGAATTACTAATATCTGTGTGTGCGTCTCCATCTCCACTGGAAGCCTCGGCGGTGACAAACTTGGCGGGAAAAGTATTTTGAACTTCCTTGTTAGTGCAATTATTAGCAAAAACACAATCGGCCTGGACCTGGGCTTGAGTATAATCTTCCCAATATGGATAAGACGCACTCGGTTTTGAAGTATTTTCGCCACTAATGTCCATTTCGCTGGCAGAGATTTTTATTAAAATAGAAAATAGAATCAGAAAAACCATAGTGGCTGAACTTTTTTTGAATTTAGGAGGTAAATTCGATTTAAGTTGGAAAAACCCCATTTTCGGACCTGCTCCTGAGACAAGGTCAGCGCAGTAACTGAAACCGAGCCCAGGAAAGACAAGGTGTACAGTTTAAAGAAACTTATTAGCTAATTATGGGTGGGAAGAATTTAGATGTGCACTGGGCACTGTAAAGCTGAGAGATCCGCTGCAATTTTAATGCTATAACGGTAATAAAACTGTCAAAAGCTGTGCGTGTGCACATTATGTCGGCATGACAATTTACGGAGGTACTTCCAGGGCCGGACGAAGGAATTAGTTTGAGGCAGGGATTTTTCTCCATACAAAAACTACTATTTTGATTTTATTGGTTTTTTTATTTGGTAAATCAAAATTTTGCAATTACATGTTTTAGAAAGGTTTAGAATGTTCTTTTTAGCTGATTACAAAAAGTGCTGAGAGTTCTATTTACATGTTTTGAGAAAACTGGAAATTGTTTTATTTCCATGTTTTTGAAATGTGCAAAAAAATTTATTTTGCATCTTTTGGAAAAGTCAAAATATTCTTTTTACATGTTTTAGAAAAGTGCAAAATGTTCTATGTATATGTTTTTTGAAAATTCAGGCAGCGGGGGCTGCCTTTGCTGGCCGCAATATCCGGCCCTGGGTACTTCCCATGGCATTTCCCTCTCATTCTTATTGTTAGTAATTAATGTACAATTATCAAAGTAATTCAGAAGCAATGGAAAGACAATTCAAGCAATTTACGTGTTTAATTACGTGTGTGCGCCTTTTAATTATTTGAGCTGTTTTTTCCCGTCTAATCTAAACGTAATACGTACGGAAAATATGAAGCATCTAACAGAGGGACAGGAATTCGCATCTATCCTCTTATAAATGTTATTTCCTCCTTTAGGGGTCGTCCATAAATGATTTCATCGAAATATTTACATTTTATAGGAGCCAAGAACCCCCTCATCAGCTTGACCATTGCGTAAATGACTATCTTTAACATGGGATGTCATTAACCATTGACTCTACCCGTGACATCATTTATGGACGATCCCTTATTGCATTTTGTTGGAGTTTTGAAGGTTGCGTGCGATGAGACGGATGAGATGATTTTTGTTATGGTTCATGGAATGCGTTTAATTCATTCTTGTGAACGATTATTTCCTGGGATTATTCCTCTGTGTCAACGACAACGACTGAACTACAACGGCAATATGAAACATGCAACAGTGACTATGTACGCTTGACGCTTAACTCTTCTACCGGCTACCGGTAAACTCTAAAGAGCTACATGAGAATTGATTAAGAATTTGAAGACGTAAAAAGGTCGGTAATATTAAAGTTTATTGACGGAATAACAAGCGTTTAAATGACAAGCAAATCATTATGGAACATTTTGTGTAGTATGGGAGACTGTTGACTGTATGTAGGGTGCTATGGTCTCAGTTGGACGGGGGCAGCCTATTTCATCTGAGAAATCAAAGCAGTCTCTAATCTTGTCGCACCTCTGTAATATCAAAAAAATTATTAACACAATATAGTTAAGGAAATTATAAACCATTATTACCCAATTTAAAAATCGCTATCATGTTTAAATTATTACTGATAACTAATAATGCATTGATGTCAGATTTAGCTAAAATGGGAATTATTTTAAAAACTTTACGTATATCGTTAGTGAAGAACCAAAATGACCTATATCCAATTTAAGCTAGAATCAAAATAAGCTATGTCATAAAAACGAAATGAGAAGCATGAGTAAAATGTTAACTATAAGTTTTGAAAATCTCAAAATATTCTATTTACATGTTTTTTAAAAGTGTAAAATGTTCTATTTACATGTTTTTTAAAAGTGTAAAATATTCTATTTACATGTTTTTGAAAAGTGTAGAATGTTCTATTTACATGTTTTTGAAAAGTGTAGAATGTTCTATTTACATGTTTTTGAAAAGTGTAGAATGTTCTATTTACATATTTTTGAAAAGTGTAGAATGTTCTATTTACATGTTTTTGAAAAGTGTAGAATGTTCTATTTACATGTTTTTGAAAAGTGTAGAATGTTCTATTTACATGTTTTTGAAAAGTGTAGAATGTTCTATTTACATATTTTTGAAAGTGTAAAATATTCTATTTACATGTTTTTTAAAAGTGTAAAATGTTCTATTTACATGTTTTTGAAAAGTGTAGAATGTTCTATTTACATATTTTTGAAAACTGCAAATTGTTCTAATTCCATGTTTTTTAAATGTGTTAATGGTTTAATTTGCAAGTTTTTGCTATGTGTAAAATGTTCTATTTAGATATTTTTGAAAAGTGCAAAATGTTCTATTTAAATGCTTTTAAGAGATGTTTCCTAATTTTCGTAGATAGCGGATACTCAGGGATACTGGTTTTAGTTTAAAATGGATATGAGTCATTCTGGTTCTTCACTGACGATATGGTGTGCTTACCCAGGCTGAGGAAATGCATGTTCCATCCCCACACTGGAATTTATCTGGAGCCTACAACATGTCACAAGTCACAGTCGTATAACAAAATCAAGGCAAATATACAAATGCATTCAAAGTATTCTCCCCAGTCGTTGCCTATTTAGCTAATTTAAATATGAATACCAAAAGTACACTAATTGAATCACGTCAGAAGTCAACATCAATATCCATCTCGTGACGCTTTCCGCGGCGCGCGCGCGTTTCATGTTTTTATAATAATGTGCAGTTGCAGTTATAATTTTACCTCGTGACAGTTTTCACAAGCAACTTCATCTTCCCCATTTTCACAGTCTTGCTCGCCGTCACAAATCTGTGTAAAAGTGTAATTTAATTAAATAAGAAAACTAATAAGATACCAATACCAAACTTATTTGATTTCCGGATCCGGACTTTTAAGTTTGCAATTAATTAGCATTGAAAAACTAACCCATGCATTTGGAATACACCGTTTGGTTTGAGAACAAAAAGACTGTGCAAAAAGTAGTAACAATATTTATTAGCAATTTAATAACTGAAAATAATGTGATTAAAAGTGAATACTAATTAATTAACGTATGCTAGAATATGTGGACCGTATAAGTAACTTGCCTCTTCTGCTTTGCACAACTGTATTGATCCAGATTCACCTGGATTCTGACCACAGTAAAGTAACAATGTGCTCACAATTATTTGTAAATTCTTGTTCATTGTTTAATATTGGGAAGTCCAGCTAGGTAATTAGTTAAATACAATTAAACTAAAAGTGTTGAAAGTGGATAGTAAAAAGTTATTCTGCTTAACAAAAATGAACCAAAAGTCGGTAAATGAGGAGAGAGTTTCCCATATCGGTTTCGTATCTTTTTATATACAAGGCAAGCGCAACAGTTTTGTAGTAGAAAAAATGCAATCAAGGATTCTGACCTGCACCATGTGACGCAGATATTTATTAATTTTAAATATTTTTTCCTACTTGCATGAGTGCACTTAAATGTTATAATGCAAATCAATTGCCGAATAAATACGTAGGTAGTCGATAAGTTTGCTAACCCCACGTAATACAACACAAGAACGATATATATAATCCAAATAAGGGATCGCTCACAAATGACGTTCTATTTTAAACATATAGCCATTTACGGAATGGCTAAGCTCATGAATGATGAATGGGAAGTCATAGTGTGCTAACAAATTGAAGATATTTCAATGACGTAATTTATTGACGATCCCTAAGGAGTAGCGATCTCGGTAAATGTTTCAATCTGAGGAAAAGTACAAATATTGATGACACAATTTAGCTGCATTGCTCACGAAACCACCTGAGTCAATTTTGACAGCTGAAGCCCCATTTAAATTGCATATAAATCTGCATAAACTACAAATAAAGCTCAATTTTAATGATGCTCACATCATTTCAAACCATATAATCACCGCAACTTTTTGATACTGTTTACTTAAACATAACCTTTGCTTTTCAATGAAGCGCTCATTTAAGCCCAGGGAACATCTTCTGCGAAAAATAGCGCAAAAAAATTGTGCAATAGTAAACCAAAAATTAGCCATAAAGTCGGCTAACACAAAATTTTCAAAAATCCCGCACAAAGCGGAAGATAAAATAATATAATTACAAGTCAACTTTATAAGGAATTTTACTAGTTTTATATTTTGGTCATAATATTTTATTAGGGATCGTCTCCACAAATGAGGTCACTGAAAATAAAAATTTTTACTACCTAACGACCCCCCGGTCATCAGCTTAACCATTACGTACATGGCAATACTTAACATAGGAAGTAGACTCATTGTCACTATACAGACGAAGTCATTTGTGGACAACCCCTTAGGTACTTAAAAATACAAGCTATCATAAGAGGTAACAAAAAACATATTTAATATTGTATTCCAAACTATTGGTAATACTTGCGCAATTAATTATTACTGAGGGTTTCACATTTTTTGTTGTCATGAGCAAATTGAACTCAGACAGCAAAACGGCTTTGGAAGCAAAAACGTCTTTACTGGATGGTTGTGGATAATCCGCGCAGCAAAAAAAAGTTTCACGAAAGCTTGTAAGTTAAAACTATTAAAGCCTACAGCCTATACCGGTATAGACAATACTATATAGTTATACCAAATTCGTATACTATGTATGCATGCCTTCATTAACTATTGCAAATAAAAGACATGTGCTACTTTTTCGCCTGTATTGCAACAGAAACTGACTTGGGTTTTTATTTTTTACATCTTTATAACATGATTAAACAATAAACAGTTTATTGTGGGCATACGCTGCAAAAGGAAGCATAATCAAAAGTGGAATTGCTGCTCCAATAACAGCGTAGATTACTCGAAGTCTGAAATTGAATAAAAAAATAATTAAATTACTTCAAACAGTATTGTTGCCATATGAGCTATATGATTTACAGTGTAAAATTACTATCAATGTTTAAAATTAGAAACAATATTTTTAGTCATTATTATTTCATCATTTTTATCATAAAAGTGAAGACTCAAAATGAACTATCTGCAAAAAAAAACAACAGGATCCTTATAGGAAAACGCAAACGTAAATAAAACAATTTGCAAGTTTCAGAAGCAACCAACAAAACGATACATGTTGCACATTTTAAAAACATGTGTAAAAAGAATTGTTTGTACTTTAACGAAATTCTAAATAAAACATTTTCACTTAAAATCCACGCCAAAAAAACATTTTGTTCGTGTCAAAAACTCGTAACAAAAACTTTACGCAGCATCTATCAATCCCATTTAGTAATTTAAGTAATTTTAACATAGCTCATCCTGATTCCAGCTGAAAATGGTAATGGGGCATTATGATTCTTCATTTTTAATATAATATGAAGACTTTGCTTTCAAAACGCGTTCAGTCCACACTTTACCCACTGGACTTGACGCGTTTTGCTAACTCTTAATATTATGTTTTATGTATAATCACCTAGTTAGATTTTTGGCAGCCGCAGGAAGTGTGGAATCATCGTCCTTGTAGTAATATCGTCTAATCCCAAGAACACAACTGGCTACATAATCTTTCCAATTTAATTCTTCCATCTCCAGATTGAACATTTGCTTCTCTCCTGCAGGTATTTTAGATCGTAATGCTTTCACGTTATTACTCTCAAATTCAAATTTAGCGGCTCTGAAAAACATAATGGTTCTAAATACTTTTTTACTCCGCTCATAAATCAGCTTCATCCTGCAATAATTAGACAAGGGAAGAATAAAAAATTAAATGACTGTTTTCTACTGTATAATATGCGACTAGTGACTCAGTTTCACCAAAAGTTTACTCAGTATTCAAAATTCTGACCTTGGATTCTGGCCATTTAGCCGTCCAGCCAAGTCCATGAGTGAGCACGGGAGTCCAGCAGCAAGAGAATCCAAAGACAACCACCACCACCTGGTACTCATTTTGACGGATGGGGGTGTCACCACCTGAGAAAAGGGGGTCTTGCAAACAGCTCTATAAATACACTGGTTAAAATGCCCTTGGGTCACCCGGTTAAACTGGTCAATGCACGCATTATACACCCGAACGCCTCTGTTGCTCTTCTGGCCTTGACCCTCCCCATTATTGTTATGACCTTCGGCTTCGGCGCGTAGCCCTGTCTCCCAAGCTGCAAGAATAAGGATTTTGACTACGTAGTCCACGGGTATTACATCGAAGGAAATACTTTGGTCGCCGTAGGTGATGTAGTGCAGACCGCTCCCGATGGCGTTAATAACGATACCTATAGCATTAATATTGTCCGTCCAACCTTCTAGATTTACAGGGTCCTTGTGAATGGGCGCAATGATGGAGGGTCTCACGATGCATATCGGTAAATTCCACCGTTCAGCCTCTTGCTCGACGAGCACTTCGGCGAGATGTTTTGACAACACATAGGTGTTCGGCTTATTACCAAGTAAACTGAAAAAAAGAGAGCACAAATTAGATTCAAACAATTTAACGGTGTCAATTTAACAATTTAAAGCTTCATTTTTTTGCTGCTTACATAGGGGTAATTTCTGGTAACATTTTGGTTTGATCAAGCCTTGAAATAAATTCTGTGCAGGAATTTGGACTCAAAGGTGCGGGGTAAACTTTCTCTTCAATCTTTGAGCCTTGACGGTCTGCATTACTGTAGGCTGTCGACACGTAAACGATGCTCTGGAAAATCAGACAATTCTAACATGAGGTGTTTTTTTAAGGCATTTAATCTACCGTAAAGCTTCTAATAGAAGCCGGGTCTCCAATAGAGGGGTGACGGGGGTGACGGCTATAAATTAAAATACAAGCCGGGTCTCCAATAGAGGCTGGGTCTCTAATATAAGCCGGGTCTCCAATAAAATAGGACAATACCTTTCTACGAAGGATTGCGCTTGATTCTATGAATTATGGACGAAATTAGCAATAATTTCGATTTTATCATAATAAAAACGATTTAATTTTCAGTATTAGTGAAACTTTGCTACGCGCATGGTAGGTCGCGTCGTATTGTTTTGCTTCATAACATAAATTTTTTAATTGAAGCCGGGTCTCTAATACAGGCCGGGTCTCCAATACAAGCCGGGGGTGGGAGGGCCTGTTTTTAATAGACGCCGGGGGTTTCTATTAGAAGCTTTACGGTACATGCTATTTTGTTTGACGGGATTGAAAATAGGTAATAAATTAAGTGCGAATGATAAAGCTAATAATTAACATACTCTGAGCTTCATCATTGTTTTCGAAAGTTCAATCACATGTCTCGTCCCTTCCAAGTTCATGTTGAGTGCAACCGGAAGAGGCTCGTTAAATTTGACAGTGGCAGCCACGTGGAAAACTACAGAAACATTGTTAGACAAGATTTGGCGGTCTGCTGGACATATGCCTAAACCATCACTAGTCATATCTCCCGGGATAGGAATTATTTTTTGAAATAGATCCTCCCTATGCTCTGCCCGGAGCACGTTGAAAATCTGCAAAAATAAAAAATTAATACAAAAAACAGTAAGAACTTATAACGTTTATTTTCTAATAACACTCCGAGGAAGGCATAATGTATATCGCATATGACAAATTATGTAGTTAGCATTCTTTGAAAATTTTGAAAACTAGTTAGTTAAAAAATCGATACTTTTCAGAAAAATGGAATTACAAAAATTTACATTTTTCAAAAAACTATGAAAAAAGTAAGATTTGCATTTTTAAAAATTCATAAAATTAAAAAAAGTACACTTTTCAAACACCTAAAATTTGAAAATTTAACGCTGTATAAAACTCTTAGTTAAAGATAAATATTTACTTTTGTGTATGAGTGTACAAATAGCTTGTTTTGATTCTTCACTTACGATAATATCAATAAAAAATAGGTACTAAAAAAATAAAAATAAATAAGTGTACACGATTTAAATTACTCACAGAGCTCTCCAACAATTTTTCCAGCCTTTCATTAGCGGATTTTCCCTTTGCTGGTCGAATCAAAACGTAAATAAATCCAACGCCAGAGAAAGAGCGAAGTAATTTTTCGAGCAAAACCTTCCCAACAAAACCCGTCGCACCAGTAATGAAAATTGAGCGGTTTTCATAATAACTGGTTATGGATGCAATTTTGGGATCCATCCTCCCTTTAACTTTTGTGCGAGTCATTCTTATTTGTTTCTGTTTTGTTAAGAAAATTGTGTAAGCCCGACGCCTGGTCCTGAACAGTGAACAACAACGTAAGCACTGAGATTACGCTAGACTTCAAATTATCTTTTATACAAACCAATTTCAAAGTCTGTCGACTGTGAAATACTTTGATGAATGGATGGATATTACGTCCATTTGAAAAACAAATCTAACCATGTTTTTACTATGTAAGTTTGCCTGGACTCTAAATGAAATTAATTTTGAAATCTTACATAACTAATGAATTTATGTATATTGCTTACATTTAAAAAAAAATAGCTCGTATAATGCTAAAAAGTAATTATTGTGCAATTTTTGGATAATCCCAAAACACATCGCTGCAGATGCTATTCACACTTTTGTATTCTCACATATCGTCCACGAAGAATCAATTCTGATCATCTCCCTTTTTCAATAAATACGGTTAATGTGCTACGTTAATAATTAGTTAAGAATGTAGTTAAATTCAAAACTGACGATGAGAACATTTGGCATCATCCATAAATGACGTCATAGTTGAATGACGTCAAGTTTAAAACATGTATGAGTCGCCCTTAAATTACAAAAAAACATGTTTAATGTTGTAATCCAAACTATTGGTAATACTTGAGTAATTAATTACTAGTGAGAGTTTCAAATTTTTTGTTGTCATTTTCAAATTGAACTCTGAAACGGCAAAACGTATTTATATACACACGCGTCCCGTATCCACTGGATCTGGATGCATGTGGATATTTAGCGCAGAAAACAGAAAGTGAAGCAAAAGATTATGTGAATAAAACCTTAAAGCCAGTGCAGTGGTATAGACAATAAAATACCATGTGTAATTTCAGTTAAACAATGCACTGTGCCTACTTACATAAGCTTTTGCTTATAAACAGAAAAACAATATTTTTATTTATTTTTTTACATTTTTATAATATAACTACATTACAAACAGTGTGCTCCGCGCAACGGCTGCAAACGGAAGCATCACCAAAAGTAGAATTAAAGTTCCAATAACTGCGTAGATTACTCGAAGTCTGAAATTTACAAATAGAATCTTATCTGTAATTATTGAAATACTTAAAACTCACAGTATTATTTCTATATGAGTATTTCCAGTTTCAAATAACTCTGACATTTAAAATATTGTCTGTGAAGAACCAAAATGACTCATATCCATTTTACAATAAAAGCAAACTGAGCCTTATCCAAAATTTTCTAAAAGCAAAATCACCCAAATCAGTTTTTTTTCCACGCGTACGGCTAAGTGAATGCAAACAGAAAATGCCATAGGTACAAGTTTGGACAGGAATGTTTTGCATGGATTTTAGGCGTATACGTGTAAAAATAAATGGATTTGGGTAATTTTGATTCTTCACTGACGATATGTAACATATCATAGGTGAAGACTCTAAACGATTCGTCTATCCACTTTTAGTTAAAAATAAAATTCACTATCTGCAAAAAAAAGCAACAAGATTCAAAAACAAAAACGCAGGTAGAACAGTTTGCAAGTTTCAAAAACGTGCACTAAACATGTACAAAACTAAACAGAACATGTTCCAAATTTTGAAAAAATGTGTATAAATATTTGTTTAAAATTTTTCAAAAATTTTTAAACATAGGATAGTACTTTCAAAAAATGCTGAATTAATGAATTTTGCTTTTTTAAGAGCCAAGTAAATAAAACATTTTGCAATTTTTAGGAGCCAAGTAAATAAAATATTTTGCACTTTTTAAGAGCCAAGTAATTACATGAAACATTTTGCACTTTTTAAAAGTCAAGTAAATACAACATTTTGCACTTTTTAAAAGTCAAGTAAATAAAACATTTTGCACTTTTTAGTAGCCAAGTAAATAAAACATTTTGCACTTTTTAAAAACTTGTTATTAGCATTTTAATTTTTACGCAGCATCTACTTATATCCCGTTTAGTGATTTTTAACTTAACATATAGCTCCTTCTGATTCTAGCTGAAAATGGTTATTGGCCATTTTGTTTCTTCACTCACGATACGTATATACATGGTGTACAAATAATCACCTAGTTAGATTTTTGGCAGCTGCAGGAAGTGTGGAATCATTGTCCTTGTAGTAATATCGTCTAACTCCAAGAACACAGTCGGCAGCATAATCTTTCCAATTTAATTCTTCCATCTCCAGATTGAACATTTTTTTCTCTCCTGCAGGTATTTTCGATCGCAATGCTTTCACGTTATTACTCTTAAATTCAAATTTGGCAGTTCTGAAAAATATAACGCTTCTAAATGCTTTTTTACTCCGCTTATAAATCAGCTTCATCCTGCAATAATTAGACAAGGGAAGAATAATAAATTAAATGACTGTATTCTACTATATGCGACTAGTGACTCAAAATTTACTAAAACGTTACTCACAAGGGAATGACGCGACATGACCGACCTAGAATTTGGAAATACCTATTTCAAAAAATCAGGCTACTTTTAAATAGTATAGATCCAAAGTAACTCGAGTGCATTTTGCGTCGTTCGCCTAGAACAGCGCGGCAAAGTTTAAAAAAACTCAAATTTTAAAACTTTGCCGACCTGCTGCAGTTTCTACAGTTGTTAACCGATTTTGATGAAATTTGGTTTTTTCTTATTCTTAGGCCGTTATCTAAAAAGTAATTTCAGGATTTTCGAAAATTCGAAAATTTTAATTTTTTTTTGAAAAAAATCTAGGAAACCCATATTTTTGAGGCCTGGTTTTTTAACCAATTTTTCAAAAAAAATTAAAAGTTTAGAATTTTCGATAATCCTGAAATAATTTTTTAGATAACGGCCTTAGAATAAGAAAAAACCAAATTTCATCAAAATCGGTTAATAACTGTAGAAACTGCAGGGCGGCAAAGTTTTAAAATTTGAATTTTTTAAACTTTGCCGCGCTGTTCTAGGCAAACGACGCAAAATGCACTCGAGTTACTTTGGATCTATACTATTTAAAAGTAGCCTGATTTTTTGAAATAGGTCTTTTAAAATTCTGGGTCGGTCATGTCGCGTCATTCCCTTGTCAGTATAAGAGATTCTGACCTTGAATTCTGACCATATAGCCGTCCAGCCATGTCCATGAGTGAGCACGGGAGTCCAGATGCCAGCGAATCCAAAGACCAACACCACCACCTGGTAGTCATTCTTACTGATGGAGGTGTCACTACCCGAGAAAAGGGGGTCTTGCAAACAGCTCTATAAACACACTGGTTAAAATGCCCTTGGGTCACCCGGTTAAACTGGTCAATGCACGCATTATACACTCGAACGCCTCTGCTGCTATTTTGGCCTTGACCTTCTTCATTTTCGTTATGACCTTCTGCTACGGCGCGTATCCCTGTTTCCCAAGCTGCAAGAATAAGGATTTTGACAACGTAGTCCACGGGTATTAAATCCAGCGAAATACTTGGGTCGCCGTGAGTGATTTAGTGCAGACCACTCCCAACACCATTAATAACGATCCCAACATCATTAATATTGTCCGTCCAACCCTCCAGATTACAGGGTCTTTATGAATAGGCGAAATGATAGAGGGTCTCACGATACATATCGGTAAATTCCATTGCTTAGCCTCCTGCTCAACAAGGACCTCTGTAAGATGTTTCGACAACAAATACGTGTTCGGCCTCCTACCGAGTAAGCTGCACAAACCAAGACAACAGTTAGATTACAAAAATTCAATAGTGTTTACTAAAGCTTATTTTGTTTTAAATATGTTCAATCAGCTCCCAAATTGTACAAGGGAAAACATTAGACCCTTTATCCTGTTATATTGCGCGGGCGTGCAATGGGACACTGGTCTAGGTCGTCCAAATTTAAATATTACACGGAGCATACTATTACACGATATACGGTAGGTATGCACTGCTTACATAGGAGTAATTTCTTGTAGCAATTTGGTTTGATCGAGCCGCGATATAAATTCTATGGAGGAATGTGGACACATAGGGGCGGGGTAAACTTTTTCTTTAATCGTTGAGCCTTGACGGTCTGAATTACTGTAGGCTGTCGACACGTAAACTATGCTCTAGAAAATAATAGAATTCTAAAATAATTCAAATAATAATTTATTAACTTTATCCATTTAGCCTCAGCCAGCGATATTGTTTGTATCGGACGTCGGACAGTATCCACCATTAGCCACCAAAAATATTTTATATGAACCACATGTTAAACAAAAATGTTTTTCTTTTTTAAAGAATTTAATCTACACAATATTTTGTTTGATAGGGTTTAAAATAGGTACTAAAATAGGTATAAATATAAAAGGTATAAAAGCAGCATACGCTGAGTTTCCTCATAGTTTTTGAAAGTTCAATCACATGTCTCGTCCCTTCCAAGTTCATGTTGAGTGCGACCGGAAGAGGTTCGTTAAATTTAACAGTCGCAGCCACGTGGAAAACTACAGAAACGTTGTCAGACAAGATTTGGCGGTCCGCAGGATTTATGCCTAAACCATTACTACTAATGTCGCCCGGAATAGGAATTATTTTTTGAAATAGGTCCTCCCTACGCTCTCCCCGGAGAACGTTGAAAATCTGCAAAAATACAAATTTAATGCAACAAAACTGTATAAGTACTTGGAACAACGTTTGTCTTCTAATAACACTCCGTGGAGGACCTAATGCATTGTATATGACAAAATATGTACTTAGAACTGTTTGAAAATTTTGAAATCCATTTATGCACATAGTTAAAGAATTTATATATTTTAAAAAATGGAATTAGAAAAATTTACATTTTTGAAAAAACATGAAATAAGACAAATTTAAACTTTTTAAAAAACATGAAATTAGAAAAAATTACACTTAAAAAAAAGGAAATAAAGACAATTACACTTTTTTAAAATTATAAAATTAAAAAAATCACTTTTCAAAAATTTTAAATTGGAGCAATTGAAGCTAACAATAAGCATGTATTTATTTCTTTGTATGAGAGTACCATTAGCTTGTACTGATTCTTCACCCACGATAACATTCGACTTGACAATAAATACGTCAAAATAAATGAGTAATTACATTGGAATTTAATCACTTACAGAGCTCTCTAGCAATTTTTCCAGCCTTTCGTTAACAGATTTGCCCTTTGCTGATCGAATCAAAACGTAAATGAATTCAATGCCAGAGAAAGAGCGAAGTAATTTCTCGAGCAAAACCTTTCCAACAAAACCCGTAGCACCAGTTATGAAAATTGAGCGGTTTTCATAATAACTGGTTATCGATGGAATTTTGGGATCCATCTTCCATTTGAGGTTTGTGCTAGTCATTCTATTTTGCCTGGAAAAATGGTGATAGCCCGAAGCCTGGTCCTGAAGTCCTGATCAGTGAACAGCAACGTAAGAACTAAAATTACGCTAGACTTCAAATTCAATTTTATATAAGAGAATTTCAATTTCGGTTGAATATGTGTAGTACATGGGTATGGATGGATGGATATTGGATATTACTTTTATTAAAAAATATCTCACAAGGTTTGTATGAAATAAGTTTCCCTACTCAATTTCGAAACCTTACATAATTACATTACTTTGTAAATAATTTTTGCAAATTAAAAAAAAGGAAGCTATGTAAAATATAGCAGACAAATATTTATTGTGAAATTTTGGGTCACAGTCACAGGATCACAGCCTTTTTGCAAACAACAAATGCACGTAGACATTTTTCATTTTGTGTGTAGCAAAGGGTTTGTAATTTAATCATTTCGCAATTAATATTGTCTTACTGGACGCCATCCCGATCCCAATACCGATTGCAAAACGAATTCATGGTTGTTTGAAGTTTTTAATAATGAATAGTTTGTGTTTATGTATGAAACTGTTGTATATTCACCCCTAGAATAGTATTATAATTATATATAACGAAACCTGCTTTGCAACAAAATTATTAATTTCAAAATTCCTAACCTATCACAAGATCTATATCGGATGACTTTCAGTTGCGTATAAACACTGGATAAAAAGTTTAGTTTTTTTGGCATTACGCAAACCCCAAAAATCTTGTGATTAATGATTCCTCCACTGCCATACATTTAAAGGTTTTATCTGCGTAAGATGATTGATGGCTTTACATGAAAAATTATTTTGTAATCCAAATGATAAATTGCAACTTCCATCTACACGTTATATGCGTCTAACAGACAATTGCGTACCGGATACTCATTATTACTCAAGAACTCGCTGGTATTTAAATCCCCTTAAACAGTCGTCTTGTCTGCCATTTCAATCATTTTGTCTTAGAATTCGCTATAGAGTAGATCTTACAAAATTATTTCTTCGCTTACCCAGCGCTACGTATTTTTGATATCTCGTCACAATGTTGAAGCTAGGTCACCAATTAGCAAGAGTTTTGAAGCCGGACCAAATAGAATTCTGTAAAGGTCTAAGTACTGGAAGCGTAGTAAGCATAAATTATCAAGGTACACCATATTTTACTACGGATCAACGAATAACATCATCTGGTTACGCTGGATCTGCTTATGGTAGATACAACAATTTAAAAGAAAGAATCGTTTCTGTAAATGGAATTAAATTGAATATAAGGGAAGAAGGGGAAGGAGACCACAACCTTCTCTGTTTACCCGGTGTTTTAGGTGAGGCATTTTTTTACTGCTACTAATTCTTCTACATTAAGTTGAAAGTACAAATTATTTAATTTAAAAAATAACATTTCTATCCGTATGATCTAATGCTGGTTGCAGGAACGATTGAAGCAGATTTTGGGGAGACATTTGTAAAATTGGATAAGTCAAAATATCGTTTAATTTCTTGGGACCCTCCAGGCTATGGGAAAAGTCGGCCATACACCAAAAGTCACCGAGGGGATTTCTATCTCAGAGATGCGAACCTACTTGTGTCCCTTATGGATGTAAGTATTTTAATTAGCCTATAAAATTGAATTACCTTTAATTGTTAATTAATTGTTTTTATTGAACATAAATGAAACTATGTTTGTTTTCATTACTGTATAGCAATTACATTACGACAAGTTTTCCATCATTGGCGGTTCGAACGGAGGGATGACAGGGTTGGCAATTGCAGCAGAATTCCCGGAGCGAGTAAATAAATTGGCAATGTGGGCAGCCCAGGCATTTTTAGATAAACACACTCTTCGAATTGCTGATTGTAAGAAAATATATTCTTAATTTTGCATAACCTAAATAGAACGTAAAAATAATATTCGCTCACAATATATTTAATTTTATTACTAAAGAAAATTTTTATTTTCGTCCAGTTCTAGATCACATTCACAATTGGTCGCCAGTCATGTTAAAAGAACTGTACAAAACCTACGACAAGCAGTACGTGGAGGACACGATTAGAAATTGGACGGGTTCGGTGAGAGATTTTTATCAGAGTGGCGAATCGAAAGTACTTAACGAAAGATGTCCCAAAATCCAGTGTTCGACACTCGTGCTACATGGTGAGAAGGACCCTTTGATCCCAGTCAGTCATCCCCAGTATTTTGCCAAGCATATTCAAAACTCACAATTACGGTTCATCCCAGGTGCGGGACATAATCCTCATGTGACTCACACTGACGAGCTTTTAAATTTTGTTGAACGGTTTCTATTAAATTCTAATTAAGCAAAGATTTTCAAAACTTCATCCTTCACAAAAATTGTAATACCTGGATTTCCCTAGCTACTTTACCAATGGATAAATTGACCTAAAGAACAGTTATCCATGGATAGGGAATTAATTCGCAACTACCCCAGGGATAAGTCTTTATGTGTGGGTAAAAGTTACGCATGAATAAGTTTGATAGGAATCTCTTGCCTGTAGTCTGTAGATAAATTGCAAGTTAAATATTTTGTTTAGTTTTTTTTCTCTAGACATTCTTGCTTTTTGCGCGAAGCACAAAAGCTTTTCTGAAATTGGTTATTTTAAAAAGTAATTATTATAGTTTAAGCTTTCAGCAGAGCTTACAATATTCATAATCAGTGCGTATCGCTGATCGGTCGAAAGTTATTACAATAGTGCGTTTCGTTTATTGAAAAATACACACTGGACAAAAATGCCATCTACAGAGGTAATTCCCAAAAAATAAAATACTGTATTTTATTTATGAGGTCACAATGCCCCAGTATTGTTAATTTAGCGTAGATCTCCATGATATAATTAAAATATCTATCAAAATAATACTTAACACTAAAAATGTTTACATCCAGTTTTTGCAATTTTTTGCCTTGATACAGTCACAGCGTAATCAACAGTGCAGTACTGATTCAATTCAGATTTAAGGTTATAATTGATCATGGGTAAAAATCATAGCTGTCCTTAGTGCCTTTACTTATAACAAGGAATATTTTATATTAGAATGAAATTCAACTTTGAACATTCAACAAATTTGAATTTCAACTTTTTTAAATTATGCGCCTAACATTAAATTGCTGTGTATCTTCACACACGTTATAAGCACCTAGCAGACAATTTAGTCAGACTCATATTATTGCACAAGAACCCGCTATTTAAATTGCCATAAATAGTCAGTCATTTCAATCATTTTATCTTGGGAGTTGTTATATTAAAGATATTATTTAATTTCTTTCCTTACAAACGCTACTCATTTCAAAATCTCGTCAAAATGTTGAAATTAGGTCACCAATTAGCGAGAGGTTTGAAGCCCAATCAAATAAAATTTTTATAGTATTTTTTAAATTTTAGATTGTATTGAGCTGTTTTTATTAAATTCTAATTAATCTAACATTTTTAACACTAATTAAACTTTATCGTTTCCATTAGTTGTAATAAAGAAGTTAAAAATGGTATTATGATGTGGCTTTACAACCCGCAAAATTATTATGCACTTTATAGGATTGACATGATTTTTAATCGTTTTATAATTATTTATTGCGGCAATAAAATATCTTATGTCTAAAATTTACAAATGGCTTCGAACACGTTAAACTAACATATTGCAGCTTTGTAAAAATTTTGATAACGAACAAGGAACACAAAGCTTATACTAAATTTGTAAAAAAAAATGATTTCGTCTTGACCATCGTACTTTCTAAATGTGCGATGCTACTGTAAGTTACTGTAACATCTTTATTTCTTGTGACGTATTAGATTTGTGTATTGCGTTGCGTGTAATACTGGTTATTCAAGCTGTCTACATATTTTGTAAATGCAGTTTTTTCCTGGATTCCCTTCCAGTACACTTGGCCTCATTTAAAGAGTCATCTATTAAATTAATTAATTATAGGAAATTCAAACACAAAATTTATTATGAGTTTGCGCTACACAGCATTGCAAAAATATTATTAAATAATGGTAAAACGGCTTAAAAATGAATCACCGACCACAATCTAGAATTACTGTGCAATTGGATTCATCCTCGGCAGTCGGGCCGCAGTCAGGATAACCATCGCAAAGCTATTTACGTAATAATTAATGTTAATTTATGGTGACCGGACATCATATAGCGTATGTATATAGTTTAATTGGAATGGACACTCACCCATTCGTTTTTAATGCATCGTTCATTGTCACATTGAAACTAAAAATTCAAATCATTAAAATTAAGTTCAAATCACTGAGTCAACGTATTATAATTAAGTTTATTAAAATACAATAACTATACATTTAAAAAAAATAAGACGCGGGGTTACTTATTCAAAATGTAAAAGTATGAGCTCACTTCATAATCCCTACAAGTTCGAGTGCAGCTGACTTCATCCGAGGCATCAGAGCAGTCGGGGAACCAGTCGCAGTGCTGTGTGGTGGAAAGTATTATGAAACATTATTGAATTATAAATAATTATAACTTGCATTTTCATCAAGCAGTACTTTTAATCAATCATTTTTGTACATTTGTATTTAAATAAAATTTTGTTTTACCCAGGCAGGAGGGAGGCACTCTCCATCATCACAGTAAAACTATATACAATTTATTTAAAAGTTTATTTTATTCCTGACAATTATTCAGTTTGAAATACGTACTAAAATTTTTAACTAAAACAGTGAAACGAATATGCGTATTAATTATAATTCAAAAGTTGAAAATATCTTCTTACACATGGTGGACAATTTTGTTTTTCGTCTTCAAAAGTAGGACAGTCAGCATAGCCGTCACAAACCTGTAGCAAAAATAGAATGTAATAATTTTATTTTATCCTTTAAAACTGTTTCCCATACAGTGTCAATTTACAAAGTATAACTTCAAAACTATATTAAAAAAAATTAATGAACTTTGTACTTACGTAAGTCCCTGGAAGACAAATGTTTGTATTTGGGCATAAAAACTGTCGAAAATAATAAAAAATCAATTTAATCCTGAATTTTACATTTGATTTATAGTCCATACCAACAACCAAGTGCTTTTATATTTTTTTAATTAAAAAGCCATTTAATATGATAATTAAAAACTTAGGATAACTTGTTGAGGTTCTAGTGGCATTAAAAAATTTAAATAAAAACTTGCCTCGTCTTCCCTACAATCTTGTGAATTGAGGCTGCTAATCGAAGCAAGACCGAGTAAAAAACATAATACGTATTCTAGTAAGAACGTATGCATCTTATACCAATTTGCAATTTAATAAGTTTATTTTCAGTAATATGTAATTTGTCGAAATTATTTAATTAGTACAGCACTGGGACAAACGCGATAATACTAAAATGAAATGAAAATAGATTTAATGTTGTAGTTGAATTATACGTTGCTCGTGTGATTATGTAATTACGTTAAAAATTATTTTTAATTCAAATGACAAGATTAACTGTGTGAAGAGGGGATTAGATAAGATAGATATCCTGAGCTATATTAGTACGATAAAAGATTAGGAGGCGCTACGCTGATTAATCATTTCATTCAAATGCCAATTTCAAAAAGTCATGCCTACAAAAATCAGGCTACTTTTAAATAGTAATTATAGTAGAGATCCAAAGTAACTCGATTGAATTTTGCGTTGTTTGGTCACAGAAGCCCACCAAATAATTGTTGAATTCTTTTTTGTTATCCTAAATTGAGATAAATTCAAGATTATGGATGAATCATATTGTACAGCAATAAGTAAAGACATAAAAGCTATAAAAATGATTGACACAGTTTTGTTACGGTCGTGGTCATGGCTTTTGCCGCTGAATGCGTTTGCTCACAAAAAGTTAAAAATAGTAATTGGAGGTGTGTAATAAACTGCTATAAATATTTTAAACACAACATTTTATAGATAGACACTTTGTCTTACAGCCAACTTAAGTACTCACTTAGCGACGATTCTAGGTGACAATGCAGTAAACCGGAGGTCGGCGATACTAAAAGCAAAAATTGTTATTTTATTTTGAGGCATTTTAATAAAGTTGAGTTTATAGGATATACATTATAAAAAAAATTAAAATGAAAGGAGGCTTAACGGTCGAGTACATAATATCAAGAGTGAAGAATCAAAATGAGACATTTTTCCATTCTTATCCAAAATAAATGCACTCTGCAATCGACAAAACAAAACAAATATCTTGATAACAGAAACGTGTTAATAGAACATTCTGCCCTTTAAAAAAACACTTGCAAATGGAACATTCAGCAGTTTTTACAAAAATGTAAATTGAAACTTTTGCACGCTTCAGAAAAATGTAAATAGAACGTTTTGCACGTTTCCAAAAATTTAAACTTAACATTTTGCATGTTTCACAAAAATTTAAATGTAACGTTTTGCATGTTTCACAAAATTTAAATAGAAGATTTTGCATGTTTCAGAAACATGTAAATGTAACGTTTTGCACGTTTAACAAAATTGTAAATGTAACGTTTTGCAAGTTTAAAAACGTGTATATAGAACGTTTTGCACGCTTCAGAAAAATGTACATGTAACGTTTTGCACGTTTCAAAAAATTGTAAATGTAACGTTTTGCACGCTTCAAAAAAATGTAAATAGAAGATTTTGCACGTTGCACAAAAATTTAAATGTAACATTTTGCACTTTCACAAAGTTATAAATAAAACATTTTTTACGTTTCACAAAAATGTAAATCGAATATTTTACTCTTTTCGAAAACATGCAAAATATAACAGTTTACAATAATCGAAAACTCATAAACTCATAACTTACTTTATATCTCAATTAGTATATTTTTAACATAGCTCATTTTAATTCTTACAAAAATTTAAATATACATAAATGGACTATTTTGATTCCTCAATGACGAATTATTGTCAGTAACTAATCCAACGCTTGCATTATCTGTACGTTATCGCATCACTGTCATATTAGCCACTGACTCTCTCTAAAAACAAAAACGCCAACATGCTTACTCTGAACGTTGTTTGACAAACAGTTTAGTTTGATTCTGATTTTTAAAGTTTAATTTTATCAATTTCTGAAAACAAGATCTTCGGATGCGTAGTCCTAGTTCATCTTATCCATTTCCATTGCCCAGTATTATTATTTTTAAAACATTCAAAGATGGAAAAATTGTCAATTGTGGCAGCTTGAAGCCGTCATGTGTACCGTTCACAATATATTATCATACGTGATCTAGATCTAAATTTGACATTGTTCATCTTATTTGATAAAATAAATTACACACTACTAAACCTCACATATTATTATGTGGATTATGTCTTAAATAGGAACTGGGATGCGAGTAATGAAGGAAATAAATAGACTCTGACGAAATTATTTCTTGCCACACAGATAATTATCCCTTCATCACTTATACTTTAAATTCTTGAAAATATACAATAAAAAACATAAAAAAACATCCGCTGTAGTCGTAGTACCTATTGGACCGAAACACTCAGGCAACGGTGTGAAGAGTAAAGCACATTAGCTGTCGATGTTCAATTCAAGTTGACGTTCACACTTTTGGACTTTGTTAAGTCGTCACCACTACGCTCAATTTTAAGTGTAAACCTTTATAGTTTGTCTTAAATGTAGTGCAACATATTGATATAGACATAGATATAGATATAGATATAGAGGAACTAAAAACCAATATGTTGGTCATAATGTGTGCGTATGAGTAGGAATGTGAGGAGCGTAACGTGAGCGTGTGGTGGTGTACGGAAAAAAGTCACATTTGTTCGTGGCTAGCCACACTTTATTTTTTATCACGAGTGAAGTGTCAAAATTATCTACATCCAACTTTAACTGGAATTAAACTGGTCGTGATAAATATTTGTAGGCTTCACTGACATGTGAGTGAGATAGAATTTTAATACGTAAAAGGTTAGTTACGAGTTTTTAATACTGTAAAGTTATAGATTTAAATGTTTGTGAAAACTAAAAGTGTATTATTTACTTACTTTTGAAAAGTGCAAAACATTGCATTTATGCGGTTTTTAAATTTGTAAAATGTGTCATTTTAGCATTTTTAAAAGATGTCAAAATTTCCATTTGTATATTTTTTAAATTGCAAAAAATTGTATCGATATATTTTTTAAAAGTGCAAAAACTTTTGTTTAGGTATTTTTAAAAGTAAAAAATATTGTATTTACATATTTTTGGAAAGTGCAAAATTTTCTATTACACACTTTTTAAAAGTGCAACTTATTTTACTTACCTGCTTTTTAAATTAAAATATTTCATTTACATATTTTTGAAAGGTGCAAAACGTTCCATTTACATTATTATTATTGTAAAGTACTAAATGTCACATTTGCATGTCCTTGAAAAGTAGTAAGTAGGTACCAAATACTCAGTTTAAAAGGTTTAAGGATCAGATATTCACAATGTTTGTAGATAATGCATTTTGAATTTATCTAAAAATGATACTATGGGGTGTTTTGTGTCTCCACACGCAATACTTTTTACACTCATGTCGTACTGCGTACTTTACCAGTTCGTCAAACAAACTACTAACTACAAGTCAAGGAATTTCTCAACGACTTCCATATCCTTGCATATAAATATTAGTATATAACAATATACAAGCATAGGAGAGTATAGGAATATGAACAAAATTTGAGCTTGAATTACAATACTTGTGTGGGGAATCTCATGAGCACAATGTTTGATATTGAGATGGTCGGCCGCAGTAAATGCTGAAGAATTCAACAAGAACTCTCAATTCATGCGATTCAATGTCGTACATTCATATAGGTATCTACATACAATATAACTATATGACGTCAAAGGACACTGTTTCTCACGTATTTTTGACTGCATATCGTTACCGGCACCGGTACCGGCGAGAGAATTTAGCAATTTAATAGAAGTCGAATATCTCAACTCAAGCGTTATGCTTTTATCATAACAATAAAATTGTCACACTAATCGTTCGTCCCGTAACGAACGACCCGATTTAGATTAATTGATTTCTACGACAGTGAGGGAAAAATTTCTCGAAACTAAATGCGTGCAGCAGCCCCCCTCACCATTTTAGAGCAATTTTTGAACGAACTTATTAATAAGCCTTGTCTTTTGATTCCGGAGTCAGTTTGATTTTGTGTTTCGTCTTGATCGTTCGTAGTGCAATACTTGTGCAATATATAGAGCTGTGCAAACCGAAAAGATAAAAGCACATTAACAAATGACGAGATTAGAATTAAATTATAGCTGCTACTGAGTGAGTACTACTACTGTGGAGAAAGTGCAGAATGTTCAAATTTAAGTTATTTCCATCCCTTTGTCCGTCACAACAACAGCTGATTTTATTTTTTATTTTACTTGTTGTGACCGGGACTGTGGATGTCCAAGCCAGGAAAGGATACGGTGATCGATATCGAGACAGAAATCGAGACCGCGATCGAGATAGCACAGCTGACAGACCATCTGTGGAGGCGGAGTCTCAGCCACCTCTGACGCAGCATGAGCTGGAACCGGTACCGGTACCGTTACCGGAACCGGAGCCGGATGTCTCTGGCTCAAGTCCTACCACTGGACAGGGTCAAGTCGGATCAAGTGGAGGTTCCAGAGAAGTCCGCACTCCCAAGTATGACAAGTACGAGTCGGACAATAAGTTCAGCCCATCTGCGTCCATTTACCCCCATTCCTCATCCGCATCCGCTACTTCTGCACATCAGCAAGCACTGAATTACTACAGTGCGTATGGATACCCAAGTCAAAGCAGTAGCAGTAGCAACAATGTTAACATCCACGCTCACACTAATCCATATAATTACAATAGACATGGGAATGACCAAGTGCCGTACTACAGTAACTACAGTCCCTACGCTGCCTACTCCAATCGTAAGTAACAAAATTTCTTAATGCAAACCAACCCGCACGTCTTTTCTTAAAATCGTGGGCTTGTGAAAATTTAAAAATCCCGCGTATTTCTTTTTTTTAACGTAATTTGTGGACGATCCCTAATCTAAATAAAGCTTATTTTTTCCATTATAAGCCGAGCCCTACTGGACGGAAAGGACGGGAAAGGACTTTTCAACCCGTATTGTAGACAACGACAACATCCCTATGGAAAGCAGTCATAATCATTACGCGTATGAAAGTAAGTTATAAAGTTATAATACAGAACACAAATCAAGCACACACACACTTACAAAGCACAACATTTACAGGTAAACGCCTTGTTTTGTTAAAAATACAGAAAAATTACGGGAAATATTTTTAAATTGGTCCTCTTCTAAATAGGTACGGGACCAAGCCAAAGTCAAGAGCAAGTTGAAATGCACGCTATGGCATCTAGCCACGGCCACGGCCACGGGGGACATGGTGGGGGTGGCCATGGGGGTGGAGGGGGTGGATGGGGTTGGAAGGGAGGTAGTCAGGGGGGTGGAAGCAGTTTAGACACAAGTGCCCTTGGCGTTCTTGGACTCATAGGCCTCCTATCAATATTGCAGGTATCCCTCCAATTCCATAGTAACTAATTAATACGTTACACAGATTACAAAAAGAAAAGAAAAAAGATTGGAATGTAAAACCTTTTAGAATTATTTTTTAGAGAGTTCTTTTAATGATATCAACTACAACTACCACCCCAACTGTTGTGGGCAGGAGAAAACGTGAGGTTATCGGAGATGGGGTGGACGAGGATGATAATGAGGGTGAAATAACTAATAAGGACGGTGTTTATATGGCTGAGCGAATCTCGCTCATGGTTCTTCCTTCTCTCGTATGGCATGGCAGATTTTTAATCAATTTATTCATAATATGGTTTGATTTCAATTTATCAAAATTCCATAATTTTTATTATCACTAGTGTTTAATTTTTAGAATGTGATTGCACATGCGCGGGAGGGACGGGTCCCTCTGGAGTGCAGCCATCGAGAAATCTGTGTGACAAATCAATTGCTTGTTCAACAACTTGGGACACAAGGGCGCTCTGTCGGCTCCATTATCAGGTAAGGCATTTAGTACACTTACATATCGATGTTTTTATGTACATAACTACGTGGCTCTTTAAAATGAAAAATATACATGGTTCTAGTGAAGACATAAAATGACCCATACAAATTTTAAGCAAAAATCAAAATTCCCTATTTACAAAACAGTTAAAATATCAAGATTCTAGAAGTTTGTATAAATAGAACATTTTACCCGTTTCAAAAACATGCAAATAGAATGGTTTGCACTTTTCAAAAACATCTGAATAGAACATTTTGCAAATTTAGAAAACATGCAAATAGAACATTTTACACTTTTCAAAAACATGTAAATAGAATATTTTTGCACTTTTCAAAAACATGTATATATAACATTTTGCACATTTTGATAACATGTAAGAAGAAAATTTTTGCACTTTTCAAAAACATGTAATTTGCACATTTTGAAAACGTGTAAATTAAACACTTTTGTACTTTTTAGAAACTCCAAACTAACATTTTGCGTTTTTTGACATAGCTTATTTTAATTCCAGCATAAATTGGAAATGGGCCATTTTGATTCTTCACTCACGTTAACGTTATTTATAATTTTTAGTTAATTAAAACAATTAATTCAATTTTAATAAAACGTTTTCCCCGCAGTTCTGAAGTTACAAAACTACTCAAAGAAGTTGATAAAACGGGTGCCATTGGGAGGAATTTATTAAAGGCTAGTTTAGCGGGACGAAGTGGGGATGATTGTCACGTGATGTACCCGGTCTGCACCGCACTAGAAAAAGAGGGGCCGCACTCCCTCCCTCTCCTCGTCCCGCCCCATCACCTCACACATCTAGTCCCAATTAAACCTCAAGCTCACAATCCAAATCCCCTACTTCACCTGTCGCCCCACAAAAAACACTTTCGAAAACGAAAGAAAACTATCAAGAAAGTAGCGGCTACAGCCGAGAAAACAAAAACTAAACTGTAGATCATTGCTAAAATTTCGAACGAAATAATTTGATCTAAATCTTTTAATTTATTTTTATATCATTAAGAATTACTATACATACCTATAAATATAACGGCAATTTAAACTCCCGTTAAAAATATTTATCTTAGCAAATTTAAGGTTTTATTTATTTACCCAAAAATCTTACGAATAGTTTATAGAAAAGTATTTTTATCATACGAGTTATTTATTTTGAAAGTTAATTCAGATTTTTACCCAAAATTTGGATTGTTATTTCTAAATTAACAACTTTATTATTTATTATTGACTCAAAACTAACAACAAAGACGCGTACGTTTGACTTGACTGACTTTTATTATTAGACTACAAATTGTGGAGCTTGGAGACATACATGCTTTTGACTTTGACTGAACTATACTTATAACTATACCGTAGGCGAACTTTAATATTCTAATAAGACTAATATTCATTGTATTTTTGACAATTTAAACTATACACTATTTTGACTAATCAAACCGTCATTGACCTTGACCTTGACACTGACCTTGACCTTGACCCTGACCATGACCATGACCTTGACGCTGACCTAGACAATGACCGTAAGCTGAAAGCATTCTTGTACAACATACCATGTAAACAATTTTGAGAAGACTTACTAACGAATTCTGACATAAAACTAATAAATTATTGACCTCAATCAACTGCTTGACTTTTACTGACTTAGACAAAATTTTGATGAACGCTTTGATTTATTTTGATTTCTTTGACAACTAATCCGACAATTTCTGTAACGATTTTTGAACTACAAAATTAGCAATAATAACGTTTGTGTAACTGACTTAATTGACTCTAGATTAACCGAACAACAATGTGACTTTCATTACAGACTGTTTCATACACATTTTAAGAGAAATCATCAGGTCAATTCCGAATACTTTATCTTTTGTTATGACATATGGAAACAGAAATTACAGATTACAGGCTAAATGGATGAGGATTTAAATTCGTGACATGTAAATTACTGCACCACAAATTAACCTTGAAAATCTACAATAAATTAACGACGTAACTGACTGACGATTCGTTACTTAACTTATTCTACAATTCCATGTTTATGTAATATATACGTAAACTGTGTTCTTGATTTGTTTGTCTTTGGTTTCATCTTGACTATCAATGCAATGTGGCAATAATACGATGATTACCTTCTTGCTATCATAATAAAGTTATTTTACATGTAACCTCAAATTGAAATCAGATTTTGAAAATACGGACGTTTTTTTCATAGTTGTGTTGTGCACTAAAATAATTTTTATTTTCCATTAAGAAACTGCCTTTTCTTTTGAACGTTTTTTAAAAACACATTTTGAGAACAATATTTACAATAGTTTACTTATTTAGCTCATTTTACACAATCAAGTTGCTTTAGTGCGTGATGTCAATGCCGCTTAAAAATTGTTTTTAATTTTTTCTAATGTAATTCATCGCATATGTGCTATCATACTTTGAGACAGTAACTAAAATGAAGTAGAAATGAAAAGTTGTTCACCTTTAGAAAGTAAAAACCAACAAGTTGATGGTAAAATATCATTTGACCTAATAAACTATTATTATGACAGTAGACTGATCCTAATAATATCCAAAAAAATAGAAAATCAGGAAAAAAAAGTATTTTATTGTGTAGAAAAATCAAATGAAAAACAAATTTGAAAATTTGCAAAAATAACTCCTCCCCGACGGGGAATCGAACCCCGGTCTCCCGCGTGACAGGCGGGGATACTCACCACTATACTATCGAGGACTTTGGTGAAGAACATTGATTTCTGCACTTGCAACAAAATAACTACAGTTTCTAAATAAACATGCTCATAGAACCACATTAAAAATCCAATAGGTCCGTTCAAATAATTTCCTATGCATTTAAGTTTTTATATTTTCCAAATCGCTTCGATTAACTAATTTTTGTTTTACCAAGAAAGGCTAACTAGGAGTAACAATGATAACAGATATCCTCTCCCGCTCTTTATTAAAATCGATTGTGACGTACTTTTTGAGTTTATTTTCTAATTTTTGCCTTTTCCAAACATGTGAAAAAAGCTCCAATGAAAACGCAACACCGGCTAGTAAGACGAGCATTTTGTAAAGGTAGAAAAGCCCAGAAATTAAATTTGCATCTAGACCAAGACGCTTCACCTTTCTGGAATGATTCTTCCGAAAATATGCCAAGTTTTTCCGTTCAACAAGTGGAAGACGATCCTGAATCCACACTTGAATTCCCGACTCAATGACTCCACGTTGTATAAACTGACCTAAAAATTCACCACCTTTAAAATCATCAAGAAACACCCGCAGCCCACACTTTGAGGAAGTACTATGTCTTTTCCCAAGGTAAATAATTTTATGTTTTTTAAGTGTTTATCAACTTCATCTTTGTTTTTGTTGACAGATTTAAAAATCGGGGTAAATTTTCCAAGCTCAGACTCCAACTCAACGTACGCAGTTCTTTCGCATTTTGAAATTTCCTCCTCGACACTGACCCATGGGAAATCTCGAAATCTGTGGGATATGCAAGAATTTGATACAACTTCGTCAACTGAGACAGTTTCAGCACAAGTGGATGATGGTTCACATTACTATTATTATTACTATGGTAGTAGATTTTCGTTTTGAGTCTCGGATAAAAATCATATCATTAATTACCATAGTTTTTAGCACCTGTCTCTCAAGTTCAAGAGCAATAAAAAAGGTAAACATGAATTTGTGATATTGTTCTAGTTGAATTCTTGTGATCTCACGTTCTTGAATTTTGAATGCATGAACAAGCCCTTTAAATAGTGGGCTGAGTGATGAGTACAATATATATCCCTGCTGTTCCAGCTCGGAGAATTTGTCAAGGAATTTCATGGGTTGTGGAGCTGTGACGTCTGTGGTTAGGACACCTTTGTAGCCGTTGCTCACGATCCAGGATGACAGAAGCCAGATGCAGGTAAGACAAAAAAATATTTGAACATTGATCTTTTCCTCATCGGATGAATTCGAGTTTGATCCCTTTGGTTTCTTTGTGGACACTCGTTCTGACGCATTATCAAAAATTGAGTTGAAAGTAATGAATACTGAGCGACAGAAGCTACCTTGAATCTCAAAAAATGTCCATCGAAAAATAGCGAAAATCAAACCAGTGAGAGCGAGTGCAATCCAAATTTCGAATTGAAAAGGACTCGTGTAAACCTGGATCGCTAATTTACTTCCCTTTCTCCCGTCACATGTAATGAAATTGAAGCCCTCAGATTTAACGGGGTAGAATGTAGTGAACAGTGCCAATAGTACGGCTGTATACTCAAAATTTGGGTGCTCCTTTTTAGAATTCATAAAATGCTCTTCAAAGTTTTTTGTTGTTGTTGTCGTTGATTCTGCCAGGTGAAAAGATGTGTTCGAGAATCGTGTCAAGATCGTTTGAAGAATATTCCTGAGCGGATCCTTTTCCTTTACGACTTGAGCGGTAGTCAATTCTTGATGGACCAATTCAGGGGGAGCGTTGGTGTTGCTCTCTGTGGTAGAATATGTATTGGGATGTAAGGTACTTTCTTTAATTCATTTTTCCGATGTGACTCGAATACTTGTACTGAGTTTGAGCTCCAAAATCTTTGAGTAATCGAAAGAGTAGTAAGTAGGTCTGCATCGATGATAAAGTTGTTGGCTTGTTGTTGGCATGTAAAGCAAACAAATTTTGCCATTATTATGAGTAATCGTGACTTTTTGTGGTTTTGGTTGTGGTTGTGAGGTTGCTTAATGAACAGAAATATCAACCTAGTGAAGTCCAGTGGATAAAGATTAAAATTGTAGCGTTTTCAGATCTTGTGAAATAAATTAATAACTTTTGTGTACACAGGTGGTGGGGTCTTGCGACTGTTTAGGGTGATGTGGATGTAACTGACTGAGCCAGAATTAAAGCTTAAACTACCAGCTGATTTTAACGACGCTAGTAATTCTAGGGACTCGGACTCGTTTGTAAGATTCAGATTAAGTAGAAGAGTTGCTCTGCAGTAAATGTGAGAAATCGATTTTGCTGGATTTGTTGGTGCTGAATATTGGTTGTTTAATCTTAATGTTTCATTGATGGATGTTAACTTTATTGGGCTCAGTATTTGTGGTTGATGCAGGCGCGTCGGAACGAACTTTTGCATGGGGGGGCAAGATTTTTGTGCGTAAAAATCAGTGGGATTTGTCCATCGTTAGCTTGAAGTAGATGCTGACCTCGCAGGAAATATAAGCTACGACGAAATAGTAAAATATTATTGAAGCAACAATTAAATATGATAAATTTTAGTTAAAGCATTCGTAAAATATTATTTCGTACCAAGGTTCTTCACAAACGTTACCACCTCATTTTAATTCGCTAAATACGTTCAACTGACTATGTCATAGTTGTGTCGTATGTGAATAGTTAGTTGTTGTCACTTAGTTTGATCCCATCCAAAATTATACCCTAATTTTTATAGTAAAACCCTATTTAGAGCGCCAGCAAAGCCTTGTTGCTATAAAGTGTGACCACAGAAGTATAACGTCAGTAGATCACATTCCACTATGGGCATCCGCGTCAGAAAGTAAAACTCGAGATTTTTCAAATATTATCTACAAGTTGTGGATAAGCATGCAAATTACAAAGAAATTTAAGACAATTTTTTATTCATTGTTAACCTCAGATAGGACTTCATACGTTTCAAAATAGAGAAACTGCGTTCAGAATTACCCAAAGTATTTCTGAAGATTTCTTGAGCTCCAAAATCATCCGCAGAGTTTTTCGTTTTAAATTTGAAAAGTTTACCTCTGCAATAATTTTAAAATTTATGTAATAGAAACAAAATGAATGTAATTAATTTTCGCAGCATCAGATTTAAGTATCCACAAAGACACGACCTATTATTATTACCAATCGGAGCTGTAGTATTTAAATGTAAATTGATAGTAATTAGTTGTCGCATTCAACTTAGAACTGTTCCTGTCTTCTCTGACTCTAATTAGTGATCAAAATGATCTGGTCCAGACCTTGAAAGTCAGGTCTGGTCTGGTCCGAAAGTGACGTGGTACCAGGCTAGACCATAAAATCAGGACCCAACCAGACCATTTCGACCACTAACTTTATTAGGGCGATCGCTGCTTTTACTATGTAGTTTTGGATTATTTAAAAAAAAATCTAATCTAGGTACTCAGTTTGTATTTTTTACCAAACTGTGATTGTCCTGTGCAAGACAAACTGACTATCTGTTTTTGTTTTGAAATGGTAGAATAACGGCATGTGAGACACTTTAATTAGGTTACTCATTTAAAACATATTCATAAAACCTACTATTACCTGCTTTAGATTCACATTAAGTTAAACTTTTAGTATCTGCCTGTGGATCCAACAGAAAGTAGATTAACTTGATTGGAATTTGAAAACCCAAAAGGTTTATGTACTTTTTATTTAACCGCGCAGTCTAACTTTTCAAGTATAACTGTGAAGTTTTTACGTTTTAAATGATGAACTTGGCAATTAATGGAAATCTTTAGTGTCCAACGGTGCACAGGTTAAATAAATATGCAACTTTTTACTAAAATAATGGGGGGGCACAACGATACCTTTTGCCCCCCCATTGATTTTATGGGGGGGCACGCTGCCCCCCCTGCCCCCGTGGTTCCGACGCCCCTGGGTTGATGGGGAGGTGAGATAGGATTGTGATTTTCATACGTGTCCGGGTCCGAATTTTGACCGAATATAATGTGAGTGAAGCAAAAGGAGAATGCCTGAGCCCATTGGTCAATTGTAAACTCTGAGTACTGGCCTGCTTGTTCTTGTTCCGGATTTGCACGAGTTATTGCAAAGCCAAGTCCGAGCCAAATAGCAAACTTTATACGATAAGCACATACTTCTTGTAAATTCATGATTTCTGTTTTTTTTGCGTTGTAATAAATTGATAACTTGTACTGCAATAAAGTGTCTGCTACAAAGATAAAATAACTGGTGTAATTTGTAAGGATAATGGAGCTCAGCCAAAAAACAGTTTCTGCAGGTCGCAGGTTATGACATGACTGAATTCTGTCCACTAGTTTATGAGTATAGCTAGTGCCTTTAATTGGTGGGTTTTATGCATATTGTGTAAATGCCAAGATTTTGCAATTCGAATTTTAAATAAGCTACTAGCCAATAATAATTTAAATTTCTATGAATGTTGTTGTGACGCAGATTGCGTCACGCAATTTTGTAAAGTTTTTAAATTACTATTGAATAATATATCATATGTGAAAAACAAAAATGACTCATATCCATGTGTAGCTAAAATCAATATTTACTATCTACTAAAATGTTGAAACGTGTCTTGAAAGCACTTAAATAGAGCATTTTACAATTTTCAAAACATAGAATTAGAACTTTTTACATTTTTAAAAAATATGTAAATAGAACATTTTGCACCTTTGAAAAAACATGTAGATAGAACATTTTACACTTAAAAAAATGAATTTAGAACATTTTTGCACTTTTCAAAAACATGTAAATAGAACATTTTACACTTTTCAAAAATATGTAAATAGAACATGTTTACACTTTTCAAAAACATGTAACATGTAAACATGTAAAAAATAGAACATATTACGCTCTTCTAAAACTTGTAAATAGAACATTTTACACTTTAAAAAAATGGAATTAGAACATTTTGCACTTTCAAAAACATGTAAATAGAACAGTTTACGCTTTTTAGAAACTCTGAATTAACATTTTACGCACGTTTCTAATTTTGTTTTTATGACATACCTCATTAAGATTCTAGCTTAAATTGGATGTGAGTGATTTTGGTTCTTTACAGACAATTTTTCTAAATAAAAAAATGGGAACTTAAGTTTTACATGACATTTGTAATAATACCTACGTGCAGGTAAAATTTATCGAGGCGTAATTGCAACCACGTCCTACTATTGTGTATAGTAGTGCTAGTCTAGACAGTAGCATTCGTCGGGTAGACTTGCTGTGTGCATGTAATAAAGTTTTGCCTTACTAGTTAGAATAGGAGCTACTCAAAAATCAAAAGTTTACCTACTGGCTACTGCTACTTTGGCGTCATTATGTTCGAAGTACAAATTAAATCCTTTGCTATCCATCAAAAATTTTTAAAAGTAACCTATATCATTTGGTAGCAGTAATTATTATAGTTAAGCTTGCTGAGGATTTGCGATTTTAAAAGTGGTTAAATTCCACAAGTTTTCATAATTTTGATATTAGCGGAAACTGCGATATCGTGTTTGTAACACTTTAAAAGTTTTTTATTCTTAAACCTCTACTACCTACTTAGGAATTTTTATGTTCTACTCATGCAAATTAGGCTTCAGTATACAAACCTCTTCATCTTGTATCACCGTAATTTAAAGCAGAATTAAAACATATCGCATTGTAAGAGTAAGTTTACTTCAATCGTAATTTGGCCCGTTGTCAGTTGCACGTAAAAAAGTTTTCAATCTCATATTTAGTATGATTTATTTTATTTTTGTTTATTTAAGAGACTTTGACAATAATTGAACTTCTGAAACCAAAGTGCTGATAACATACTTGCAATACAACGTAAAATTGTGGTACACACATAGGGACCGTCAATAAATGATGTAATCGAAATATTCACACTTTCAGGGTCCATCCAATGACCCCCCTGTCATCAGCCTAACCACTGTGTAAATGGCTGTCTTTAACATGGAATATCCTAAATCTACAACTAGACCCATTGACCCTACCCGTGACATCATTTATGGACGGCCCTATATGGTACATACATGCTGTTTTAAACTTATTTACGTTTGCACAATCTACCGAATTGTTTGACATTTTATTCCTTGGTTTCATGGTTTTTAAAATCAAATTTGCAGTTTTAAACGGCGTAGAACTATTACGTTCTGCAGGATTATATCATAATTTGAATTGTAGAGCACATATTCAGAAATGACACCAATAAATACATTGCTAATAGTGAGTAATATAAAAGCGACGATTATAGAAATTTTACACATACCTGAGCTGATTTATACTTATAACCGTAAAGCTAACCTTTTAAAGAACAATGAAGAAGTCCTTGCACGATACAGAACAACAGTGCAATGTAGAAAATAAAGTAAATACGAGAAATAAAATGCATTACACCAAATTGCAAGATTTGCAATACACTTAACGCCGTTTAGAAAAATTTAATAGTTTTGCCTAGCGAAGTAATCCGCAACGCTGTAAAATGTCTGACATTTGATGTTACATAGAAATAGAAAAATAGAAAAAATCTAGAAAATATAATTTTTAAATTTTAAATCATGACGTTCAAAAACATACCGCCGTACTATGTAGTTGTTATTAGCAATGTTATCTATTTCATTTTTAAACTTGTTAAACATGTGTAACTAACATTAAATGCAAAATGGTGACGCAGAATTATTTTCTAGTGTATAAATGCAAAGTGACGGTGTTTATTTCAAATACTTGATTATGCAAAGCACTAGGATTGCAACTTTAACTGTAATGATGAAGTAACGCTCCTTATGAAACAAGCATACGCAATTCAATTCTCTTTTTATAAGGTTCAGAAAGTCCCATGCGAATCATGATTTATTGCAAAAAGGTATAATAACTTTACATAAATATAGCATTAATTTTTTGCATTTTGAAAAATTACAAAATTGATTTCTTACATTTATTAGTATAATCAAATATTTGAAGTTTAAATATTAAAGAGGTAGGTACATGTTTTTTTGAATGCGTTACGCACTTGCAGTTCATACCTGAGTATTATTTTCGAAACGCAAGTGTGTTAAATCTGTGATCCAGATCAAAATTGGGAGAATTTGGAGAAGTCCGTGATTACATTCCATGGAATAATTATTTAACTTTTTGACGACGGCTCAGATAATGTCATGCTCCAGACAAAACTGCAATTACTAGGTGTGTATCTAGTGTTATACCTAAATTGCATGAGTTACCACTATCTGCAATGTAAGGTCCAACATTGCATTATAAATTTCTGCAGACGGCGTTGAACTATAATACATATTTGTTTTAAGCATCGCTACAAAGGCAACAGCCAAATTCAGAATCTACAACGTAACAATGCCAATTAATGAGAGAAAGTCAATAAATATTTACAATGCACTATGAACTATGACATGACGTACCATTTTACAATTTTTACTGCTGTTTAACTCGAATTTTAATTTGTTAATTTGATTTAAGTAAGCTAACAGCAGACAAATTAAAAATGAAATTAATTACATCTGTAGTTGGGGTTTCATTTTTCAGTAAAGTAGAACCACATACTTTTGACAAAAAAAGCAGAGCCAATTAGATTAACAACGTAAATGGCATTCCCATTGAAATTTCATCAATTTGAGGATTCATATTTTATTGTGTTTTATTTTAATAATTAGACAATGCTCTACAAATTTTCTTACAAGGCAAGGGTAGACTTTTCTTTTTATTTTAGGAAGTATTTTTGTTTGCTTAAACAAGTGGAAACATTTGCGTGAGGAATCTTGAAGATTTTGGTCTGGTTTAGTTCTAGTAAATGCGTTTATAATACCTAAATAATGTTGTTTGAAAAAATAGAAATGGATTATTTTAAAAATTTAAATTGAAATGGTTGACTCCAATGCTAGATAAGTCCGTTATGGGATACACTGAGATATTGATTTCATCCTGAATTTATTTGTGCTTTGTTCTAATTTTAAAAAATGTTAAAATGTGAATGCATTATTTAATATTTCATATTTAATATTTAACTTGGATCAGTTATATCCTAGTTTTTACAAAAATAAATTAAAAAGGTATAAAGTACAGAGATTTGCAAAAAATAAAGCCTCCCCGACGGGGAATCGAACCCCGGTCTCCCGCGTGACAGGCGGGGATACTCACCACTATACTATCGAGGACTTTGGTGAAGATCATTGCTTTCTGCACTGCCAACAAAAAACTATAGTTCCTAATTAATTATAGTTATAGAACCACATTGCAAATACAGTAGCTAGTAGGTCCTTTCAAATAATTCCATGAGCATTTGTTTTAGTGTAGTAAATTGTAGATTGTAGCTTTAATTTATACGATTGCAGCTTTAAGAATTTTAAGAAGCATAAGTAAATGAACGCAAATAAAAATTACTTCTAAAATAATAACAGTTATTTTTATTTCTGAATTTGGGAAAATACATGCTAAACTTTTTTTATAGAAATTTTATGGAGAGTATAGTACAATTTGTAACTGCAGACGTAGCATCCGACCCGGTCACTACTCACCACTCACTGTTCGTATCAGTGGCCAGCATGTGTCTGCAGATCCGCAGGATAAAAAAGCAATGAAAGTAGGTGCATTAAATTTCAAATTTCATTCAATTCAAATAAATTCAATAGGAAATTGAATCACTGCTGAATTTAAAGCACACTGTTTTTACACGTTTTTAAATCATTTATATTTAAGTACACGGGATGAAGTATTAAAATTGTCTATCTTCAATTTAAGCTAGATTTGAATATAGCTATGTCAGAAAAAAAAACAATAATTAAAAGACATGTTTAAATGTTAATTATAAGGTTTTGAAAAGTGTAAAATACTTTATTTGAATTATTTTTGACGAGCCCAAAATCCATCCTTTGCTAAAATAATTGTGTTATTTCCCATTTTTTATTACATATTTTTCTTTACTATGTTTTCTTGGCCTACTTGTATTTTGCAGAGGTTGTTTGTTGTTTGAAAACTCATTTTTAACGTAACAAGCTATTTTTGTATAGTAAAATTTGTAATAAAAAATTCGACACTTCACATAATATTCAAACCAATTTATTAACGTAGCACACCATATTCTTTTCAATGTTTAAAAATTAAAGCAACTTGTGATTGTTTTATTAGTTGATTCGACCTCAGACCACAAAACCGATGGGCTTACGATGAACAAATCCCCCATATATCATAGTAAAGCAACATAAAATTTTGTAGTGTAGTACATAATTGTTTCAACGCCGTTTAAATTTTGACAAGAGGTTTTGGTTAATTACATTTAGCTGCAATTAATCATCAAACACGGGAGAATCTTCGTTCCCTATTTAATCGCTTGTTAATTTTGTCAGCTTTCCAATTCGATTAGAGACCAAAATAAAAATAATTTTTGGGATTTCGCTTCCCAATTCCGTAGATGCGACATGAGACAACATGAAAAAAAAGTTACATAGTCATATCTATTGTTTTTATACTATTTCCATTTGCGCAAAATACAGCATACGCCCTTTTAATGTCTTCAATATTTCACAGTTAGAAGTAGGAATGTTTCAATAACGCCGCTTGATTTTATTTTTTACTTTTATTTTCCAATTGTAATCAACGTTGGAGTTGTCTTTTTTACGTGTCGACAGATATAGTAAGGTGAGGAAATGCGGTAGATTTAAATAGTCTAAAACAAATAAAATTTCATTGTCAATGTTTACTGCTTAAACAAATAAGGGATCGTCCACAAATTATGCCATCGGTCCAATGACCCCCCTGACATCAGTTTAACCACTGCGTAAATGGCTATCTATTACATTAAAAGTCAATAATATCCAATTACGCAAATATTAATCCTACCCGTGACATCATTTTTGGACGATCCCATGTTATATGTTACATGTTTTTTGCACCTGTTTACGTTCGCACAATTTTCCAAATTGTTTTTTCGCTCAGTCTAAACTAATTGTAAATATGCATGCACGTGTTAAGATGCTGTCTATAAGTAACAAAATGCAAAAGAAATATACAACACTTGTTCAGGAGCAACCGAAATTAATATTGACTCCTTTAATAATGGATATATTCAAAGAATAAAATAAAACCAGAAAAATTTTAAGCTACAGAACTATATAACAAGCATTGTGCCTGATTGTGCTACCTACTTTGGCATTCAGTAATAAAGTCATAGCAGCTGCAGCAGAGTGAGGCAGTGAGGAGTGATGAGCAGAAGTGACTCCTTATCTTTATCTTGTCTCGCATTATTTTTTCAAAAGGAATCTCAAGAGGCTCTCATCTCCGCGCTACGGGGGATCCCCGTATCTACCCATACATTTCTTTCACTTTTTAACATCTGTCAATATACATTAAAGTAAGTTTAACAACAGGAAATTTGAGCACTCGTCACGCGACTGACTGCATTATTAATCGTCTCCACAAAACTGGCAAGCTTCTACCCCAGCACTAATTAAATTCTTGCAATATTTTCAATCAGCGTCAAACATTCAGAATTAATCTGTAGGATTTACGATATTATTACACTGTCAATTACAAATTGTTTGAGGTTGTAAGTGAAACAGTAAAAATGTGTTTAAACATTTAAAAATCAACCTAGTGCTAGCTCACCCATAAAGGAGATGGGCAATCACAGTTATTAGAATTAAAATGTACAGAATTTTAGAATCTTCGAGCATCGAGCTAAATCCAGTGCACCTTCGTTTTAGTCTACATCTTTTAGCTAAAAAAACGTCAATTTTTTCAGAATGACCAAAGACCTCGTTTGTACATCGTGTTTTTCCACATTACGGGATTTCAGTTACTTTAGGGGATTGATTTTTATTTCCTATTTCATCTATTGCAGATAGATACGACAAATATAATTTGGGCGTCGTGAAACTAATGTGTATACTTTATACATGCAATACAATTAATTAATAATTTATTTTAATTTATTGAAAAAGTTGTATCATTGATTTGAAACTATGAAGACTGGAACGCAGCTCTCCAAAAACTGTTATTGTGTCATTTTAATTCGATGATTTCTGATTTCACGCTCGTCCTTCAATTAATCGATTTTCAGTTTAAAATGTAAATAAAAAAAAACAAAAACACGAAAAATAAACGTTATTTACAATGACTGAAAGTACTCGAGTATTTACTGAAGCCTGTGAGATATATTCAAATTGCAAAATATATTGAAGGAACCATGTATTTTTCAAAATCTTTCATATGTTATTATAATATTACGTCTTATTGCTCTCAGAATTTCACAAAATAATTCTAGATTAAATTTTGAAACATTAGGCAAAACAAAAAGTGTCAAATTTCGACCGACTCCTTCAACAATTAGGCATGTAGTTTAAGTTATTCAAAAAAAAAATAATTGCAAGTAAAATCCTATGATTATACAAATTTAAAGACTTTCAAAAGATTTTTGAAATCCAGTCTAACATTTATGAAAAATAGGAAATGAAAAATAATTATAGAACTTCGAAGAACTTACGTGTATTTGCAATTTTGAGCTGGAAAATTATTAACAATTATATATATATGCATTTATTTAACAAAATAAACTAAAAACGGTCCTAAAACAAAATCTAATGCATATTTCTGACACCTCAGCATGTACAGGCAAATCAGAAAAATTATTAATTTAGTTCAAAAATAATCAAAAGGAATAAGGTTATAACGTATACAAATTTGCAAAAATAAAGCCTCCCCGACGGGGAATCGAACCCCGGTCTCCCGCGTGACAGGCGGGGATACTCACCACTATACTATCGAGGACTTTGGTGATGAGCATTCACTTCTGCACTCTCAACAAAATAATTACAGTTCCTAATTAATCATATTGATATAATCACATTGAAAATACAGTAGGTCCTTTTAAATAATTCTATGGCCCAGTGGTTTTAGACGTTTTTTAATCATTTAGACAAAATTACAAGGGGTAAGGAATCAAAATTGACTATCTTAAAATTAAGCTAGAAATAAAATTAGCTATTTAAAAAAACGCAGTAAATAAAATACATGTACAAAATGTTAATTATGAGATTTTAAAAATTGTTAATTGATTTATTTGCATCATTTTAAGAGAGTGCAAAATTTATTCATTTTTTAAATCATTGCATTGTCTAAGTTTTTGGTGTTTAAACATTTATTCTATTTCACAATGTTTTCTTAGCTTGTTTGTATTTTACGAAAATACATACAAGCAAAAATGAAGCGCAAAACTTGTCCTTGTTTTAAAATAATTATGTTATTTCTTGTTGTTAAGACAAATATTCATTTTTACAATGTTTTCTTAGCTTGCTTGTATTTTACAGAAGTTGTTTTGAAAACATTTTTTAATGTAACAAGTAATTTTTATGAAATAAAATTTGTCATAAAAAATACGATACTGTACAAAATATTATGCAAATTAATTAGTTTAAGTAGCACATATTTAAAACTTAAGGCAACTTGTTACTATCCATTCTGTCAATTCAACCTTAGACCGAAAAACCGGTGGTCGTTCGATTGACAAATCCCGCATGAATTAAAGGAAAGCAATATTAAAATATAAGCAGTGAGATGTTTACCTCAACGCCGCTTAATTTTTGAAAATTTGTTTTAAAGGAGTTCTTGAATACGTTATAAAGTCTCAACAGTGGCACTAAGCAACAATAACAAACTTTCAAGAAAATATTTACATTCAAATGAAGCTATTGTAGTAATTTTGATGGTATCGCAAGAAATTAAAAAATGTTTTTTGTTTAGTGCCGCTTACAAATTTCTACAGCATTTTACAGTCCTCACATCTACAGATGAGGAACCAAAATTGGCTTTGGTAAGTGGACAATATAAAGCTTGGAATCCATGAAATTTTGCTTGAGGTTTCTTTCATTGACAAGAATTAAATACATAAAAGTTAAATCATTATGATAATTTGAAGTAGCCTGTAATTTTTGTAAACAACTTGATGGATTGTACATTACTCTATCTTTTATCAGTTTCTATTGTGGCATCGATGCATAATTTGTCGTACTTTGAAATTGTAATATTAAATTACCCAGTTGAGTTTTTAATACTTTGGTAGTAAAAAAATTATTCACGAAAAAAAACCATAAATGTGTATCTTGAAAAGTTGCGCTTTCCTTTTTATAACCCTGCATTTATTGCAAGTTCAATGTAGAAGGAAAATTTAAAGTTGAAATCAAGGCCATTTGTTTGTAAAATATTTTATTTGCAATGAGTACAGAAATGACAAAAATATATTTGATATATTTAAGTCAATTCTAAATCATTCAAGCGTAATTAATTTTAAAACTGAAGATATTTCATTTTTATTTTGCTGTATTTATTGCAAATGCATGGTTGCTGGTATTGATACTGCTACATTTTTGAGATCCTATTTTAGTTTTACACATGCTTAGTAAAATTGTAACGATAACGCCGCTTGAATATGTTTTCACATTAGTGCACAGGTCAATGTTGCAGATCGTGGTGACACCGTCACAGTAAGGTATAGGTGCTTTGTATTTTGGTACAACCGTGGAAGTAATAAAAAATTACACTTTGTTTAAATGTCAAAAGTAAAAATGTATACATATTAATGGAACAGAGCGGAAAGTGCCTATAAATGCAGGCAGGCAGACAGAGTGAAATTTTAAAGCAAACCGCAAAATTAAAGTCCGTAATTATCATGCAACCTAATTAATTAAATACTGGATTTGCGTTTGGTTTAGATTTTATTTCGTATAAGAAAATGACAAAATTCGTTGATACAATAAAATCTGTTGATTTAAATTTAAACAATTTTTATACAGAAAATTATAGAACACGTAATTTGTAGACACAATTACTTTGCTGACGTAGTCGTATCTGAAGTCTGGATCTTGGACTGCGTCACGGTACTGTAGGTTTCCGTGGAAATGCGCAAGATTTAAAGAGACTAAAAAAAAATAAGATTTCATCGTCACTGTTATTGTCTAAACGAATAAGGGATCGTCCACAAATTGTGCCTTCGGTATAGGAGGTCAATGGGTTTACTTGACAATTATGACATCATTTGTTAAATATTGTCATTTATATATAATGGTTAAGATGTTTAAAGGTGGAGGGGGCATGATGATATCAAAATGAAAATTTTTCCATCGCGTTATTATTTGTGGACGATCCCTATAATTATTTTAGCACTTGAAAATTCGTTAGCCTCCCGCGATTGTAGCCTCACAAATATTAAATGTAAATTTTTTGTGTAACTAACAATATTATGTATCTTGTCATAGAACTCTTACCGATTTGGGAAAACTACGGGACTCGCACAAATAACATTTTTATTTGGTACGGGGCAGCAGTCTTCATTTTTCATACATTCCATTCCAAACTTTATGCACTAAAATCAGCAGTGATTTTACATACGATATGTAATTAAATTAATTAGAAATAATTTGATACTAAAAACTAATTTTCAAAAATTCTCACTTACGTCAGGTGCGGGTCCAAGAGGCTGGCCACGTTCTTTACCGAAGCTTGAATTTGCTTGCATTACGAAGAATGCTGAGACGAAAATTATAACTACAAAATATGCATTCATGCTGCTGTATGGTTATGCTGTGTAATAGCTCGTGTTGAGATACAAAATTAAAAGGTTTTGAAACATTGACAAGTATTGTTTCCCATCTTTAAACATTAAATTGGATATGGTAAGCAAAAAAGGATGCAACTATATCAAAACGCTTCACAGTCAGGTCAGCCAGCAATGAATGCAGAATGTCAAACTACAGTATATGAATATGTAAACTTTTCGTTTAATGTGGTAACTAAAATTGTATTTTACAATTACGCAAATAATAACGTACACTCTTAGTACTTACACACTTTTATCACACTGATGATACAGCACATTTAAAATTGATTGTTGTTCAAATTAAAATACTACGTACATAAGTATATTTAAAAGCTACAATAGACATTTTTTGGAATATTTAGTTTATCGCATGACGACTAGAAATATTTTTTTTTGCTTCAAAATCAAAACAAACTAATTATACAAGTAGGAAAGTAATAATTATTAACAATACATTAGCAATATTCTCATTTACTTAAATTTAAAACCATATTATGTATTAGCTATGCAATATTACGTATATTCTGACGTATAGAAAATCTAAGAAAATTTAATGAACTAATAAGTAGCCTATTTATGCAAAAAAGAAATAAAAAAGGTTTAGAAAAACTGCAAAAATAAAGCCTCCCCGACGGGGAATCGAACCCCGGTCTCCCGCGTGACAGGCGGGGATACTCACCACTATACTATCGAGGACTTTGGTGAACAATGTTGCCTTCTGCACTGCCAACAAATTAACTACGGTTCTTAATTGATGTGAATCATGGAACTACATTTTATATACAGTGTATGTCCGTTTAAATAAATCCCTAGCCATATTTTATCTAAACTTTAATTTGTTAAGATTAGTGATTTGATTTTTTAGAATTAACGGTGTTTATTAACGGTCGATAATAGTCAATACATTTAAGAAATTCTAATACATATACACAATATTTCTACCGTAATCGCAATCTTAGACAGGTCAGCTCAGCCCAAAAAAAAACTAAATTAACTCTAGAATTAAGATTTTAGTCCAATGGAGTAGAAGTTTTAGTAATTTTACTTTTAGTTAAGCTCTTTGACTTGGCTTTTGACTTCGACCTGGATCTTTTGGGACTTTTAGATGGAGTAAATGTTTCAGACAGTTTCGATTTCGATTTCCTCAAGCGTCCCTGTTTCTTAATTTTAGTTTTAGTGTTGGTTGATGTAATATTTCCTTGGGAGTTTTTAGTTGACTTGCGCGAACTTGTGGGAGTAGTTGTAGGATTCTTGTTGGATTTAAAAAAAGATGACATGTTTCCTAATTTCTTACCTAAGTTTTTGTCAAGACTGATGACAGTACTCAGATCCCTAGGTTTAGACGTCGAAAAATTGGATAGGGAGCGACCTTTATCTGCGTTAATTTGTAAACTACTTTTGGTTTGGCGCTTCTTAAGGGACAAGCTGCTTAATTTTTGAACTTTTTTGTTTTTAGATGCAGATGCAGATGACGTAGCACTAAGATTCCCGGTTTCGTTGATTTCTGCGTCTGACATTGTTAGTACTGAAACTGGCTTACTATTAATTATCGTTTGTTGTGATTTAACTTTCGAGCTTTCCATCTGTTTTGATGACGGCGTCTCGAACACGTGTTCGTGTTGTTGTTGGGCTTCAACCCTTTGCAGGGCGTAGTGATCAATGATTGCGCAGCCAACACAGTCTGAGAGTGTGTTCGTCACTACTGCGAGTCTGTCTCTAATTTTTTGTGGGGAGAGAATATATTTAAATTACAAAGTTGTTGTTATATATCGTCTGTGAAGAACCAAAATGACCCATTTCCAATTTAAGCTAAAATCAAAACAAGCTATGTCATAAAAAAATTGAAAAACATAAAATGTTAATAAAGGGTTTTTGAAAAGTGTAAAATGTTCTATTTGCCTGTTTTGAAGAATGCAAAATGTTCTATTTCCATGTTTTTGAAAAGCGTAAAATTTTCTATTTCCATGTTTTTGAAAAGTGTCAAATGTTATATTTACATGTTTTTGAAAAGCGTAAAAAGTTCTATTTACATGTTTTTGAAGAATGCAAAATGTTCTATTTACATGGATTTGATAATTCTATAATGTTTTGTTTACATATTTTTGAAAAGTGCAAAATCGTCTAATTGCATGTTTTTAAAAAGGTGCAAAATGTTGTGTTTACATATTTTTGAAAAGTGCAAAATGGTCTAATTGCATGTTTTTGAAAAGGTGCAAAATGCTGTGTTTACATATTTTTGAAAAGTGCAAAATCGTCTAATTGCATGTTTTTGAAAAGGTGCAAAATGTTGTGTTTACATATTTTTGAAAAGTGCAAAATTGTCTAATCCCATGTGTTTAAAAAAGTGCAAAATGTTGTGTTTAAATGCTCTCAAAACATATTTGAAAATGTTTGTAGATAGTTAACATTGTTTTTAGCTAACAATGGATAAGAGTCATTTTGGCTCTTCACATAAGATATGGTACAAAATGTTTCGAATATAATTTTTTTAAACAAACTTAAAAACGTTAGCTTACATGACCCAATTAATGGACTCGACGTAGACGCGGAACCCAACTGGCAATGTTACACTGAAAAGTGCAATGAGCATGCGTCGATAAAACAACCCGTTGTGACTACGTGAATCCCCCATGGGCGTGGTTGAGACTGCCATGAAGGTGTAGAAAATAATGCTGCCAAACGCTCTAAAATCCAGTTGCATGCCATGTAGCTGGGCAATATAGCCCACAGCAACAGCTGTGCAGATTGCAGTTCCATCTGAATTAATTTGCGAAGCCAGAGGGATCATAAGCCGAACTATCTGTGAGTCAAGATGACAAACTGATTCAAGAAACTCTATGGTGATTGGAAATGTACATGCCCTGGAAAAACATAGATACAATTCAACAATTTAGTAATATTTAAAAAAATTTTTAAATTTCCCGGCAAATCTAAAATTTCAAAATAATTCTTTTTTATTATTGCATAGTTTTTTTTTAAAACTAATGTTAAAATAATTTATTGATTTATTTTGGAAACAACAGCACTCACTCGGTTGATGTTCCTAATTTAAGAACCAGGACCGGAAGGATCTTTCTATAAAACTTAAACGGAGACCGGCGTAAGAAAGCGTAGTACGCAAGCGGGAGGGCGACAAGTGTATAAATAAGAAGGCCGATTACACAAGTAATTACATAATAAAGGATTGTGGCGGGGAATGCAAAGAGACTCGTTTCCTCCAGGATACTTCCAGCCAAGAGGGAAGTGACTGCAATCGGGGAAAGCCTATTAAAAAAATGTTTTTAGCTCAACAACCCGCGAAATTTAAAACAGCTTAATTTTATCAGTACGAGTGCCAAAAATAAATTTAAACTTGAACTTTATCAATTTTACAACCAAAATGGCATTTAAAAAATGTTAAAAACAGTAAAATTAGGTATGGTACAATTTTTAAACTCCTCTCATTTGTCTGATTTTTCCTACCAAATAATCCAAGTGCACATCTTAAGAGTGCATTGTGATAAACTCGTGACCAAATTGAGGGCTGGGAGCCCTGACTCATGAATAGCCAGGGCAGCAATTGCAGCAAAAATAAAAAAAGTTAAAGTCCCATCCAGATTGAAAGCCTTCACATAGACATGCTCAATGTAATAATCTTCCAAACTTGGTTTAGAAGTGGATGAGGAAAGAACGTATTCTGTGCAGGGTTCAACTCCAGTGAATTTGGGAGCATTCGGATCCGTTGGTGACGCTAAATCAGGTCGGATCCGCTTCTATGTATTAATCAGCATATTAGAAAAACAACTCGTTTAAATAACATAAAGTGTGTGAAGAACCAAACCAAAATGACCCATATCCATTTTAGCTAAAAACAATATCCGCTATCTACACAAATATTCAAATATGTCTTGTAAGCATGTAAGCAGAAAATTTTGCAATTTTTAAAGTTGTGTAAATCGGACGTTTTTCAATTTTCAAAAACGTAATTCAAACATTTTCAGTTTTTCAAAAACATGTAAATAGAACATTTCGCACTTTTCAAAATCATGGAAATAGAACATTTCACACTTTTCAAAAACATGTAAATAGAACATTTCACACTTTTTAAAAACATGTAAATAGAACATTTCACACTTTTCAAAAACATGTAAATAGAACATTTTACACTTTTCAAAAACATGTAAATAGAACATTTCACACTTTTTAAAAAAATGTAAATAGAACATTTCACACGTTTCAAAAACATGTAAAGAGGACATTTTACATTGTAGAAAAACTTTGAACATTTTACGTTTTTAAAAATCTCGTAATTAATGATGGTGATTAATGATTTAAGTCCAGCTTAAATTAGATATGGGTCATTTTGGTTCTTCACACACGATATACAGCATTCAGCATATGAGTAACAAGTTAGTTAGGTTGGTCCATAAATGAAAACAAATATTAGTTCTTTATGTTCCTACAGTGAGTATGAACGCTTGAAAAATATTCGTAGGAAAAAATGAACGAATGGTGTCCATGAAACCGTCTTCAAGAATTTCACAGGATGCGAGAACAAGTGAATTGGAGCAGTAGCGTATGTCGTTCCCAGTTGGCGGCTGAGTCAATTCATTTTGCTTCCCCCAAAAAAGTTTATCGTATTTACGGATAAAGCAAGGATGTCCATCCTTTGTACAGTATGACTCACGGTAGGTGGCGCCGGCGGTGCCATTCAGTTTTAGTGTAGGTGCTTCAAAGCAAGCGGGATGACGTGGATGATCTTTTGGGATCCCTGGATTAATGAACATAACTACAATGGTTCCTAGAGCAGATGCAGCCAATGTTGAGACGGACATGTAGACAAAGACTCGCCACATAGAGAATTTAAATGCTTTCATTTCCAGGGAGCCAATGGCGGCCATGATTGAAGAGAGTAATATCGGGGCATACATGCATTGGAGCATATTCAGAAATAATTCTCCAGGAAGTTTGACGTAGGACAAGCGTCGAGGGGTCCAGTAGTCCTTACCGAAAAGGGGCGAGTACTTGAAGGTGAAGCCGAGCACTAAACCTAGGAATATCCCGAGAAGGGAAATGAAGGTAAGAACATTTTTCAAAATCATTGCTTTGTAGTTCCGTATTTTAACGGACTGAGTTTCACTGTGATGACTTTGATGACTCCCAGTCGCAGTAGCAGAAGTCATTCTAGAAACGATGTCCTCTTCTTTTTGGGCAGACATCCTTGGTTTTGGATTTTAAATAATATGCTACGTTTTCTATTGTTATAATTCAATAACAACGTTTTCCTGCTATTTTCAGGATGCGATTTTGGGTTAAGGTTCAACAGGGCAGTCGTAGTCTCTCCGCAGTATTGTCAAATTCAACTTGTAACAATGTAAAATGCAAAATTTAATGCGCAAAATGTATTGATACTTTCCGGTTCCGGAACCGTTTTTTGTTACATGTGATGTCAAGCTAAATTCTTACTTTCTTATTCTTATCAATACCCGACGAAACAACTTTGCAATTAAATTCGTTTTTAAAGTACGTTTAAGTTTAGTAGTGTTTGTAATCATAATAAATTTTAATTTACTGCAAAAATAAAAATTTTACTCCTCTAATTTTCAAAAATAAATTAAACTATTTTGTTTTCAAATTGTTTGCAGCAAAGTTTTACTGAGTTGGTTGGCGGCCTAAAGGTTTGAAGCTTTATAACTATTCACAATTTACATGGTTACTACTATGATTTAAAAAACAGGGGCTTTATAGTATAGTCGCTTCTAAAGAACTGTTGAACATCTGAAGTAAAGCAACCTTCACTTTTGACTCATCAATTTAACTTTTTGTGTATAATATTCTTTTTTTTTTACCTTTTGATAAATTTTACACTGTGGTACAGTTTACACGTTTATATGCGTATTCTAACGCTATAGTCACTGCAACCATCATAATAATAACTATTTTTATTGACATGTATTGATAATTAAATTAGAAAATATTATGACTGTATGTATATTTACTAATTACTGATAGCCCCATTAAATGTTCGAAGAGCAGACCATGAGTCTGTTCATGAGAGGCTGTCAAGCATCAACTGACCCATCGTCACACTCTTGTTTGATATCTATACATCAATTTTGAAAGTTTGTACAGTTACTGTAAAATTTACATGCCCAGAATTTGACTTTCAATAGTAATTTGTTTGGAAAACTATTATATTAAAAAGTATTTCTATTTCCAGATTACAATGATAAAATTAACACTAATCGTAAGTAGATAAATGAAAAAGTCCCTCTCCTTGGAGTTTGGCAGGATTTAAGAAACAAAACTAAAAAAAAACTAAACTAAACAAAAGGCAAACAAGAATTCAAAAATTTTTGAAAATCTCTAAAACTAAATTTGGAAAAATTATTTTTTTAAATAAAAAAATAGTGGCTAGAAAAATAATTCGTTTCATTAAACCACAAACAAACACTATAAACATGTCAACTTTTGAAATTTAAAACAGATTTAAATTTCCTTGCTCTTCATTTATTAAGCATTGTAAATTGCAATAAATTAGGATTGTGCATTGATATTTCTGAAATTCTGCCTTCTTTATGCCATTTTGGTCCCTATTTTCGTGCAAATTAACCAAAATTTTGATAATTTTGAATAATGCAGCAATAGGCCGGCGCCGGGTTTTAGAAAGTCCAGAAAATTCAGGATTATACGAGCATATTACCAGCTGCTTCCATCTTTAATTTTACCTTACGTAGAAAGAACGTAAAAATAATAGTTTTCAAATCGCCCAAAACTCAGAATGTTTGAACAAGGAGAAAGCGGGAGGGCTTCTCTCGCTACATCTGTAACTGGAACTGGAAGTATGCAAAGTGACAGCACTTCAATAGTCGCCCAAACGCGGTACAAAGTCCTCATTTCAAATAACAGTCTCACCTTTGTGTCCCTCCTTGGTATTTTCCTTGGTTTCATTCTGGGATGTACATTCAAGTACTCACCTTGGTTCGGGGATGGCTACTGGACCCCTCGACGCTTGTCCTACGTCAAACTTCCAGGAGAAATATTTCTAAATATGCTCAGCTGCATGTATGCTCCCATTTTAATTTCTTCCTTGATGGCCGCCGTGGGCTCACTGGACAAAAAAACCGTTGTACGGGCCACACTCCATACTTTGGTCTACATTTTGGCCTCAACGTTAGCTGCATCTGCTCTGGGAGCCGCCCTTGTTGTAATTTTTAATCCAGGATCCCCAACAGATCACCCTCATCATTCCATTTGTTTTGAACCACCCAAATGGAAAAAGGGGAACAAGAGTGCTGCCCCCTACCGACAGTCCTTCTGCACCAAAGATGGACATCCTTGCTTTCTTTATAAATATGATAAGAATCTGTGGGGTAAGCAAAATGACTTGCCAAAAAAGCCACCAACTGGAAATGATATACGCTACTGCTCAGATTCTTTTGTTATGTCATCCTGTGAACTTGTAGAAGACTTTGCCATGGATATAATTCGTAGATTTTGCCCAAAAAATATTATAGAACCATTTTTAATCGCTGTAAGTGATTCACTGTATTAGATAACACTCATAATATTGTAGTTTTAATTCCCAGTACTCCAGTAAAATATAGGGTTGTCCACAATTGATGTCACTCAATTGATCAATCTTTTATGACACACCCACTCATTATTTTAAAATTACGGAAGCAGCTATATTTAACATATGGCATGTCATCTGTCATCAGATCCTGACTAGACCCACCCACCCAACCCAAACCAAAACCGATGAAATCATTTACGGACGATCCCTAATTAGATAATGAAATTATAAGTCACAAAAATCACAACAAAATATTTTCTGCACTAATTCCTACCTATCTACATAATTTAACGGATTTTTCACGATATCGAAATATTTGACCCATTTTGAAGTGTTATATACCATTCGAAAGGTAACGACGAGTAGAATCCAAATAACGGACTCTGCACGATTTTACTCACAAATTTTCAACATTTTTTAAAACAAAACCGTCAATTTTTTCGAAAATTCCGCCTAAATATTTTTTTAAGCGTCCGAAGCCTAAAACAAAATACCCGTTTTCTTAATTTTTCAAGGGCTTTAAAATGATATATCATACATTACTATCACTCAATTTTGAAAAAAAAAATAATTCAGTTTTTTAATTACAATTAAAAATTAATCATGACCTGACCTCGAACTACAAGTTCAATAGGTTCGCCTATTAATTCCGGTTTCACTGGTATATCGTTTATGTCTGCATTCATTGACTGACGGGTTCAAATTTCGGATTTAAGATTTGGCGGGAAATTCAAAAAATGTACTTTTCAAAAACTGAAAATCGCCTGGAGGCATTTTCGCCTGAAACATTTTTTATTAACATTTACAAGTCTGCATTGAAATTGCCACTAAACTTACTCTTTCACGGCTACCTCCCCTTAATTTAAAGGTTATAAATTGACCCGGCAAGAACTGCCTAACGTTACTGTTAAGGCTGCCATAAAACAAGGGCTTTAGCCCTTGTTTTTTATATGTTAAGAATTCTACAACTACATTTGTCAAAGTTAAGAAACAAAATGTGCCACCTATCCAATTTAAGCTAGAATTAAAACACTCCAATAAAAACACTAAATGCGAACGATGCATAAACTTTTAATTGACGAGTTCTTGGAATTTGGAAATGTGCAAAATGTTTCATTTTTACTAGTTTTTGAAAAGTGAGAAATTTTTCATTTACAAGTTTTTGAAAAGTGCAAAATGTTCCATTTACTTGTTTTTGAAAAGTGCGAAATGTTCCATTTACTTGTTTTTGAAAAGAGCAAAATGTTCCATTTACTTGTTTTTGAAAAGAGCAAAATGTTCCATTTACTTATTTTTGGAAAGTGCGAAATGTTCCATTAACTAGTTTTTGAAAAGTGCAAAATGTTCCACCTACTTGTTTTTGAAAAGTGCAAAATGTTCCATCTACTTGTTTTTGAAAAGTGCGAAATATTCCATTTACTAGTTTTTGAAAAGTGCAAAATGTTTAATTTACTAGTTTTTGAAAATTGAGAAAATTTTCCATTACTTGTGTTTAAAAATTCCAAAATTTCATATTTAACTTGTTTTTAAAAGCCGTGTCAAATGCTAAATTTAATTACTTTTAGGATCGTCATATTTCAAATTTTGGTAGATAGTAGATTTTAGTTTTTGCTAAAAATGGATATGAGTCATTTTGGTTCTTCACAAACGATATGGTATAATAGGTAATAGTATGGGTACATTGATATTTGTAACAGACACGGAGCAGAATAGATTTGAGCCTTCCCGAAGACCCCACTGCTCTAAGTTTTCCAGATCAAGGAGCTGAAATACGATGTAAAAAGTACGCTCTTGATAATTCCACATCTAAACCAAGTCTCTATGAATATCATATTGGGTCGGTCATCAAAACCAATATGAATCTGAATGGGATCCTTGCAATATCCTTTTGTGTCGCACTCGCTGCTCTTGCTAATGCTGAGGCGGGGAGACCAACTCTCAATTTGATGACGAGCTTATCAGAATGCACTCTTAAGATGTGCACTTGGATTATTTGGTAAGAAAATACATAAAATTAAAATTACCCAGTCATTAGATGCAATAATGCGTATCACTAACACAGTTTTTTTCAGATCTTAATGTTAGTTAGTTGATTTGTATTTTAATTGTAGGCTGTCACCGGTTTCAGTAGCATCAATGGTGGCGGGAGATATTCTGGAAGAAACAAGCCTCTTGGATTTCCCTCCAACCGTTTTCTATTTTTTATTGACATGCGTACTCGCCCTTCTCCTATATTCACTTGTAGTCCTCCCCATTGTCTACTACACTTACTTAAGGAAGTCTCCCTTCCAATTTTATAAACAACTCCTCCCAGTCATTTTGATTAAATTAGGAATGCCATCCGCGTAAGAAAATAAATTCAAAATTGAATTTGGCATTTTTAGAATAAGAGGGAATTTCAAATTAATTTTTACCTAATCTTGTCGTCGTATCCATTTTATTATAGAGCAGGTACCTTCCCAATCACAATAGATTTTCTCGAGACTGCCTGTCACCTAGACCCAAGAATTGTGCGCCTCATGATTCCGTTTGCATCGCAAATTAATTCAGACGGAACTGCGCTCTGCACAGCAGTTGCTGTGGGCTACATCGCTCAGCTTCATGGTGTAGAACTTGAATTTAGCACGTTTCTAAAAATAATTTTTTACACTTGTATGGCAGTCTCAATAGTGCCCATGGGGAATACGCACAATCACCAATATTATTTTACAAGGCGCCTCAACATTGCGTTTAACAGCGTTGGGATGCCATATGAGTTTAGCATCTACGTGGAGTCGATTAATTGGGTTATGTAAGTGATTATGCACAGCAAAACAAATTACATTATTTTGAATTTATTTTTTTACCGTGTACCTATACCAACTAAATAAGACAAAGTTTTGTAATCTACGTAGCGACCGATTAGCAGCAGTGACGAACGCGCTTTCTGACTGTGTAGGCTGTGCAATTATCAATCACAAGAATTTGGAAGCCCTTCGTCTAATGACAGAAAATCAACAAGATGCAAGATCTATGTCGTCGACGGCGTCATCAAAAGTAAAATCGGGATCAAAATATTATTATTTAAAGGAAAATAATATTCCACCAGTGGTGCCAGTACCAGTACCAGTCCCAGTACCAGTGACGACAAGAGACGATACAGAAATACCTAAAAACGTGGATTTTAAAAATCAACCTGCTGCTTTAGCAATTGAAAATATTCACCAAAAAAGTAACATATCAAAAATTGTCTCATTCCTTAAGCAAAAGAAGCGCCGAGCCAAGAGTTTAAAGAGTAAAGCAAGTAGCATTCAAAAACAAACTGGCTCTGCAACTTCGTCGTTGAAATCCAAGTCCAAGCCCAAGAATCGAGATCGACAGACTGTCGTTAGTATCGCTGAAGTTTTCAAAAAGGCGGCAGAAACAAGAAAGATTTCTTCATCTTCAAAATCTAATAAAAAAGGGAAAGGTTCGGATTCGGAAGCTAAACTCATAAATTCAGGGAGGTCCACTAAAAGCTCAAAAGATTTAACGACCAGAACCACTTCAAGAACCAAAAGTTCATTGCCAAAACAAATTAAACCGGATTGGAATGCATCTACTAGTGCTAATTTAAATAGTAGTACGAATAAAACGTACAAGGATTTAACGTCTTCCACTGACAAGACTGGAAATCCACAATCTAAAACTTATGGTTCTACATCTACACCCACAACAAGTTCGCCCAGGCCTACTAAGAGCTCAAAAGATTTAGCGTCTTCAACTAATATGACTAAGACATCTAAGGATTCTAAGAAGAGACGCTCGAAAAAATCCAAGTCAGAAGTTTCGGATACATTTGGTCCGTCTAAAAGTCCTTCTAGGAGATCTAAATCCAAGTCAAAGGACACTTCAATTTAAAAAATGTGTAATTTTTATTGGACTTACGTTATGGAATTGGCTTTTGACCTTTACACTTAAATTATTTATTTTTTATGGTGCTGGCTATGGCTGTACTTACGACTACGACATGGCTAACGAAAAATATGCGTAGTTATACATAGTCAACTTTTTAATTTGTAACAAAATATTTTTTTTTTAAATTTTGTAGTAATAAAAATAGGTGAGTTATGATAATTATTATATTCTAATTGAATTCAATATGAAAATAAAGTTGTTAATGTATTGACATCATTTGTCATTTCTTAACACTGTCTGCTGTCCTGTACTTTTATACTTTTATTTGTCGCTTCTAATTATTCAATTTTAATTATGGCTTCTAAATTCTAAATGCTTTTTTATTTCCATTATACAATTACTAATATTTAGACAGATTTATATTGTATACTAACTATTCAATGTAGCGCACAAACTTAAGCTTGGAATTTAGCAATGCGCACAGTTATAAACTAGTTTTACAATTTTTAGCTATGGAAATTCTTCAACGCCGACTTGAAATTCTGCCGGTGAAATAGATATCCAACATATCATAGAGCCTTAAAGTATCTTGTCCAGCAATAACCCAAAATAAAAGTTTTAACTACTGTGACTATACCGTTATAATAATTAATATTGTTTTGTACAGTCTTACTTTACAGTCACAATAGGTTTTAGTAGGAATGGTCCCCGGAAAACTTGCCCCCACATTAGTCGTCCCCGCAGTAATTGGCCCCGTCAAATACTTGGACCCGGGTAATTTAAACCCCACATTTACATTTATTTTTTATATTTAATGGGACCTATCTGCCTTTGTTCAATAATTTTTTTTAAATCAGCCGGACATTGTGCACTCAGATTTACACTGTTCACGCATTCAATCAGACTGGTTGGTGCAAGTCTGTTGTTGTATTTGCGTTGTTATTCAAAAAAAAAAGTATGAGACAAAAATGATTACAATGGATATTGAGCAGGTTGCTTTTAAATTGCTAATCTATTTTTACAGTTTTTAGTTATGCTAAATAAATGCTTCAACGTCGACTTCAATCTTTGACTGTGAAATTGATTTCCTTAAATTCAAAAGAGCCTTGAAGTATCTTGCCCAGCGTTTAAACAGCAAATGCAACCCCCATGAATTTCTATTCATTTCTATTTGATTAATTTTTATTCAGTTATAACAAGTATAGGAGAGCAACAAATACCTGAATTTCTAAAAATCTAAAAGTTACATCTAAAAAACAGAGCTTCGATAAAATGAGGTCCCTTCTTTTCTTGAAGTCGATTTAAATCCTACGAACATCAGCGTATTATTACAATTATTACACCTTAAGCTTCCAAACAGAAAATCATTGTCCACCTTTGTTGTTCAATGTTCAACTGGTCGCAGTAATGGCGAATTATTGTGCATTTCAGTCAGTTTTTAGTTTGGATCTAACGGCATTGAGACTCAGGATTTCCAGGACCGGCGCAAGAATGGGGAATGAATTGACAAGCCAAAAAGTTGCATTTCCTGGGCTGACTTGAAAGGCTGAAGCAGTGCAAGTCAATCGGTCCCTAATGAGCCCTTAAAAAAAAGGGACCGAAGACCGAAACGTACCTTTCTTTTTGGCCTCATTTGAGCCTCCGTATTATTTAACACAGGCTGTCCTGAGCTTGTCTCAAAAGTATAGAACTGACCGGACCTCCGGTCAGTGCAATCGGTCCTACCGGTCACCGGCTCCGTGTCTTACACTGGGCTGAAGGGGTGTTCAAAAATGAAAATGGGAGCGCAGCCGGAATGTTGTACAGCTGATACTACAAACAATTTGTCAATAGCAATTTGTCAATGGTTTATAATTTTGATGAGATACCAGATTTAGTTATTAAAACTAAAAACAAATCCTGTTGTGTAGTAGCACTGTACATAGATTAAATGAATATATAATTATACAACTTACACCAGTTACAACGGCACACTGAAAAACAGCAAGGTCCCAAAGAAAACATGGCTTCCTCGCCTGAAATTTGTAGAATAGGTTTATGAAGGTTGATGGAAGGATGATGACGAGATAGACAAGGGCTTGGCATTGGCCCCAACCGAATTATTGAAAAACTTTGTATCTTCTCGTCGTGAAATAAAATCATAGGAGCATTACGACGAATGCAATCCAATGGCCATCCTTGGATTCCAAGTGAGATCTTCAATCAAAGTTATAAAGCGCTGAATAATTTATTAGTAGTTAAAAAAAACATGGTAGTGCTTCATTGAAATATCGTCAGTGAAGAACCAAAATGACCCATATCCATTTGTAGCTGAAAACAATATCCACTATCTACAAAAATATTGAAACTTGTCTTGAAAGCATTTGGATAGAATATTTTGAACTTTCAAATAAATATGTAAATAGACCATTTTACACTTTTCAAAAAAATGTAAAAAGAACATTTCATACTTTTCAAGTACATGTAAATAGAGCATTTTACAATTTTCAAAAACATGTAAATAGAACATTTTACACTTTTTAAAAACATGTAAATAGAACATATTTACAATTTTCAAAAACATGTAAGTAAAACATTTTACACTTTCAAAAACTCTTAAATTAACATTTTTCGCATGTTTCTTACTTTGTTTGTATGACATAGCTCATTTTGATTCTAGCTTAAATTGGATATGGGTCATTTTGGTTCTTCACTGACGATATTAGATTTCTTACCAGTCCTATTGCCAACATGAGAAAGGATGACAGAATCAGAGCCGCTCCAATGATGATACTCAATCGTTTAAGAAATGATGAGGATGAAGCTCGGGATTTTATAAATGTGAAATCTCTGCTCATGCCAAATATTGGACTGAAACCAAAAACGTTCAAACAATAAATTATTAGTATCTATTAAATTTTAGGTACTTTTTAACAGATAATGTTGTAGGACATTGAAAAATATGAACGCTATGCTATTCACACCCCATTGGTGAAAATAAACCGAATGGAAAAACGAATATAACTGCTTTTAGAATTGGTGGTAGTCCTGGGCTTTTGAGAGGTTGAAATGATGTGAATACAAACATTGTTAAGTACGGAGCTGTAAAAGAAGAGCTTAGGAAGATGAGTAAGGATCGCCAGCATTGCCTGCAAAAAAACATATGGGTGCTTCATTCTAAACTTAACACAGAAGTTAAGAGCCCTCCCCATCGCAACGGACCGGACGGCGTAGAGTCTAATTATTAATTTTTTTATAATTACAGTTTACATCCTCATACCCATTCCATGCCCTCCATAAGATGATGTGAACAATCATTTGAAGAAAAATGCCATTCGTAATGGAAGTGATCTTTCCCCAATGAGATTGAAGGGCGGGATCTGGAAACCTCACATACTCAGAAATAGGACTCCAAGCATCTGGGTCATCTCTGTAGAAATGCAGCCCAGCCAGACCGTCCCGCATATACATCATGCACAATGGGTAGAAAATAACTGGAGCCCAAATTCCAAATCATTTAAATTGTTTAATATAATCAGCAGTCGATTCTAATTATATTCGAGTCAAAATTGTGTATCTTACAATTAAATACCAAACTTCTTTTAGGAGGCCATCTAGAAAAAATGAATTTTACTACAGTAGCGGAAAGAATGATGAGAATTGAGGCAGCGATTGGAATTTTCTGTTAAAATACAAATCAATTACACAACTTTCACTCTAGTTTTTTTAATTAGCTAACAATTGAAATACATAAACAAAAAAGTAATAATAATTGTAAAGCTTACAAGAATACAGGGTCCGGAGGACATGTAAAAGTTGGCAATCCAGAAAGTAAGGGTTATTAGTTATTATGGCATCAAGAAAAATTCCGGCGGCAATTGGGAGCAAAACTGAATTAGACATTTTTAATTTTTACTAAACGATTAGTTAACCTGTTTCTTATCAACTGTTTTGAGTTATAGATTTAAATCCCAAATAATTGAATTTATAATGTACTACTTGCACAAATAACTTGAAATATGGTAGGGTAAGTGTGAGTGGGTACTTATTGTAGAATACAAGCAATTTTTGCTGAAGTAATATATGAACATCCTTATTATATGTTTTCCGTTATAATTTTATTACGGAATTTTTTAACATGTAAATACAGGATACGTAAATTGTTTGTGCATTATGTAAAATAACAATAATTATAGGGCTATAAATATTTACTGGCTACTAAAAATTCAAGATTTCAAACCCGTAGCCCCCTATTAGGTAGGTAGGTAGGCATAGGAGGTATTAATTCGGTGCACCAGGTACTTGTCTAAAACAAATTCAAATGCGTAGGCTCATTATTTACATTCGTGCTTTTTTTATGGGTCAGTTTTCTCACCGACAAATTGCTCTAGAGCAAAACTACTAGGAGCCTTGTAATTCAGAAATAAGTAAAACTAGAAAGTGCAAATTATGCAGCAAATGTTTCTAATGTAATCGTTTAACATTTTTGAATAATAAAGGTCAAACTACTGTTATTAATTAAGGCAGACCATAAATATTGTTTTTTAAATAAATAAAAAAGTACCCAACAATCTACGAACTCACGAAAAATGTATGTATGTAACTATTTAAACGGAACTTGAAATATTCTAACCACAATAACTAGTCCTTGAATCTCCATTACACTGTATGTTAGGTACAGGGTTTAAGGCGAAGCCAAAGGGACTGGAGATCGGAAATCGGAAGTCGCTGAAGGCTTCCGACTGGTGTCTATAAAAGGGGTTGCAATGCCTTGATTTAGGATCACTTTCCACTTTAATTTTGTGACTTAAATCTCTTCTTTTATTTGTTTTACCATTTGACGATTTCAAGATTTCAAATATCCAAATTAATTTAAGAAAATTCCATAAACACAAATTACCTGTATCTCAGTTCATAGATTCAGTTATTTTATAATTTGAAATTACATCATTGTATTTGTACTAATGTGACGGAAGAACGATTCCTCACTTTTAAGTACTAATATATATTGATTGAAAGAATTACAAGCGATAAAATAAACTCCAAAAACCAACTCACAGGTTTAATACACAATATTAAGGATACCTTTTCATTTCGATTCCTTTGTAGTTTACTTTAGTTAATTAATTATAACGCATATGATATGAAACCATTATCAGCGTTTACCTGTTCTGAAAACTATATATTGTTCTTACTGTGTATTAAGGCCAGATAAGTAAATAAATATTTAATTACTTCTGTTATTCTGTTCCTCAACAAATTCATTACAAAAAGCTATTTCCAAGGCGCTTGGAACCCATGTAGGGGACACGCATTTGTTATTTTGTTATGAAAAATAAAGCGTCGAAATCTTTGTTTCTTCTCCAGGTTTTTTATTTAATATATTAAGTTGACACTACGTGAATACTTTTAACCTTCACAATAAAATTCTAACTAAAGCGTGCAAACAATATTACAAATTTTTTTAGAAATAAAAAAAAATTAATTTAAAAACTAAACTTTTCTGATAAAATTAAAGATAACAAACCTCTTTTAAATTTTTAAAGTTTAAAACTGAACGTAATAATAAATTTCCATCTAGTAGTATTTTCGTTTTCATTCTCGAAATGCGTCCTTTAATTCTTTGTTTTGCCAGTAATGGAAATTGAATTATGGAATTTTATCCGCCTTTTGTTTCTGGTTTAAAAAAAACATATCCAAAACAGGTGACAAATTCATGTAATAGACTTTATATTTGGGCAACAAAATAAAACAAATTGAACTCCTCAAAGGTGCTTCCAATCAGGATGTCTACCCGAAAAGTTAGCGACAGCACTTCTCGAGCTACAAGTGCACCTAGTGGCGGTAGCACCGTAATAAGTGAGAACGAAAATCTGTCAGAAATATTACGACAACGATACAAATTCTTCATTTTAAAAAACATTATCCCCTTCGGCACCCTATTTGGGATTTTCCTTGGCTGCATTCTGGGCTTTACTTTCAAATATTCGCCATGGTTCGGGGAGGACTACTGGACCCCTCGACGCTTGTCCTACGTCAAACTTCCTGGAGAATTATTTCTGAACTCCCTCAGTTGCCTGTACGCTCCAACTTTAATTTCTTCTGTGATGGCCGCCGTGGGCTCTCTCGAAACGAGAGCATTTAAATTCATTTTATGGCGAAGCTTAATCTACATTTGTGTCTCCACTGTGACTGCCTCTGCCCTAGGAATCCTTGTTGTTCTGATTGTAAATCCAGGGTCCCCAGAAGATCATCCCCTTCATCCTATTTGTTTTGAAAACCCTATTCCATCAAATGGGAATTCCGCTAACATTGAGTCATACTGTACAAAGGATGGACATCCTTGTCATGGAAATAATTACGATAAACTACTGTGGGGTCAACAAACTGAATTAAAAAAGAGACTGCCGCCAACTGGTACTGGTGGTAGTGGTAGTGGTAATATAAGCTACTGCTCAGATTCTTTCGTTTTTGCACACTGCCGCTTCTTCGAAGATTCTATTCTGGATATAATTCGTGGATTATTTTCTTCAAATATTATTGAAGCCTTTTTAAAAACTGTGATCATCTTGCAATACAACACTTACAACATTATATTTTTTAAATCTATATCATTAAAAGGAAACATGACAATTTTTGTTTAAACTCAAAATGGAGTTAGCCAGCTAATTATTATAATTTTATTATGGAATAATTGTAACTTGTAGTCATTTAATTTTGAAACAGAGTTGGACAATCCTAAACTTGGCTTCTCCCACAGATCCGAACGCTCCAAGATTTGAGGGAGATGAAGCTGACTCATGTTTAAAATACACACAATTTCCATCCAACGCCTCCAAACCGAGTCTATGGGAATATAATACTCAAACTGCCTCCCTCCCGACTTTTAATATGAATGGGATCTTCACATTTTTCATTGTTCTTACACTCGCTGCGGTTGCTAAGCCTGAATCTGGACGACCAACCCTCAATTTCGTAACAAGTCTTTCAGAATGCACTCTTAAAATGGGCAACTGGATTATTTGGTACACGAAAAATTATTTTAAAAGAAATAAATATTACTCAAAATTTAAATGCCGCGCCGCTCAAAGTAGCATTCAAATTTTTTTCTTGTTTTAAATATTTATAATTGGGTCGTCAGGCTGTCGCCAATTTTCATGACGTCATTAGTAGCATCGAATATTCTGGAGGAAACGGGACTTTTAAATTTTCCCCCCACAGTCTTCTATTATTTATTAACTTGCGTTTTCGCGCTTCTTCTCCATTCAATAGTAGTGCTTCCTCTTGTGTACTATGTGTACTTGGGAAAATCCCCTTTTAAATTTTATAAACAGCTTCTTCCTGTAATTTTTATTAAATTAGGAACACCGTCCAGGTAAAGGAGTATACAAATACAAATAATATGAATAACTAACTCATTATTTTAATCATGCTCTGCTATCTAATTCAAATAACGGAAACAAACTGCCTTTTTTTGCTTATTGCTTCGTAGTTCAAGTACATTTCCCGTCACCATAGATTTCCTTGAAACTGTCTGTAATCTGGACGCACGTGTCGTGCGCCTATTGGTTCCGTTTGGATCGAAAATTAATTTAGATGGCTCTGCAATCTGCACAGTTGTTGGTGTAGGTTATATTGCCCAGCTTCATGGTGTAGATGTTTTGAGCCAGTTAGAATGGCTAATAATCTACACTTTTTTGGCTCTCTCCATCACACCCAGCGGCGACTCACATATTAAACATGCAGTTTTCACACGGCGCATGAATATTGGACTACGGAGTGTTTTATTACCGCCAGAGTTCCGTGTCTACGTCGCATCTATCGATTGGGTCATGTGTGCTCCTTTAATATTTATTTTTTATAGCTATATAGACCACTAAATTATTTTTAAAGATTTTTTTAAAACAATGTTTTTTTAAAAAACTAAACCTTCATGCGTTTTTTGATTTTTTGTGTCCCAAAAAAATAGAGACGGACTTGCTGCAGTGACGAACACACTCGCAGATTGCGTCTGCTGTGCAGTAATTCATCAGTGGAGTTTGAGCACCCTTGAAACGATTGATAGCGTGAGTGCCAAGTCGTCAGTCAGAGCGCATAAGCATTTAAAAAATAGCGCCGGTCAAAAAGGTGTAAATAATGGTCCATCAGTCCCTGTCCCGGTCCCAGTAACGGCAAACTCAGAAATTATTAAAGCAGTGAATGAGAATGATAACACTGCAACTAAATCAGAATCGACGGCGCCTAAAACCATTCAACAGCTAAGCAACTTGTCAAATGACTCAGCCCGTAAGAAGCGCCGAATGAAAAGTAAGTCGAGTAGCCTCGCAAAAAGTGGCTCTCCATCCCCTTCAATGAAATCGAAATCAAAATATTCAACAAAATCTGAAACAGACGAAAAAATCGAAGAAGAAGCTTCAAAGCCAAAGCAAAACAAAAGAAAAAATATGTCATCTACAAACTCTAAAAAAGATTGGAACACTTCTATAAAAAGTATTACCACAAGCTCACGCAAGTCTTCAAAACCGTTACCATCCGCAAGTAAGAAATCTAGACGCTCGAGAACAGCATCCAAATCGAAATCAAAAGCTTCGGAATTATTGGCCACATCTAGAAGCCCCTCCACGATATCGAAATCGAAATCAAAATCAAAGTCCAAATCAAAATCTAAATCTAAATCAAAGGGCTCAACTAATTGAATTCTACTCAAAGCCAAACGCTGAACGCTGGACTTTTTATCATAAATATATTATTAGATGTATTTGTAATAGTTTGCATATAAATATGTTCAGCTACTGTTAATAATTATTCACAATGGAAACGACCAGCAGAAGATTCGTGTATATACAGTATAGACTAATCAATGTAATTTAAATTAAATTACTTACCAATACTGTTTACCTTATTCAACTTTAAAATGACACATTTATTCATTGTGTAATCGTATAATAAATGAAAAATAAATGTGGACTCTTGCGATGGAATTTATTTAATTACAACGCCGTTTAGAAATTAAAATGTGCAAAAGCGCGTGGACGTCCCTAAGTGCAATTTGGATCAGGACATAGAACAATTACTACTTACTCTAACGAGCAACACGCACCAACGTATCCTCACGGATTTTCCCGCCATATTTTTTTTTGAAAAGAGCATCCAAAATAACTTAGATTTGCTTAACAACATGGTGCGCTTCGTGAGTTTTTTTTGATAAAATTATTTTTCGAAAAAACGAAAAAGGCCTTAGATTGCATATGTAATGGTTTTTTCATCTTCATTTTTAAATGTTATTCAAAATTTTGAAACTTTTTTTTAAAAATTTTTGTACAAAAAACCATTTCAAAGTGTAAGAAATACAAAAAAATTAAAATTTTGAAAATTTTAAAAATTTGTTTTTTTCCTGATTTTTTGTTGATACTACAGTAACGTTCTCTAAAATTTATGAAAAACCGTGAGGATACGTTGGTGCGTGTTGCTCGTAAGAGTAATATTACTTACGGGTTCCGCATTTAAATTATGGACCATACTCCTAATCCTCAACCTAAACTCTAAACCCTGACGTTTGCAGTCAGAATGAGAATAACTGTGATGAGAAAAATCGTGGCCAAATTTATTACGTACAGTATTGTAAACGAAAACTCTCAAACAGAAATATAATAATTGTTATGCAGAGGTTTCATCCAATTTTACTGTTCTTTCCTAAAATTTTAAATAACGTTTTTCATAAGTAATTGATGGACAAATTACTAAAATAGTATTAAGTTAATTCAAAGAATATATAATATCAACTAACGTATTACCTTGACTTTAACTACATAACTGAAACTGGATAATTTTTTTAAACACCTGTCAATCGCTTCTTTAAAATTGAAAGTTGTGTTTGACACGGTTGTAATGCTTTTAAATATATTTTATTGTGGTGTCGCTTATTGCATGGGTTTCTATATTTATTAGACGTTTTTAAAGGTTTCAAGATTAAATCATCTGGAAAGTTCGGGCAGCATTTCAACCTGTCAAAATTTCCGTCTACTTCCACTCGACGTTTTCCCAAGATCATCTTTTCTGCACCTTTTTTAAATATTCGTTATTAATTTATCTTTTGGTTTTACAAATAGTGGAAACACAACTCTTATTTTGTTACCCTCCCTGTTCTCAATGTTAATATCTTGGTCCGAAAATGAGCAAAAAATAGAAATTGTGTGCTTTAAATTCTATTGTTTTATTACCAGTAAAAATCATGATATTTGCGATGAAGCAGTATGTGCATAGCCCCTGAATCAATTTCATGGCACTCCTTTTTTGATTTTGTACAATTTTCTTTGTCAATCTAAATTATTGAAATTTTACCAATCAACTACATGTGTTGTGTTCATAAGTAAAATATATTAAACGGCGTTAAAACGATCTGCTCCGAATCCGTTTGAGAAAAGGCCTTGATTGGTAAGATGTTCCAAACTTGAATATTGGAACCAATAAAAGTTATAATTTAACTATTTTCAAGTTTATTTTATTTTATTAATTATTTATTTTATAAGTTTAATTATATATATTATTAATTAATTAGATTTAGGTGTTATTTGTTTTAAAAACACTCGCCAAATTAATTCCGCGGTTATATTTCCAATTTACATTACAGGTCAAAGGTGAACTGCTCATTAAGCTCAAATACGAAGATTTAATTTGAATGAACATTAAATATTGTAAAGTTGAGACGTAAACTTTAAGCTTGGTTTCCAATTTTTTCTGGATTTATTTGAAATTTCAGGATTCATATTCCGTTTGCAACTTACAGTCACTTTAATTTATTTATCCTAAACAACGTATATGCTTCACTTCTAAATTCTTTGAGCGGCGTTAAAATGATTATTTGTAACTATTTATTTCCGTCTTCTCCGCTTCTGCCCTATTTCAATGTTGACCAACAAACTTGAATAAATAGTTTCCATGACCCGAACTTTAAAAATTATCCTAGTTAGTTTATTTTATGTAACTGCTGCAGTTAATTGTGTCTGCTTTTAAATTTTCTACTGCCTTAATGCAAAATAACATCAGGAAAATAAATAATTTCCTTCAACAATCCAAACTAACAATTTGATACTTTCTAAACAATTTAAATTTCATTCAATACCGTGTTGACATAACCATCAAATAGTAGAAGAGGTAGAAAGGGAGTTATGTGTCGTAATTTGAGCGTTGTCACAATAGGGTTTGACTTTTTTATTAAAGCCAATACTTGCTGTAAGCTCAGCATCTACTTCGCGGCCCCGTCGACCTAACCGGCGCAAAGCTCCGGATTTTTTTATTTTTCAATTTTTGTTACCATTTTCATTTTCAGGTCTTACAACTACTGAAAACTCAACCCTCACTTTGGTACCACCCCTCTTCTCAAATTTCTTGGTCCGAGAATGAACGATGTAACAAAGAATAGCAGCTGTTTTCATCCTCTTTAAACCATTTTATTACTTGAAGATCGTTTAAACAGTAACAAAATGTCAAAGTACTTTCAAGTGAACCGCTCAAGATGGGGTCATGGTAAAAATTTTGTTTTTGTGTGAGGTAGTTTTACTTTAATTAAAATTACTTTTACGCCGCTTAGAAAATTTGAATACATTTTATTGTTGCTTATTGGAAAGAGAGATGAAAACCATACCAATGATAGACGTGCTATATTATTAACAAAATAACCCAAAAAATGCTACAATTATGAGGGTTTTACAGCTTAATTAAGGGACGATACATCTATTACGTCTTTAAAAATCCGAAATTTTGGACCCCCCCCCCTTTTTTGGTATGTACGCCCATGTAAAAGGATAGGCACCTTGAACCCCCTTCCCCTTTTTCTAAGACGTAATAGATGTATGCTCCCTAACGTAACATGAAAAGAATTCTAATCTAAGACATTCGTCCAATTCATTTAACTTCAACGCCGGTTACTTACAATTGCAAAGCACCTATACTATATTACATATGGAGTTGTAATGAATTTTCAAGCCTAATGTAATACAAGTAGCCAAACTGTGAGTTTAAGGTTCTGCTAATTTTATGTCTACGTCAATAAATTGTTTTGTTTTGAAATATTTGCTGTCAAGATTTAATAAATTATTATTATTCAAAAATTGTGAATTAATTAATTATGCTTTTATTGCATTTCAGGTATTTATATTTAATTATAATGTTGGCGACTAATTAAAATACCAGTTAACATATAATCTGAATATTACATTTAATATTTTTAAAAATACAACCTTGTTTCAAGATTAAAATATCCGAGATTTTCACTATGCATCTTAACCGGTCAAAATGTCAATGAAGCTCCACTTGACTTTTCTTCACTGCCATTCTGACAGAACCTTTTTAATCATTGTTGCATGATTATTTTCAGACCCTAGGAATAGTGGAAACACAATCCTTATTTTGTTATCATCCTGTTTTGAAAAATATTGGTCCAAATATGAAAAAAGAATAGGAACTGTTTTTTAACTTTACGGTTATTTGAACTTTTTGAAAATTCGAATGAATTATTTTAAGATTTTTAGATTCATTCCTTCGGTTATATTTCCGGCCTTTGTAGGGAGGAGGCCAATCTTGTTCATATTGACAAATGTCAACGCCGTTTGGATTATAAAATCACCTGCTTATAGTGTAGCTCCATGAGATTGATTTAAGTTGGTGTTTGTAACGTGTGTTAATTGATCTTCCTGTTAATTAACTGATTTTAACAACAAAAAGTCATTTAGGGATTAATAAACTGAAATGCTATCATTTAATTCCAATTCAATTTGGATTACTTTTAAAACTAGTATGTAGTTTGAAGATTGAGACTTTCTAACAAAATACTTTTCAGTCTCTCCTGGCATAACTCTGTCTGAACAATATTTGATCGAATATCATAATTAAAATTAGAATAAAAAAATTACATTGGTTTTTGTTAATACTCCTGAATCATTGCTTACTCACAGGTGATTGGAATTAAGTGTAAGAAGTAGCAGTTGTGTTAGTAGACGTTATTAAAAGATATGAATTTTTTAATGCATCTAATCAAAGTTATAATTGGCACGTATTATTCTCAAATTCGGTAATTGGATTGTACACTTTTGAATAATATTAAAACTGTAAATTTGAAAATTGGAGGATATCCTTTCACTATCAACATGGTTTCTAATTTTTTCTGGAATGACATCTTTGAACACTTTGAAGTATCATGGTTCGGCAGTGGTTTCGTGTTAACTGACTATCTGGTTCTTCTTAGTTAGTTATGCTAAGTAAATGCTTCAACGTCAACTTGAAATTCTGACTGTGAAATTAATTTCTTTTAATTTAAAAGAGCCTTGAAGTATCTTGCCCAGCGTTTAAACAGCAAATGCAAAGTTTAAGCTATTCTAATAGTTTAATCATTTGTGTCACCACCGCACCGCCATAAATTTGTATTCATTTTTATTTGATTAATTTTTATTCAGTTACATATAAGTATAAGTGATCTACAAATATCTGGAGTTCTAAAATTCTAAAAGTTACATCTAAAAAACAGAGCTTCGATGAAATGAGGTCCCTTCTTTTCTTAAATATCAATTTAAATCCTACAAACATCAGCGTATTATCACAATTATTACACATTAAGCTTCCAAAAAGAAAATCATTGTCCACCTTTCTGGTGGCAGTAGTTGCGAATTAATGTGCATTTTAGTCAGATTTTAGTTTGGATCTAACGGCATTGAGACTCAGGATTTCCAGAAGCGACGCAAGAATGGGGAATGAATTGAAAAGCCAAAAAGTTGCATTCCCAGGGCTGACTTGAAAGGCTGGAGGGGTGTTCAAAAATGAAAAAGGGAGCGCAGCCGGAGTGTAGTAAAGCTGATACTACAAATATTTGCCAATACATAGCAATATGTCAATGGTAATAATTATGATGATGAAATATTAGATTTAATTTATTAAAACTAAAAACAATCTTGCTGTATAGTGTAGTAAAAAGATTAAATGAATATAATTATACATGACGTACCCCAGTAACAACGGCACACTGAAAAACAGCAAGGTCCCAACGAAAACATGGCTTTCTCGTCTGAAATTTGTAGAATATGTTTATGAAGGTTGATGGAAGGACGATGAAGAGATAGACGAGGCCTTGGCATTGGCCCCAACCGAATGTTGAAAAACTTTGTATCTTCTCGTCGTAAAATAAAATCATGGAAGCATTACGACGAATACATTCCAATGGCCATCCTTGGATTCCAAGTGAGATCTTCAATCAAAGTTATAAAGCGCTGAATAATTTATTAGTAATTAAAAAAACATAGTAATGCTTCATTGAAATATCGTCAGTGAAGAACCAAAATGACCCATATCCATTTGTAGCTAAAAACAATATCCACTATCTACAAAAATATTGAAACTTGTCTTGAAAGCATTTGGATAAATGGAATATTTTGAACTTTGAAAAAAATATGTAAATAGACCATTTCACACTTTTCAAAAACATGTAAATCGAACATTTTACAATTTTCAAAAACATATAAATAGAACATTTTTACAATTTTCAAAAACATATAAATAGAACATTTTTACAATTTTCAAAAACATGTAAATCGAACATTTTACAATTTTCAAAAACATATAAATAGAACATTTTTACAATTTTCAAAAACATATAAATAGAACATTTTTACAATTTTCAAAAACATGTAAATCGAACATTTTACAATTTTCAAAAACATATAAATAGAACATTTTTACAATTTTCAAAAACATGTAAGTAGAACATTTTACACTTTCAAAAACTCTTGAATTAACATTTTTCGCATGTTTCTCACTTTGTTTGTATGACATAGCTCATTTCGATTCTAGCTTAAATTGGATATGGGTCATTTTGGTTCTTCACTGACGATATTAGATTTCTTATTAGTCCTATTGCCAACATGAGAAAGGATGACAGAATCAGAGCCGCTCCACTGATGATATTCAATCGTTTAAGAAATGATGAGGATGAAGCTCGGGATTTTATTAATGTGAAATCTCTGCTCACGCCATATATTGGACTGAAAAAAAAACGTTTAAACAATAAATTAATAGTATCCATTAATTTGCAAACTGTTTAACAGATACACGTTATAAAGTACGACATTAAAAAAAATGAACGCTATATGCTATTCTCACCCCATTGGTGAAAATAAACCAAATGGAAAAACGAATGTAACCGCTTTTAGAATGGGTGGTAGTCCTGGGCTTTTGAGAGGTTGAAATGATGCGAATACAAACATTGTTAAGTACGGAGCTGTAAAAGAAGAGCTTAGGAAGATGAGTAAGGATCGCCAGCTTTCCCTGCAAAAAAACATACGCGTGCTTCATTTTGTAAAATTAAAACAGAATTAAAGCGCCCTCCCCAACGCAACGGACCGGACGGCGTCGAGTCTAATTAGTAATTTTTTTTAATTATTACAGTCTACATCCTTATACCCATTCCATGCCCTCCATAAGATGATGTGAACAATCATTTGAAGAAAAATCGACCGTGGGCGGGCCCGAAGTAGATGCTGAGCTTCAACAAAGTCGCAAGACAATTTATGTTACGCTGAAAGATGATATAGGATTTATGGAAGCTCCCCTACAATCAATAGGATATATACCAATGTGTGTAGCATGTAGTTAAATATAGCTGAAATTTTTTTATAAATTGCACCATTCACAAATGACGTAGTTTATGGAGGCTTCCTTATTATAATTAGGTCATATATGGAAGTACGTGGCATGTTGTTAAAAAACGCTGAAATATTTTTGAGAATTACATTATTTACAAATGACGTCATTTGTGGAGCCTCCTCTACTATCAATAAGCCATATACAAATGTACATGGCAAGCAGTTAAAGAAAAGGTTGGAAAAAATTGGGAAGTTAAAAATGGGGGTCCCAAAAACTATAATATTTGAAGAACGTCATTATGGACGATCCCTGAATATATATAACATAATTATAGGAAAGTCCGTGACATGTAGTTAAAATAAGTTGGAAAAAATAATAATGTTAAGACTGGGGGTACTAAAAACGATACTATTTGAAGGAGGTCATTATGGACGATCCCTGAATATCTGTAGCACATATATTTAAGTCTGTGACAAGTCAAGATATGATGGAAAAAAATGTAATGTTGGGACTAGGGGTTTAAAAACTATGATATTTGAAGGACGTCATTATGGATGCTCCCTGAATGTCTATAACACTGAAGGACGTTATTATGTGCTCAGCATCTAAAAATGGTTAAATAATAAAAGGGGGGGGGGAGTACCTAAAATTATGATATTTTTGAAAGACGTCATTAGCGGACGATCCCTCACAATGTATAAGGAAAAATTTCGGATTTGTTTCATTCAACTACTAATTGTGGAAGAATGATTAGTGCGATCTCAATTTAAAAAAATACAACACACGTCCCTCGCATTTGCAACTGTTTAAAAGTTGTTTAGTTTAATCTGTATAGAAATGCAACGTCCAGCGTTGGACTAACTGGCGATAGGAGAAACAGACATTTTGTCGGTTTTTATAAGTGACCGAAATTGAGAGTAAAAAAATGTAAAGTTGTAAAGAAGGGTACCTAAAACTATGATATTTGAAGGACTGTAGCAACGGACCAACATACAGACAGACAGATGGACGGACATCCGGACATGACCATTTCATTAGATGCAGCTAAAGCTCAGCATCTAAAAATGACCAATAATTTACAATATACATAATAATAAACTGCACTTTACTATTTATTACTGAACTGCAAACTATAATAATGAACTGCATGACTTCCATAAGATGGACCACACGACGACCATGACCGATAAATTACAATAAAATGATGAACTGACTGACGGTAATGACAACCAATTTACGAGATAATAATGAAATGCACGACAGCGGACTTCACGACGACGTCAAATGACAACTGAAAGACAAGAATTCGTAAACCCCGCCACCACCATTCATTCCTTCGTGAATGTCACATGTAATAATACTGTGGTTTGTTGCAATCTTTAGTTGTTGTAGCCATAGATTGTACGCGGTGTGTTTAAACACACGACAGTCTATGTAGATTTTTTTTGTAGGTAGGTATGCACGTCAATGTAACCTTATGGGAGCTGAGACTAGGTTTTTCTCTGTGAATAAAATGAAGTGTAAAAAAATTTGAGAGTTGGTCCATTTAACTGCTAATTGCAAATAACATACTGTATAGATGATACCCAAAAATTATACAGCACATCTACATCGCATTGACGTGATTTAGGAATTTTTTTTATTATAATTGATTTAAAATTACGACCTGTAGGGTACAACAATGAAAAGAGGACAGACAGACACACAGACGGACGGACAAAACCATTTCATTAGATGCAGCTAAAGCTCAGCATCTAAAAATGCCATTTGTAATGGAAGTTATCTTTCCCCAATGAGATTGAAGGGCGGGATCTGGAAACCTCACATACTCAGAAATAGGACTCCAAGCATCTGGGTCATCTCTGTAGAAATGCAGCCCAGCCAGACCGTCCCGCATATACATCATGCACAATTGACAATGGGTAGAAAATAACTGGAGCCCGAATTACAAATCATTTAACTGGTTTAATATATTTAATCATATCGTCTGTAAAGAACCAAAATGACCCACATCCATTTTGAGCTAAAAAATATTCAACTATGTTTTTAAATCATTTGAATATAATAGCTTAAACGTTTAAAACATATGTAACTTAATACTTTTTAAAAAAATGTAATTAAAACATTTTACAATTTTCAAAAACATTAAATTAGAACATTTTGCACCTTTTTAAAAACATGAAATTAGAACATTTTACATTGTTCAAAAACATGGAATTAGAACATTTTGCACCTTTTTAAAAACATGAAATTAGAACATTTTACATTGTTCAAAAACATGGAATTAGAACATTTTTCAACTTTTAAAAAACATGTAAATAGGACTTTTAGCATTGCTAAAAAACATAAAAATAGACTATTTTACTGTTTTTTAAAACTCTTAAATTAACATTTGACGCATGTTTCTTATTTTGTTTTTAAGACATAGCTAATTTTGATTCTAGCTTAAATTGGATATGGGTCATTCTGGTTCTTCACAGACGATATAATAGCAACACACAGGTTTACAATCCATTTTAGTAATGTTTAATTGCGTTAAAAACTAAAATTAAAATTGAGTTTCTTACAATTAAATACCAAACTTCTTTTAGAAGGCCATCTCGAAAAAATGAATTTTATTACAGCAGCGGAAAGAATGATGAGAATTGAGGCAGCGATTGGAATTTTCTGTTAAAATACAAATTAAGTACACAACTTTTACTCTATAGTTTTTTGAATTCGCTAACAATTAAAATACATAAACAAAGCATTATATTGTAAAGTTTACAAAAATATTGGGTCCGGAGGACATGTAAAAGTTGGCAATTCAGAAAGTGAGGGTTATTAGGGCATCCAAAAAAATTCCGGCGGCAATTGGTAGCAAAACTGAATTGGACATTTTTAATGATTATTAAACGATATTTTACCTGTTTCTTATCAACCGCTTTGAGTTATGGATTTAAATCCCTACTAATTGCAGTTAGTTACTTAAGTTACTTAAGCTAGTTAGTTGATGGTTCTTCAACAGTATTCTCATGGTCTTTATTGTTCACTTGTGAGTGGATTTAAAAGCGGAAGTTGCAATACTGACAGTTAGCTAAGGGAAGTGTGCTCAGTTAAAATCAAGCCATAAACTGGTTTATCATTCTACTTGTTAAATTTTTGCCTAGCATCTAAATTACGTAGTGGATCGTTCACAAGTTACGTTTCACAGCGTACAGTGTGGGTAGGGATGTTTTAGTTTCAAAGACGCTGTTGTATGAATTCTGTATGATTATCGACCGGAAATATGAAAGGGTAAGTGTGAGTGAGTTTTTGTAGATTATAATCAATGTTTCTTAAAGTAATTAATATAATAATATGAGTATCCTTATTATATGTTTTCCGTTATGAATTTATTATAGACATTTTTGAAATGCAAATACAGGATACGTAATTGTTTGTGCATTATGTAAAATAACAATAAGTAAAGGGCTATAAATGTTTATTGGTTACTAACAATTCAAGATTTCAAACCCGTAGCCCCCTCTTCCTATTAGGAAGGAATGGGAGGTATGTATGATTTCATCCTACTGAAAAAAATTACGGATACACCGTGGGAGTGCTCACAAGAGACTCGAGCATTGTCTGAAGCATATTATTACTTACGTTCAAATTCTTCAAAGTAATCCATGTAAGCTGTGACGAATACTGGAATTTCGATTTTCTTCTGGTTTAATGTTGATTCGATGTGGCAAATGTAAAAGAATGATAAATGATAAGTTTCAATTCCATTTACTAGCGGAGTTTTCAGTAAAGAATAAAATAAAATCAGTGTAGGACAATTACTCGATCATCGGCCAAATTTTGTTCACGTCGGTAGTCAAACCAAAACAATGACAAGGCTCATTAAGGATTTTTTCTTCTCAAGGCTCATGAGGGCTCAAGTATTGAGCTTCTTGAATCCTAATTTAAAATTTAAAATTTAAAATTTTGAAAATTTTAAATTTTTTAAAACATTTTCAAATTTTTGCTAGATTTTTTTTGTGGGAGTATTCGGCATTGTTTTACGCTTTAATTTTAAATCAAAATTGCTAAAAATAATTTTATGATTGACAAAAAAGTCTAAAAACTGTGATTTTTGTCAGTTAGGCCTCTTTGCAACTTATTCTTAGGTTAGTTACTTAACTGATTTTGATAAATGAGGTGTCAAACAAATCTATCACGAATTGTCTTTATTTTAGTATATTGCTCGTTTTATTCGAATAATAAACTTGGCTTTCATAGCATGTTAGAATCTTTCGGAATAAATGGCCAACCCTGTAAATGCGTGGGCATTGTCTTTAATGTGTTGACCAAATATTTGACTAAAATAAAGTATGGATATAATAAAAACCAAACAGATATGGAATTAATCCATACAGTAGGCCTGTATGGATGCATATGTAATTGTGGGAGTTAATTTTAAGAGTTTGAATTAAGTTAGGTTGTGCAGTACTGTAAAATCAATCTGAGTTGTTTATATGAAGCCTTTTATGATAGTAATTCATTTGGATTGTTCAAAGTCTTTTATTTCCAATTTTATGATGAACAATATTATTCATTAAGCCGTACAGTTAAGGCAAACAAATTCCAAACTGTTAAAATAATCAAAAGCATAATATAATATATGCTTAAATATGCTAATTATTATTATTATCATCATATTATAAGCCATGTCTATAATTTTTCAAAAGTGTTTAACTGTTCAAAAAAATGTATGTTGTTCATACTGTGCCTTAAGGCCAGATGTAAGTAAATATTTAATTACTTCTGTTCCTGAACAAAATTACAAAAAACTATTTCCAAGGCACGTGGAACCCATGTAGGAGACTCGTATTGTTATTTTGTTATGAAAAATAAACCCTTAAAACTTTCGCTTCTTCTCGGCGTTTTTTAAAAATTAATATTATTTATGTTGACACTATAATTGTTATTACTTAACGTTAATAACAAAATTCAAGCTAAAGCGTAATAAAATACAAAAGATAATATTAGAAAAATACTTTTTTTTAAAATTAAAAACTAAACTTTTTTGAAAAAATTAAAGATTGGAAACCTCTTTAAAAATTTTAAAGTTTAAAACTGATAGTAATAATTTCATTCCGTATTGATCTTAGTATTTTCTTATTGCTCCGCCAAATGTGCGTCCTTGAATTCTTAATGTTAGTTGCGAGTAATTATTATGCCTTTTATTTCTGGTTTTAAAAGAAACCATCATACCCAAAACAGGTGACAAATCCATGTAATAGATTTTATATTTGGGCAACCAAATAAAACAAATTAAACTCCTCAAAGGTCTTTACAATCAGAGTTCAAGGATGTCTACCACCCGAAAAGTTAGCGACAGCACTTCTCGAGCCACAAGTGCACCTAGTGGCGGTAGCACGGTAATAAGTGAAAACGAAAATGTGTCAGAAATATTACGACAACGATACAAACTCTTCATTTTAAAAAACATTATCCCCTTCGGCACCCTATTTGGGATTTTCCTTGGCTGCATTCTGGGCTTTACTTTCAAATATTCGCCATGGTTCGGGGAGGACTACTGGACCCCTCGACGCTTGTCCTACGTCAAACTTCCTGGAGAATTATTTCTGAACTCCCTCAGTTGCCTGTACGCCCCAACTTTGATTTCTTCGGCGATGGCCGCTGTGGGCTCTCTCGAAATTAGAGCATTTAAATTCATTTTATGGCGAAGCTTAATCTACATTTGTGTCTCCACTCTTGCTGCCTCTGCCCTGGGAGTCCTTGTTGTTATGATTTTAAATCCAGGGTCCCCAGAACATCACCCCTTTCATCCCATTTGTTTCGAAAAACCTATTGCATCGAATGGGAATCCTGGGAACATTGAGTCATACTGTACAAAGGATGGACATCCTTGTCATGGAAATAATTACGATAAACTACTCTGGGGTCAACAAACTGAATTAAAAAAGAGACTTCCACCAACTGCAAGTGGTAGTGGTAGTATAAGCTACTGCTCGGATTCTTTCGTTTTTGTATACTGTCGCATCTTCGAAGATGCCATTCTGGATGTATTTCGTGGATTATTTCCTTCAAATATTATTGAAGCATTTTTAAAAACTGTGATCTTCAAATACAACCCTTACAAACTTATACTTTTTTAAATTCTACATCATTGAAAGAAAATATGTCAATTTTTGTTTAAATTCAAAATGGAATTAATTATAATTATTATGGAATTGTAACTTGTAGTTATTTGATTTTGAAACAGAGTTGGACACTCCTAAACTTGGCTTCTCCCATAGATCCGAAGGCTCAAGGATTTAAAGGAGATGAAGCTGACTCATGTTTAAAATACACACAATTTCCGAACAACGCCTCCAAGCCAAATCTATGGGAATACAATACTAAAACTGACTCCGTCCCGAGTTTCAATATGAATGGTATCTTCTCATTTTTCATTTTTCTTACACTCGCTGCTGTGGCTAAGCCTGAATCTGGACGACCAACCCTCAATTTCGTGACAAGTCTGTCAGAATGCACTCTTAAAATGGGCAACTGGATTATTTGGTACACGAAACATTATTCTCAGACAAATTATTACTAATAATCACAATTTAAATGCCGCGCCGGCGCGCCGCTCAAAGTACAAACCCAATTTTTGCTTGTTTTAAAAATTTAAAATCATGTCGTCAGGCTGTCCCCAATTTTCATGACGTCATTAGTAGCATCGAATATTCTGGAGGAAACTGGACTTTTCAATTTTCCCCCCACCGTCTTCTATTATTTATTAACTTGCGTTCTTGCGCTTCTTCTCCATTCATTTGTAGTCCTCCCACTTGTGTACTATGTATACTTGGGAAAATCCCCTTTTAAACTCTATAAACAGCTTCTGCCTGTCATGTTCATTAAGTTGGGAACACCATCCAGGTAAACAAGTGTACAAAACTAAATAGTTGAAATAATTAAATCATTATTTTAATCATGTGGCAAAAGTTTAGCTAATATAAATAACGAAAACATACTACCTTTTTTTGCTTTGCTTCGTAGTTCAAGTACATTTCCCGTCACCATAGATTTCCTTGAAACTGTCTGTAATCTGGACCCACGCGTCGTGCGCCTTGTGGTTCCGTTTGGATCGCAAATTAATTTAGACGGATCTGCAATCTGCACAGTTGTTGCTGTAGGTTACATTGCCCAGCTCCATGGTATAGATCTTTTGAGCACGTTAGAGTGGCTAATCACCTACACCTTTTTAGCTCTCTCCATATCACGCATTGGCGACTCACATATTCAACATGCACTTTTCACACGGCGCATGAGCATTGGACTACGGAGTGTTTCATTACCGCCAGAGTTCCGTGTATACGTGGCATCCATCGATTGGGTCATGTACGCTTGTTTTATTTATTTATTCAAGTACAAAACAGGTAATGCATATAAAACAATATTTTGAAATAAAGATAAACCTTTATGCGTTTTTGTGTCCCAAAAAAATAGAGACGGACTGGCTGCAGTGACGAACACACTCGCAGACTGCGTCTGCTGTGCAGTCATTCATCAGTGGAGTTTCAGCACCATTGAAACGATTGATAGCGTGAGTGCCAAGTCGTCAGTCAGAGCGCATAAGCATTCAAAAAATAGCGCCGGTCAAAAAGGTGTAAATAATGGTCCATTAGTCCCTGTCCCGGTCCCAGTAACGGCAAACTCAGAAATTATTAAAGCAGTGAATGAGAATGATAACACTGCAACTAAATCAGAATCGACTGCGCCTAAAACCATTCAACAGCCAAGCAACTTGTCAAATGACTCAGCCCGTAAGAAGCGCCGAATGAAAAGTAAGTCAAGTAGCCTCGCAAAAAGTGGCTCTCCATCCCCTTCAATGAAATCGAAATCAAAATATTCAACAAAATCTGAAACAGACGAAAAAATCGAAGAAGAAGCTTCAAAGCCAAAGCAAAACAAAAGAAAAAATATGTTATCTACAAACTCTAAAACAGATTGGAACACTTCTACCAAAAGTATTACCACAAGCTCACGCAAGTCTTCAAAACCGTTACCATCCGCAAGTAAGAAATCTAGACGCTCGAGAACAGCATCCAAATCGAAATCAAAAGCTTCGGAATTATTGGCCACATCTAGAAGCCCCTCCACGATATCGAAATCGAAATCAAAATCAAAATCTAAATCAAAGGGCTCAACTTATTAAATTCTAGTCAAATCCAGACGCTCTGGACGCTGGACGCTGAACTTTTTATCATAAATTTATTATTGGATATATTTTTAATAGTTTGCATATAAATGTGTTCGGCTACTGCTAATAATTATTTACAATGGAAACCAGCAGAAGATTGGTGTATATGCAGTATAGACTTATCAATGTAATTCAAATTAAATTACTTACCAATACCGTTTACACCTTATTTAACTTTAAAATGACACATTTATTTATGTGTAATCGTGTAATAAATTAAAAAAATAAATGTGAACTAACGACACAGTTAATGATCTTGCGATGGAATTTATGTAATTTCAACGCCGTTTAGAAACTAAAGTGTGCATAAGCAAAGACTACTGATGCAGTGCAATTTGGATAAGGACATGAAACGCGAAAAATAAAAAATCAAGGCAAACTAGGCATAGGTTAAAGTTATTGGGATATGCATCATGATAATATTTTTATATAAGTTTTTACATATTAAGAATGTAATTTATGTTTGGGTTTATATTACAGTTTGAAGTTGATGATGGGCATCGTAATGTACATTGTGATGTACGAAAAAGCGTTCAAGATCCCGCAGCTGATGGAAGACTACAAAACCTTGATTCTAATTGCGGTACATCCGGGTGTCAGTGTCTTGGGGAAACGCGAAAATCGATGGGCTCAGGTTGTTGTTGGAGAGAATAAACGCAATGCCCTTGAAATCTCGCGGGTAGTGAGATCGATTACAAATACAGAAATTCAGGTCGGTGGGTTCAACACAATGGAGAGGCTGTCGACTTTGAATTTTATTGATTTTTTCACCTCGAACCTTGCGTCGCTCCTCATTACTTTTAAATGAAGATATGTACGCCCTTTATTTGTGGCTCGAGAGCCTGCTTAATATTTTAGGATTCTCCTTTTATATGTTTGTTTTGGTTTAATAATACGTACATGCATCTATAACTCCATGTAATGTAACTAAGGTACCGATATACCAATTGTAGGTTTCTTAAACTTATTCACAGGATATTCTCGAACATTCGCCAAGGTAAGAAAAGGAATACAACAGCAATATTCAAAACACAATTTTTCGCATCTATTAATGTTTATTTATTTGTCACAAAATCACTTGCTGACTCTCTTGGTATGGTTTTAAAATTCAGACATCTACTTAAATTTTAGTTTCAATTTTTTGGAATTTCTCGATTTATAATTCAACAATTGTGAGTTATCTTGTATGATAAATGTAGCTTTCTCAGTGCTGAATGTTTTAACTGGCGTTGAAAAAATTTCACGTTGACCAGCAACAAACTTTTAGTGAACAGTTTGCATGAACTAAATGTTAAAAAACTGAACTTTGAACCAAAACGGAGAAAATAGGTCAATGTGTCAGTCTCTTGAATTTAAATTTTAAAATCCTGAAAAAGAAGCTGAATTTGTTTTACTAAATCTTGAATTGGAGTAAAATATGCTCCGTTCTTAAGGCCCCTAAACGTAATGAGTCATTTTAATTGGTTAATAATTAATTATGATTATTTAATTAATCATAAAAGAAAGGTTTCGAAGAATCGAATCCGGTTTCTTCCAAAAAATATGTTGAACAATTAGGCTTATTATTATCCTATCACAAAATTTTATGCAAGAAACACAAGTGGACAAAACAAAGGTTTATTTTCCCTGACCTCGGTTTGAGGTTTGATGCATTTCTGTTCTTTCCTGCAATTTTAAATAATCATTTTCAAAAATAACTGATAGTAAAATCACAAAAATCTTATTACGTGTTAATTCAAAGAATGAATTTCAACTAACGTATTGCCTTGTCTTTAACTGCATAACTGAATATGAAAGTGGATAATTTATTTAAGCACCTGTACATTGCTTTTTTAAGATTGAAAATTGTGTGAAAATTGTGACTCATTTATATTTGTTGTAAATATATTTAATTGTGGTATCGCTTTTTGCATGTGTTTCTATATTTATTAGGCGTTTTCACTGGTTTCAATATTAAAGTATCTGGGGAAGTTCGTTCAGCCTTTCAAATTGTCAAAATTCCAGTCAACTTCCACTCGACGTTTTCCAAAGATCATCTTAACTGCACCTTTTGAAAATCTTCGTTATTAATTTATGTTTTGGTTCTACGAAAAGTAGAAACACAACTCTTATTTTCTTACTCTCTCAGTTTTTATATAAATATCTTGGTCCGAAAATGAGCGAAAAATAGAAATTGTGTGCTTTAAATTGTTTTATTTTATTACTACCAAAAACCATGGTTTTTGTGATGACGTAGTATGTGCATAGCCCTTGAATCAATTTAATGCTACTCCTTTTGTGATTCTGTACAATTTTCTTTTTTTAAACAAAATAAATTCAAATTTCGAACTATTTACTAAATGTACAGTTTGTATAAGTAAAATATATTAAACGGCGTTAAAACGGTCTGCTCCGAATCCGTTAGAGGCAAGGCCCTGATTAGTAAGATGCTCCAAACTTGAATATTAGAACGATTAAAAGTTATAATTTAATTATTTTTAAGTTTATTTTATTTTATTAATCAATTATTTTATTAGTTTAATTACATGTATGCATGTATGTTAGAAGTATCGTACTTGCAGGCCAAAGCCTATGCACACTTCGTAACAATTTACTTTACCGCTTACTCTTCAGGGATACACTATACAGACAAGTCTGAGTGTACCCTTTGAGTTTGCAGACTTGTAAATTATACTTAAACTTTACTTGGGAAGTTATACCTATTGATTTCAGACTATCTTAAATGTCGCGCTGTTTGAGACCCCTGGGTTTAGTTTCTGGTTAAGAAACATTTTACTGCTTGTTACCCAGGCCATGGTGCTCAGAGTATCTTCAATCTCTATGATGTGTCAAATCATAGCCAGAGAAGACTCTATGTCACCTCTACAGTACCTGCCTACATTATGGGACTGTTTTCTATGGTACGTCCTCCGTCAGTGCTATCGAATTGAGGAAAAGAGGATACAATATAGGGATGGTACAAGTTCTAGAAAGCGTACCACTTTGAGCAAGGGAACTCTCTCCCTACTAAGCCTCGGCTCTGTCACGTTCAGAGTGCTCACATACTCCAGGGAGTACATGCCTCTGTTCACAGATCTCCGTAGTCGCTCATCGTGTAGCCTCTTCTTACTTCCCTGTCCATCCCACAATATAGCTCTATTTCCCCTCCTCTCAGCTCATTTGGAGGGACAGCAGAAAAACAGTCCCGTGAGAGACCAGTGGATTAGAGTATCTCGCATGCAAAATGTATTACTACATATGCTTTTCGCTCATCGATAACTCGTATCTCGACGTGCACCGTGCACCACTGAGCCCACTAGCCTTCCTTAGTTTAATTATATATTAATTATATTTACGTGTTATTTATATTAAAAACACGAGCCAAATTAATTTCGTTGTTATATTTTCAATTTAAATTTCAGGTCATTTCATCAGTTGCTCTATTGTTTTGTTATAATCAACCAAAGGTGAACTGCTCATTACGCTCAAATACGAAGGTATAATTTAAATGAACATTTTAAAATATTGTAAACTTTAAGCTTGGTTTCCAATTTTTTCTGGATTTATTTGAAATTTCAGGAATCATATTCCGTTTGCAACGTATAGTCACTTTGATTTATTTATTGTTTATGATGCAAATGCTTCACTTTAGAATTCTTTGAGCGGCGTTAAAAAGATTATTTGTAACTATTTATTTCCGTCTTCTGCGCTTCTGCCCTATTTCAAATTTCAATGTTGACCAACAAACTTGAATACATAGTTTGCATGACCCGAATTTTAAAAAGTCTCTTAGTTTCTTTCATGTAACTGCTTCATTTAATTGTGTTCTGCTTTGAAATGTTCTACTGTCTTAATGCAAAATAACATCAGGAAAATAAATGGTTTCCTTCAACAATCCAAACTAACAATGTGATACTTTCTAAACAATTTATTTTCTATGCCATACCGTGTTGATATAGGCATCGAATAGTAGAAGAGGTAGAAAGGGAGTAAGGTTTCGTAATTTAAGCGTCGCCACAATAGGGTTTTAATCTTTAGCAGCTGTTTTCATCCTCTTTAAACCATTTTATTACTTTAAGATCGTTTACACAGTAACAAAATTTCAAAGTACTTTAAAGTGAACTGCTCAAGATGGGGTCGAGGTAAAATTTTTGTTTTTGTGTGAGGTAGTTTTACTTTAATTAAAATTACTTTTACGCCGCTTAGAAAATTTGAATAAATTTTTATTGTTGCTCATAGGTAAAGTAAGATGAAAACCATACCAATAAGATACGTGCTATATTATAAACAACAAAAATGCTACAATTATGAGGGTTTTACACACAGTTTAATTAAGAGACGGTACATCTATTACGTCTTCAAAAATTCGAAATTTTGGACCCCCACCCCCAATTTTTTGGTATGTAAAAGGATAGGCACCTTGAACCCTCTCCTCCCATTTTTAAGACGTAATAGATGTATGCTCCCTAACGTGACATGTAAAGAATTCTAATCAAAGAAATTCGTCCAATTGATTTAACTTCAACGCCGGTTACTTACAATTGCAAAGCACCTTACAATCCGCCATAACTAGTTGCAATGAATTTCAGAACCTAATGTAATACAAGTAGCCAAACTCTGAGTATAAAGTTCCTCTAATTTTATTTCCACGTCAATAAATTGTTTTGTCTTGAAATATTTGCTTTCAAGATTTAATAATTACTATTCAAAAATTGTGAATTAATTAATTATGCTTTGATTGCATTTTAGGTATTTATATTTAATTCTAATGTTGACTAATTAAACTAACAGTTAACATATAATATTTTTAAAACTGCAACCTGGTTTTAAGATTAAAATATCCGAGATTTTCACTCCTCCAAACCGGTCAAAATTTCTTTTAAGCTCTACTTGCCTTTTCTTTACTGTCATTCTGACTTAACCATTTTAATCTTTGTTGCGTATTTATTTTCAAACTTTAGGAATAGTGGAAACACAATCCTCATTTTGTTACCATCCTGTTTTGAAATGTATTGGTCCAAAAATGAAAAAAGAATAGGAACTGTCTTTTAAAATATTTATTTGAGCTTTTTCCAATTTTAATGAATTCTTTGAAGATTTTTAGATCCACTCCCTCGGTTGTATTTCCGGCCTTTGTAAGGAAAAGAGAAGGGCAATCTCGATCATATTGACAGATATCAACGCCGTTTGGATTATAAAATCACCTGATTAGAGTCTACCTTTCCTAGATTGAGTTAAGTTGGTGTTTTTGGTGTGTGTTATTGATATTCTTGTTAATTAACTGAATTTAACAACAAAAAGTCATTTTAAGATTAATAAACTGAAATGCTTTCATTTAATTCCAATTCAATTTGGATTATTTTTAAAACTAGTGGTTTAAAAATTGAGACTTTCTAACAAAATACTTTTCAGTCTCTCCTGGCATGTTTTATAGTTTCAGAATTCCACTATTTAAAATTAAATCCCAGTTTTCCATTTTGTTTTTAAATTATTGGATATTCAGATTGAAAAATGAAACCCTACTATCTACTCACAGCCACATTTTTAATTTTTTTGAAATTTTGACTGAGCAAGTGTTGGTGTCTATAAAATTTAAAAAAAAACAAAAATTTGAATATTTTAAATTCTAGTTGTTTTTGAATTCAGAATATTTGAAAATGATTTTTCATCCAAAATACTTAACGACAAAATATAGGTTCGAGAACTAGCGATGAAATGGTCAAGCCGAGAAGCAAATTCCCTTTATTTATTTTAAAATTTAAACTGAGTTACTACACTTTCAAAGTCAATTCTGTTCGTGGCTCCAAGTCTTAATTTGATTTGTAGGTAATTTTATCAGCTTCCTTACTCCAGCGTTTGTTTTATAAAGACAAAAGATAGGAGCAGATTTTAGTTAAACGTCATTTATTAATTTATGGGATAACATACTAGTGGTCATTTCGCGGATGATTCAATTCATAGCAGTTTACTTTGAATGGATACCTCTAAACAAAAATTTCTGAACAATATTTGATCAAACATTATCGTTAAAATTTAAAACAGAAAATTAAATTGGTTTTTTTAATATTCCTGAACCATTGCTTACTTACAAGTGATGGGAATTCAGTTTAGGAAGTATCAGTAGCGTTAGTTAGTAGAAGTTATGTAAAAAGATATGAATTTTCGAATGCATCTAATCCAAGGTATAATTGGCACTTATTATACTCAAATGCAATAATTTGATAGTAAAATTTTGAATAATATTAAAACTTGAAAATTGGGGTATATCATATCCTTTCACTATCAACATGTTTTCTCATTTTTCCTGGAATGAGTCTATGAAATAATTATCATGATTCGGCGGTGGTTTCGTGTTATCTGTAGATTTTATTCTTGTTAGTTCTCGCAGAATTATTTGAGCGGCGTTGAAATAAATATTTACAATTCCGTATTTCCTTCCCCTTCCTTATTTACATGTTTTCAACAAACTTTAAATAAATAGTTTGCATGACCCAAATAAATAAAAGAATCTCTTATTTTATTTCACATTACGGCTCCGTTTAATCGCGTACGTTTTTAAAGGTTCTACAGTCCTAATGCAAAATAATGTGTCTGTTATTCATAGTTTCGTTTAATCAATGGTTGTAGTAACAACAAAAACGCAGTTGATATGTTTGAGTAATTTTAAGAGGTAGTAAGCTTGCTTGTTGTCGCGTTAATTTTGTAAAAACAAACGATAGAATTTGAACTCAGTTCAACGACACTTATAATATTTTTAAGCAGTGTACGCGATTATGTCTCGTTGGTTAAATACAACGGAGTATCTTAAAAAATACTTAAAAAATTACTGTAATTGGGTGATCAAATCAGTAGTATTATTGTCCTTTTATCTGGAGCAATTCCACTCCTCACATTCAGTGCTTTGGTAATGAATAAGTAACTCCTGAATCCCTATTACATTCTTCAAAACTAAAATGAAGCATTCCCAGTTTTATGTAATTCATTTTGCTTTTTAATGTTCTCCGATATTTTATGATTTTTATCTCTAAAGCTTTTTGAATTTATTTTCCGGTTTAAAAGGATTTGAATATGCAGACAATTCTATTTAAACAATAAAATTCAAAATTTTGAAAACAAACCTACTGCTCAATAATCTCAAATACAATAATATTATATACGATTTTAAATACAAGTTAACTTATAAATTTTAAAACTAATATTTGGATTTTAGAATGACATCATAATATGTGCACACCCCTTGAATTTATTTATAAGTGCTGCATTTACTCTAGTGAACATTTTTGTTTTTTCACATTTAAAAAGGTAACAACTTTAAAAGTTATTACAAGGTGGCACGCTGCTGTTAGTTGTAATATTTGAACGGCGTTGAAACGATCTGCTAACAAGGTCGTCCCAGGCAATTTAATTTATTATAATATGTAAAGAGATCTTATTTCAAATTATTCAGGGGATGCAAATTTTTATTTAAATGTTTTGGTCTACATGAAAATTACGTAGAGGACGAAAATACGAAATTAGAAAAATCCGGCGCTTTGCGCCGGATTTGTCGACCGGGGGCGGGCCCGAAGTAGATGCTGAGCTTCAACAAAGGCTCAAGATAATTCATGTAGCGCTAAAAGTCGATATAAGATTTATGGAAGCTCCCCTAGCATGAATGAGCCATATACAAATGTAAATTGTTGATTGGATTGTGCATAAAAAAGTGACTGATGGTGCTTCAAAAAGGGTTGACATCATTTGCTGGCAAAAAGATCTATTGTCAGGGTATATTCTGGATCCCACAATACGTACGGAGTAGTCATGTAGTCAAGCGGAAGAAGTTAATATAGAAAAGCAGGCGCATTATAACCCTTGCAATCCTTACGTTTTACCATAAACTGGTACTTTAAACTATAAAATGTGAAAGACGTCATTATGGACGAGCCGTCACTATCTATAGCTCATTTACTAACGCATGTCCATAAAATGTAAAGTTGGCATTGGGGGTACCTAAAACTATATTTGTGGGACGTCATTATAGACGATCCCTCAATACCTATAAACTATATTTATATATTTGTGACATGTAGTTACAATAGTTTGGAAAAAATTTAAAAGTTGGCAAAAAACCATGATATTTGTGGGACGTCATTATAGGCGATCCCTGAACACCTATAAATCATATTGATATATTTGTGACATGTAGTTACAATAGGCTGGAAAAAATGTAAAAGTTGGCAAAAAATTATGATATTTGTGGGACGTCATTATGGACGATCCCTAAACACCTATAAACCATATTGATATATTTGTGACATGTAGTTACAATAGTTTGGAAACAATGTAAAAGTTGGCAAAAAATTATGATATTTGTGGGACGTCAATATAGACGATCCCTGAACACCTATTAACCATATTGATATATTTGTTACATGTAGTTATAATAGTTTGCAAATAATTTAAAAGTTGGCAAGGGGGTACCTAAAACTATGATGTTTGTGGGACGTCATTACGGACGACCCCTGAATACCTATCAACTATATAGATATAATGGCGACATGCAGTTAAAATTAGTGTGAAATAATTTTAAAGTTGGTAATGGGAGTACCTAAAACTGTAAACTGTGGAGGACGTCATTTATGGACAATCCGTCACCATCTATAGCCCATTTACTTAAGCATATCCTTGATCTGTAGTAATGAATAGGAATCCGTAAAATAGTGAGGAAGGAGAATTCCGAATGCCTGAGCTAGTATTCGAAGAGTGGACCCCCGTCATGAGAACGCATATTTTCCAATTTTACATTGCAGTGTCAAACCAACGACCACTATACCAGTCTGCCCTATAAACGTACATATGTCAGCAGTACATTTACTTGTAATGGATATTGGTGAAAATTTTCCATGTGTATTTCTAACGGCAAAACTTGACAAGCTCTCAGCTCCATATGTACCTTCCATGTATTTTTCGCCCTTTTTTTTTATCTTGAAACATGGATTTTATTCTTTGTCCGTTTAACTGTTAATTGCGAACAAACTATAACTTTAATAATAACCAAAAACTATACAGCACTTGTGGCTCGCTTTTCTGGGCGATTAAAATTGGTTTCAATTTAATCGCTTAAAAAATGCGACCTGTAGCGTGCGACCAACACCCTTGGGACAGACAGACAGACAGACAGCAAACACCAGACCAATAGATGCTTGCTCAGCATCTAAAACACCAGACCAATAGATGCTTGCTCAGCATCTAAAAACCAATTTTTACGCCGCTCTAAGAATTCTTTTGTAAGGAACTTACCGCTACAGACAAATTTCGTGAGTAGATTGTAAATGCATATGGAGGGTAAAGTATTAAAATGGCATCGTTCCATTCTGTGTTTAAATCAAAACGGTATCCTTTTGTTTTTAGCTGCATACAGTCTTTACACAGGGACGGCAAGTAAGACGTAATGCATTGTTTTATTGGTATGATACATAAATGACGTCACGTAAATTAGAGATCTTCCAACAATGATGGTATGGAAACATCACATTTTAGGAATCCTAGGACACCACTACATATCAGCAGCTTATCCATTATGTAAATGGCTATCTTCATGTTCTACACGGGGTGATCGATATCCAAGTATACCTAATTACCCTACACGTGATCTCATTTATGGACGATCCCTTACCAATCTTTTAGAACCTACCCATCCTCATTTCTTTCTGCATTACGTCTTACTTGTCCTCCCTCTTTGAAGGCTGTCTGCAGCTAAAAACGTAAGGATACAATTATGCTTTTATAAAAAATAGAAGAAATTCGTTTTGATTTTAACAAAAAGTGAAAGGATACCGTTTGGATACTTCACCCTCGATGTTTAAATTAACTAATTTCAAATATTCAGCAAACCATAAGGTCTGAAAGCATGTGTATAGTTTTAGGACATTTATCAATTTAAATTTTACAGTTGTATACAAGTATTCGTATTTGAATTTGGAGCCTAATAATCAGCAGTGTAAGACACGGAGCCGGTGACCGGTAGGACCGATTGCACTGACCGGAGGTCCGGTCAGTTCTATACTTTTGAGACAAGCTCAGGACGGCCTGTGTTAAATAATACGGAGGCTCAAATGAGGCCAAAAAGAAAGGTACGTTTCGGTCCTCGGTCACTTTTTTTTAAAGGCTCATTAGGGACCGATTGACTTGCACTGATAATCAGTTAAAATTTCTTTGATTGTAGTTTTCAATTTTCGCAGTAGTTTTGTCTGTATTTAGAAATCAATATTAATCAGAAAATAAAACTAAAAATGGGCTAAAACCTAAATATTTGCTGGCAATTTGAGGGAATATAATAATGTTATTATTCATAAACTTTTTCGATGATTTTATTTAACAGCTGCATTAACTTGTGTCAGCTTTTAATGATAATAATAATAATTTATTCATTAAGTCGATTTGGCGTTAGCCCATACAACATTGTTAAGTTTTTACAAAGTCATAATTTACAATTTGATCAAAAAGATCAAAAATGTCCTTGGTAATTTAAAGTATATTGTTGGTAAAATTTCTTGTTGTCAGCTTTTAAATGCTCTACTATCTCAATAATACAAAATAACATCAGCAAAATAAATGGCCGATTACAACATTCTATTCTAAACTCACAATGAGATTCATTCTCAAAAGATTTGACTGATACTCGAGTGAGTTTCGGCGGGGCGCAGTGATGCGATCTGTTAGTTATTTCAGTTTAACGCCACCTATGATTATTGTTTTCTTTTCTTTATTATTTTAGACTGATGTTTTTTTCAAATTTTAGTTGCTAAATGAATTTAAACGTACCAGTACCATACTACAGTACCAAAGCGCTTCTATACACGATTATCTATTTTTTTACACAACCTTACTGTTCTTAATAACATTAAAATAAACATACCAGAAACTTATGGTAATGATTTACTTTAAAATTTAAAAGTAGTGACTAGACGCATGAAATTAGTTCCGTAGCAATTTGTCCAAATTTATTTTTTGGAATTGGATAAAGTGTTGAGCTTGCTTTAATCAAAAATAATATAGTGAACAAAACTGGACATGTACAAAGTTAATTTTAGATAACGTAGGCTTTATTTGTCAAATAAATTCTCTCTCTCTGATGTTGCAGCTTGTAGCTGTAGCTGTTAAGGACAAGGATCACATTGAGCTAATCTCACAACTAATGTACAATCGAGGCTCTCAGATTTAATCTTTTGAATGTTGAATTTACGTTTGTCGGTAATGTTAAAGTTTTCATTGCGTGACTAGGGTTGCCGTTGACATAGCAGAAGGCTACGTACACAATATAAGTATGCAATGCTGTAGTTTACCCGGATTAATGTTTTGTTTAGTTTTGGCAAGGGTAATTCTCAATTCCGGGTACAGTTGTCCATAAGTGAGCGAAATATTAGAAATGTACAAGTACAAGGTAGTTTGAGGTTTAGACATGCAATTACAATTAAATACGTAACGGTAGAAAAGAAATAATTTTGTGCATTTTCGATTTAAAAATAATAATAAAATGCTTCAGTAGGAAATGGAGACTTTTTGCAATGTATGCAGACTAGAAGAGCGAAAATATAATTCGTCGGTGAAGAAGAAAATCCACATCTTTCTAAAAATGTATAAAAAGAAAAACGCATCTTTGGAAATTTGGCGGCTAAAAACTGCGGACAAACGGCGCAAATTGCAGACGAACTATTTCAGGACAGTAGTACACTTTGGTGTGTCAATTGATTGTAGATACCTGGTTTTGAATCATAGTGTGCCACACTGCACTCATATCATTTTTTTTAAAAGATGCCGGTTTGCTTTGAAACTTTTTTGGAAATATGTAGATTTGCTTCTAGACAATGTTAGAAAGATGCCGATTTGCTTCTTTACCGATAAATTATATTTTCGCCTAAATAACGAAGAGCGCCTACTGCGAACGTAAAACATTTTTTTTTAAGAATAATATTTTATTTTGATTTCGTGGAAAACTGTTCTATGGAACGAAAATAAAAAAAAATCAATTTTCTTTTTTCAAGATCTTCAAAATCATATAATATATATCATTTACTAAAATCAGCCAACTTTTTCAAAATATCATTTTAGTTTAAATTTTTTTTTTTAAAGTTCAAGTGTACCTAATATCTTACGTAATCACATGGGCAGTAAATTACGGGAATTCCTGTTCCCGAACGACAGTCTAACTTGGGAAGTATTTTACATGTAACTCTAGGATTTAACCGATTGTTACCAAAACGTCTTCTACTGACCCTAGACACTTCCACTAGTATATAGACTTGAGTGCATTTTGCGTTGTTCGCGCATAAAAGGCGCGCGCATTTTGAAAAAGTGGTCGACTTTCAAAATGGCCAAATCCTTATGGGATTTAACATGTGAAAATTAAAAAATCCAGGTCCCTTCCTGTGTTTTTTATTCATTTTTGGCAAAATCTCAAAATAACTTCAAAATACCAAAAAAAGTTGCAAAAAGTTGTAATTGCGAGTTTAAAGCAAAAACATCACAAATACGTGTTTGAAAAGTATGCCTGTCATTCATACATATCGTCGGTGAAGAATAATTCTGTCGTAAGTCCAGTCACCAGTGCACAGCCAAAATCAAGCTGTCGCAAGTCCATACGATTGGTAGCTGCTGTCGAGGTCGCTTTCGCGTTGCCCTTTGCATTGGGTGGGGGTGGTATGTTACTGACTGTATTGTACTCATAACGTACACTTAGGGGTCGTCCACAAAAGACGTAATAAGAATTCCATTTTCAGAACATTATCAATAAAAATACTTTTTGAAAAGTGCAAAATGTCCTATTTTCATGTTTTTGAAAAGTGCAAATTGTTCTATTTACATGTTTTGTAAAAGTGCAAAATGTTTTATTTACATGTTTTTCAAAAGTGCAAAATGTTTCGGAAATTGAATAATGTACGATTTGTATCATTTCAATTTTGTAGTAGACACATAATATCCTCATTGAAGAACCAAAATGACCCATATCCATTTTCCTCTAAAAGCAAACTGACCTATATCCAAAAGGTTCTAAAAACAAAATGACTCAAATCTATTTATTTTCATCTATTTATTTTTAAATTCAAAGCAAAACATTCCTGTTTAAACCTGCATCTGCACCTACTGCATTTTTTATTTCCAATGGCCTAGGCGTACGCGTGGAAATACATGGATTTGGGTAGTTTTGTTTTTAGAACATTTTGAATATAGCTCATATTGCTTTCAGTGGAAAATGGATATGGGTCATTTTGGCTCCTCACTGACGATATAGCAAATATCCTAGCCTTGGTTGCGCGTAGCAAATGTCCGAATAAAAATTGCTCCAGTGGAAAATGCTTAGGTTCCAAAAGTTTTTAAAGTTTGGATGGCAAATGTCTGTACACACTTCCACAAGCCTAATGTGAAGGTGATGTCGAAGCGCAAGCAATATCAGTACAAACATTAGCAGAGAAAGAACGTCATTATTACATGGCGTATACTTTTTGATATATGTTGTAATAAAAATCGTAGGCTAACGTTATATTTGAGACCCGCGTTGTAATAAAAACTTAACATTTCCAACCACATATGCGCAATGTTTAGGCATAGCGAACCCTTGCTTTATATTAGAGACCCCCGTTGTATTAAACCTCTGACGCCTATCCCCCGCGTTGTATTAGAGACTCGCGTTTTAATAGAGACCCGTGTTCCAGTAGAGACCCGCGTTCTAATGTAGTCCGGCCTTCTAACAGAGACCTGCGTTCTAATGCAGTCCCGCCTTCTAATAGAGACCCGCGTTCTAATGCAGTCCCACCTTCTAATAGAGACCCGCGTTCTAATGCAGTCCCACCTTCTAATAGAGACCCGCGATCTAATGCGGTCCCGCCTTCCAATAGAGACCCGTGTTCTAATGGAGACCCGCGTAGTGTTAGAAGATATGCATTATTTTTTGGAATATTTAGTTGTATATATTTGAAATAAAATCAAGATTTCAAAACTAATGTTTTTAGTTTTTGTTATTTATAAAATTTAAAAAGTTAATAAATAAAATTTATAAATAGAACATTTTGCGCTTTACAATAACCTGCAAATAGGACATTTTACACTTTTGAAAAACAGGTGAATATAACATTTTGCACTTTTGAAAAACATGTAAATAAAACATTTTGCACTTTTGCAAAACATGTAAATAGAACAATTTGCACTTTTCAAAAACATGAAAATAGGACATTTTGCACTTTTCAAAAAGTATTTTTATTGATAATGTTCTGAAAATGGAATTCTTATTACGTCTTTTGTGGACGACCCCTAAGTGTACGTTATGAGTACAATACAGTCAGTAACATACCACCCCCACCCAATGCAAAGGGCAACGCGAAAGCGACCTCGACAGCAGCTACCAATCGTATGGACTTGCGACAGCTTGATTTTGGCTGTGCACTGGTGACTGGACTTACGACAGAATTATTCTTCACCGACGATATGTATGAATGACAGGCATACTTTTCAAACACGTATTTGTGATGTTTTTGCTTTAAACTCGCAATTACAACTTTTTGCAACTTTTTTTGGTATTTTGAAGTTATTTTGAGATTTTGCCAAAAATGAATAAAAAACACAGGAAGGGACCTGGATTTTTTAATTTTCACATGTTAAATCCCATAAGGATTTGGCCATTTTGAAAGTCGACCACTTTTTCAAAATGCGCGCGCCTTTTATGCGCGAACAACGCAAAATGCACTCAAGTCTATATACTAGTGGAAGTGTCTAGGGTCAGTAGAAGACGTTTTGGTAACAATCGGTTAAATCCTAGAGTTACATGTAAAATACTTCCCAAGTAAGCCCAAGCCCTTGGCTGTATGTGACCCTTGTATTGTACCTACATTTATTATTACGACTGCCGACTGCCGACTGCCGCTGCAGCTGGAGCTGAAGCTGGACCAGGGACCAGGATCAGCATCAGCATCGGGAAAGGGTTCACATTTCAAAAGTCCAAACCATTATGTATTATTAACATTTTTACAGTCGCAGCGCACGTTACACGAACGCGTCTCACCCTAAAAATCTACAAGGCGTTGAACTATACAATAAATGTTCATATTTCATTTTATTCAAAAATGTATATTTCTGAAATCTGAAACAGTTTAACAAAATCTTCTAAATAATCCCAATAGCAGCATCTAAATCTAAATGGACCAACGTTTCAAAAACAAACTTAATTTTCCTGTTATGGTTTTGCATATCTCCTGACTCCTGTATACACTGTATACCTGCCCGTCACCCAAATTTTCTTGTCGTCAATCTTACAGGGATAATCGAAAGGCACTGCATGTCTTGCTGTACCATATAATACTTTCATAATAACCCTCAGATCAATAATCGTAATCTGGCGATTGTAAGTTTTAATTCAATTCCCTGTTAATTCTGTTTCCTTCAATAAATATGGAGATAATCTAAATACTAACAGATGCATCGGACTTTCAAGTAACTTACCGTTAAAGGAGATTTTTAAACGTACCCCCTACAGACATTTCATGTAAATGCAGACGCGGATAAAGATGCTGTGGACTTAAATTAATATATATATTTATTGTTATAAGTAAAATTTGTGAATAAAATTGTTCTAGAGTTTAAGTTTGAATATTACGGTTTAAATATATAACAAGTGGCGAGAGCGTGTATAAAACTGTTAATATCATTTTAAAGTTAATTGTTGATTGTCAGCTTTACCCAGGGAGTGCATATCCATTTTCTAGTCAGTTTGCTTGTGTGCTTTACTCGGGGAGTTAATATCATCCACCAATAACTAAGAAAGATTACAATAAAAATATTAAATGGCGTTAAAACTAATCACTCAGCTTTATATTGAATGTATTCTCGTAGAAATAAATTGGCGAATGAGTTTTTGGAGTTACAAAAAGTTTTTTTAAAATCTCAAGCATTTAATGCAAACACTGAACAAAGTGGGAGTTTATTTACATAATTATTGGCATAGACTGTATACTAGAATGAGATAGAAGTGATAGAAGAGTGACAGAAGTCATAGAATGAGGCTGCAAGGCCAATTACTGATATCAGTATACATACTGCAGCCCCTACCCTTCAAAGTTTCATAATAATAATTATGGCATTATAATACCATAAGCATAATTTCAACTATTTGACTACTGCCCTTTCCTTCGCAATATTTAATCAGCATCCCAATTCTATATAGACTGGCCGACATTGTTGCTTAAAGTTTTAGCCTAAACCGTCACGGAATCTACTAACAACAGTAAAAAAAATTGCTCGGTATTGCTACGCACTCATGGCTGCTGGAGCTGGAACTGATGTTCATTCGATGCAGTTTTAACCGTAGAAGTAAGCGATACATCGGCAGTGAGGAGTGAGGACTCCAAATGACCCATGTTCATTTTAAGTTAAAATTAAAAAGCACTATCTAAAACAAAAATTAAAATATTGGGATGCCAAAAGCATGTAAATAGAACATTTTGCACATTTCAAGAACTTGTAAATGGAATATTTTACGGTCTTGAAAACACATGCATGCAATTGAAACATTTTTCAGTTTTCCAAAGAAAGGACATGGAACAGTTTGAAAATTTTAAAACGGCGTAAATCGAATATTTTATACTTTTCGAAAACACGCAAATGAAAAATTTGATACTTTAAAAATACTAGTAATTAACTTTTTATACATTTACCTCATTCAGTTTATTTTTGACATAGCTTAATTTATCTCCAGCCTAGACTGGATGTGTTTCATTTTGATTCTTTACTCGCAATATTGAAAAATTTGTAAACCAAAAATTACAATTTTAAACACCGTGAACTATAAAAACAACAAAAAACCACACTTATTAATGTTCACACAGTTTAACAAAATAATCTAAATATTCCTAATTGCAGCATCTAAATGGACCAAACTATCAAAGAAAAATTTATTTTCCTGTTTTGATTTTGCATATCTTCATGTGTACACTGTACACCTGCCCATTACCAAAATTTTCTTGTCGTCAATCTCACAGTGATAATCCAAAGGCACTGCATCTCTTGCTGTACCATTTATTATTTTCAGAATAATCCTCAGATACAAAAAATCCTATCTACACATGTATTACATTTTAAAAGTATAGAAATTGCAAGTTTTGGATACTTTTAAAATTGTAAAATTTTATTAAAAAGTGCTATCTAAAAGTATATCAATAAGTGAATACTCGTACAATGTTTAAAAAGCTGCATTATTTGAACTTCCGACTTCCGATGGTGCCCATCCCCACCTTCAACGCGTTCATTAAAAGTAGATAACCGAATTTGCAGCTTAAATCCTTAGATAGAATGAGTAACCAGTGTCAATACTGACTTATTGTTATTTAGCCCTGAAAGAGTCACATTATTACTTTTTACATTTTTATTCTTTTTACAATAGAGTAACATTCCGGAGGAGAGAGACCGTATTTAAATTTTTCGTCTTTAATTCTGCTGCATGTAAATGATGTTTTTTTTCTCTAATGCAAATAAACTCACCCATGCAGCTAAAATGATTTAGAAAAAAGTTTAAACCATAAAAACGCCAATCTTTAATTTGGTTTACATTTTAAAAATTCCCATTACACAAGTTTTTTAACGCTTTAAAAAATGATAAAAAATTTCACAAGGTAGGGCATAGGGTGATCTGTTAATTTATGCCGACTGCTGTGCATGATGAAGCTTATTTTATTTGAATGGTTTCAAAACATCCTACATATAAATTTGTCATCTTTTCAAAGTATAATAAAAATAGCGAGTTTTCCATGCTTTTAGTAATGTTTAAATGTACATATTTAAAAATGCTTTTTAAAAAGTAGCAATAGTTAGATACTCGTACACCGCTTAAAAAGTTTCCTTACTTTTATAAATTCTCAAACTGCCAATGTGCTTGGGCTCAATCATTTCAAAACCGCACCGCAAATAATACGAACGTCGGTCATAGTTTGCATCTAACGCCGAGTTGATTCCTACCTTACCCCGCTTTCATTAAATGTCGATGACCAAATTTTGCAATTCCATAGATGTTATGAGTTACCATTTTACTTCAATACGTATTATTATTGCTATTCCTAATACAGCTGCACTATTTCTTCTGTTTTTCATTTAGAAGGGAGTAGGAATAAACCACGAGGAGAGAAAGTAATGGTGATGGTAAGTTTTAATTCAATTCCCTCCTAATTCTGCTTCCTTTAATAAATATGGAATTGTAAGTTTTATTGTAATAACAAGAAATGAAGCGACTGAGCTCCGCATACCTGAGCATTACGAACATGCATTAATACTGCTTATAAGTACATGCTCAAAATTACTTGGTTATATGAATGTAATAGAAGCAGTTGATGGTAGCTACTCTTCATACGTGATCCTGTGACTGTATTGATAAGATGGTAAGTGTACATAATGATTAAATACCTTGGTCAGTCCAATTGAATAGAAGCAGGGGAAGCTCGGGCAGGAGGTTATTTCATGAATGCGGAAAATAATAACAAATTCCCATTTCAAAAAGGACCGCGACGTCTTCGACTGCGACTTGTCTTAAAGGCTCAGCTCTATTGTAACGAATGCGTTGCATTTAACACGTACGTACATACCTATATATTCGTGCATTCATTGGAATGGTCCGTAAATGATGGCATCCGCTAGGTGGGTGAGTCCTAAAAACCTCTCCATCAAATATAAATAAGAAAGGCATTGTTACATAATTTGTCATTTCTTTGTGAGGGTGGGTGGGTGGGTCTATCGTAAAAAGGCATGTCATCGATTCGATGACATCATGAATGGACCAGGCCGTATAATGCACTTCCTTTATTATATAAAAATGATACCTGCTGTCACGGCTGTGTTAATAAAATTATAAAAAGAAGTAATACCTACATTTATTTAATATAATATGGAGCGTAAATGAAAGTACCCCTGGACGACGTCTTGAATATATGTATATGTATTGCTTTTCCGATTGGCCAGGGTAATGTATGGTCAGTCCTGAAGCCTGCTGACTGCTTTGCACTCCATTTTATATGACATTTAAAATTTTAAATAATTTGCCTGGCCGAATTTGTAAACGGCAAAAAAGCATTTCATTGTATGTACAAAACAATAATTATACAATATTTAATGGTTGTTTGTCACCGTGTCTGGTGACAAAAACTATTGCATTTCCGGTGTAAATAAATTCATTTACTATTACTTTCTTGATCGTGGGCCGGGAGCTGAAATTTGTTCACATTTGTTTTTTTTTATTGCAGGTGTTACATTTGGAAAACTTAGAATAGTATTATAAGTGGCGTCAAGAATATTCAAAAGTTTAGCTTATGAAACAGTGATCACAAAAATAATTTAAATTGCATGTGTTTCATTTTAATTCTTTACTCGCAATATTAAAAAATGTGTAAACACAAAATTACCATTTCAAAAACCGTAAACTATAAAAACAAATAAAGTCCACACTTAATAATGTAAATAGAAAATTCACAGAGTACAGAAATACAAAGACACTTCGCGTCACAGTTAAAGCCAAATTCAATAAGTCGCAGCTTATACTGCAAACACTGAGAAGTGCTAATTCAAAATCCAAAGTAAAATCCCATTTTCAATATAATTGAATTTTTAGTATATTTATTCCTCGAGAGAATTTATGTAATGTTATGCAAATCTTTCTTGGTCAATATTTTTAAATATGTTCATGCAGTCATAGCGCTAAGCGTCCGACACTTGCCATAGGACCACGACCGCGACTGTAACAGTCTAACTTGTGTAGCTAATACCATAAATAATAATAATACATAAGAAGGTAGGAACTTTAAACTGAAGACAGTATGTAGGTTTAATTTATTATTTATATCAATAGAAGCATGCTGGGCAGAATTAAAAACTCAAATTATGGTATCTACATAACTACATCCCACGGATTTTTAGATTGTAAGTTTTTGTCTTTTATTCTGTGGTATGCAAATAAAACTTTTAATTCTAACGCTAATCCACTCACCTATATGTATCTCAATTTTTGTAAATAGAAAAATAAAATTATAAAAACATCAATCTGTAAGTTTTTACATTTTAAAAAGCTACATTACAGAGGGTTTTGAAGGTCTTAAAAAAGATGCAAAATTTCACAAGTTTTGGTTTCGAATGATCTGTAAATATGAAGACATGTGCTCGCTGAAGCTTATTTTATTTAAAGGGTTTCAAAACATCCTATCTACACATTTATTACTTTTTCAGCGTATCGAAGTAACAAGTTTTGTATGCTTTTGAAATTGAGAAATTTTATTTAAAAATGTTTTTCAAAAAGTAGTAATAACTCGCAATATACTCGTACACTGCATAAAAAGTTGCATTAATTTAACTGACGGCTAACCATGTTAATTTCTAGCCAAGCCGCCCTCATTAAAAGTAGATAGCCGAATTTGCAGCTTATATCCTTATACATGTTATGACTATAAGTAACCACTGTATTTCAGTACTTATTGTTATTCCTGAAACAGCCGAAGTATTTCTTTTTACATTTAATAAAATAATATTCATACGTGATCCTGTGACATTGAAACGTTGCTGAATTTACTCAATCAAATTGTTACATAATTCGGCCAGTCCAATTCAATAGAAGCAGGCGAGGCTCGGGTATCAAGTTATTTCAGGAATGAGGAAGAATGCAACTAATTTCCAATTTCTAAAGACTTATCTTAAAGCCTTAGCCTGTTGTAACTTGTATGATATGCTCCTACATATAATGCAAGTAAGTAGTTACACTTCCAGTTCTAATTTTAAAAGTGATACCTGCTGTGACAGTCTTATCTACAAAAAGTAATAATCAATACATTTAATTAATTAATATGGAGTTCGAATCCAAATACAATGGAGCACATCTTGAATGTAGATTGCTTTCAGATTAGCAGAATTGCATGAATGGACTGGTCCAGGAGCCGACCGAGTGCTTTGCATTCCTTGCAATCTTATCACGTAGGAGTTATCCGTCAATGATGCTTGGGAAAAAGACAAAGGAATTACCCTCTCCCTCCCTTCCCTAGGTTAGCATTTGCAGATTAAAATGTCATGCGAAGTTTACATAGGTCAATTCCCCCTCCCTCACTTAAATCTTAACGTCATTGTGGGACGCCCTCATATGAATTCGCCAAGCCAACTTTATAAACGGCGGTAAAGCACTTCCTTGTCCTTTCCCTTCTAAATATAGGTTCAAATTCAAATGAAGAAGCTGAGGACTTCTCAAACACTCGATTGGATTACTTGAGACAGTAAACATTAAAACTGAAATAAAAGTGTGAAATAAAATCGAAATAAAAGTCTTCTAAAATAAAAGTTGAAAAGTGTTAGCTAAGAAGCCGAATAAACTGAAAATAAAGTTTGGTATGTGTATAAATATAATTACTACTTTACTACTATTATATTTTATTTATTAAAAAAATGATTAGCTTAAATAAAATATCTGTATATAATAGTGTTATAATTAGATTGTCAATATTGTGTAGGTAGATATATTAAAAGTAAATTAGCTCTTCGTAATTATCAATTTCCTACTGGATTTTATTTGGTATTTTGTATTTCTCTCTGAGCGCAAGGATTGCGTATAGAATAACTAATTCCCAAGTGGCGTGAAAATCAGTCATTTGGAACTCCGGGACTTTTGCGGAAATTGTTCTAGAAAATCCAGAAATAAACTGGATCTGTGTAGTGGGTAGAGTTTTAGAAAAAAAAGTATGCTAAAATAGCCAAGAATTTTGTGAACAAAACCTAGAAAAAGTTGTAAAACGTGGCTTGACTACTCTAATAGAAAAATAAAATAAATTATTTCCTCCTTTGCAAAAGAATTGTTCTGTATGTGTACTAGTTCAATTAAAACTCCATTGTAAAACTTTATCGTGATAAAAGCCGGAATACGGGAGTGAATTATTAAAAAGAAATTATTCGCAATTTGTTAAAAATTTGTTAACTTTAACGTCGTCAAAAATTGAATTCTTGGGACTTGGCTACCCCCTGTGATTAAAGTGAAGTTACAAGAAATTTAAAAAGTTTAACATCTTAAATAATGTTAATAAATGTTTCCCGGGAAGAATCTTTTCACAGATTTGAGTCTCTCAGTGAATATAAGTTTTAAACTAAAGTGACAACCGGACATACATGATACAAAGGGAGATGATACTAAACTAAACATTCCATATTCCATCCCTTAATGTTGTCAAGTTTATTTTAAAATTCATCTACTCCTTTCACTTCACATTTTAAATTTAAAAATACCTACGTCATTTGTGAAAGTCGTTACCGGCTGCTTAAAGGAACGGAATTGCACCAAAGGGGTCTTAATGTGACTGAATGTAATAAACTACAAGCAACACAGCTAGCTAAAAAAAAGTGTAAAGAAAAAGTCCCGCAAAAGTATAATTCTAACGCCGTTTAATTCCAAAAGAATTCCTGTATTACTCCTTAACATCCCCTATCGTCTCAACAAGTAAAGAGGCCCGTCAAGTGTGTTACCTGGGTGTGCTAAAAAAAGATTCATTTTCACGCGTATGTACGCGAGTTGTATTAAATACACAATATCATTCAGCTCTCAACTTAGTGTAAATACTGCGACACCCCCAAGACAAGAGTTTTAAAGAACCGGAGAACGGAGACAGAAAATACCCACAATAATTTCACAATAAAATTCACACGTCCAAGGTACGTACACATGCTCCGCTAGACAGAACCCTTAAATAAAATCCTAGTACCTACATAGATGTAAAAGATTTTTTTCTACAATTGCCAAAAAATTGTTTTTAATTTATAACACTACTGGATGATACTTATTAGTTCTTTCAGCAAATTACTTAAAAATGTACTGTAGAATATCTTTATAACAGTTCTCACTAGTACGGCCTTTCATATATATACATACTTACCATACTTGTTCTCCCCGACCAAATCCATTAAGCTTTAATGCTTTGTGTTTCATATGTCTTCCCTAACCACAATTACGGTTTTCGCCCCTACACGTGAAATAATCATTCACGCTAGCCATTGTTATCATTACAAAGTGACTTCCTAAATCGGTTCTAGAATTTTTAAAATATTTTTGTCGTTTCATCTCAAAATTCTTACAATTTTTTCTAATATTCCTATTTTTTGTTTCACATTGAATTAACTTACTTACTGAATAGTTACACTGGGATCCGTAGGCAGTGAGAAATATTATGTAAAGTGTTTGGTGGCATTGGGTTGGGGAACAAGACGGAAGGTCAATATAGCAATGAAATCATTTGATTAGTTTGTTAGCGTACTTTTGAACATTACTACTATTTGCATTTCGGCATACAGCTATTTCCGCATAGGCATTTTCCTCCAGGACTTTCTCCTCCCAACTTTGTACTACATACCACATCACCAATCAATTTTAAAAACTGTCGCGATTGACTGTACAAACCTTCATAAACTCGTTTTGTTCCCCAATTAAATTGTTTTGAAAGAGGGAAATCTTCTACTTAATTAATAAATATTTAAACTAATTCAATCCCACCCATTAAAATATTTTTAGTTTGAAAAATGTTTATACCTATAATTTAAAAGATTTTTTTTACACTTTCGTACTTAAAATAACATATCGTCTGTGAAGAATCAAAATGACCCATATCCAATCTTAGCTGAAAATAATATCAGCTATCTACAACAATATTCAAATATGTCTTGAGAGTATTTAAATAGAAAATTGAACACTTTTCAAAAACATAGAATTAGAACATTTTGCACTTTTTTGAAAACATAGAATTAGAATATTTTTCATTTTTTCGGAAGCATAGAATTAGAACATTTTGCACCTTTTAGATAACATGGAATTAGATTATTTTGCACATTTTTGGAAGCATGGAATTAGAACATTTTGCACCTTTTAGATCACATGGAATTAGAACATTTTGCACATTTTCGAAAACATGGAATTAGAACATTTTGCACCTTTCATAAACTCCTTATTTTCATTTTACGCATGTTTTTTATTTTGTTTTTATGACATAGCTCAGTTTGACTCAAACTTAAATTGGATATGGGTCATTTTGGTTCTTCACAGACGATATAAGTGATTTAAATTTTGATTAGCAATTAATTAACTCTTAATTTAAGCTTGTAGTAGAAACTTTCACTTTTTCAAACCATTTAAAAAGAATCAACGCCACTCAGAATGAATTTACCCAAATTGCACGCGCAGAGTACGTGCAGAATGTTGAACTACACTGGGGCTGTATACGCATTTCAGGATTTCCCTAGGAAAAATCCTTTTTTTGTGCACCTATTAGTGCACAAAAAAAATTAAGTTTAAACATCCTTTGATTTCTCAATTAGACTGCATCGGTATCGGCAAGTGTGCTGTATGTAAATATTAAAAATGTAGTCGAGCGTATAATACAGTTTGCTTTCTATTGCTGTATAAGTATGTTTATGTACTAATTATTGTATATATTATAGAACGACTAGACTTTAAGATGGAAATGTCTCAGGTGGAAGAACTTCGATTTCAGGTTGCCATGCACACAAAAACAATTCGGCAACTGAAACAGTCATTAGAAGTTTATGAGAAGATTGAGCAGAGACCTGGACCAGCCGAGCCTAAGACACATGACCAACTTAAGAGTAATAACTAATTGCGACCGCAAATACGTTTTCTCTCTTTTGTGCCGCTTTTTGCATGATGCTAAATTATCCTGTATTTTTTTTCAACTATTTATATTAGGTATGCTTTTTTAAATTTTAATTATTGCTGTGGAGAAAATGCCAAGCAAATAAGTCAAAGAGTTAGAAAAATTGATTTTTTCCTAAACCACAAATTATTGTAAAATATAGTAAAGGCCGCCCATTGATTTTAAACCTGAACAGAATTCATGTAATGAAATTGCGAAACATGAATTTTACCAATTCAAATTCAAATCCAGACATTAGACATTTTTATTAGGGAACTCTTGTTTGTATTTTATAAAAGAATTACTATGAAACATTTCTTTAATTTTTTAAAAGTTTTTAACTGTTCTGAAAAATATACATCGTTCTTACTATGTCTTAATGGCAAGCGCAATTGCAGCACCAGTTGTGATAAATATTTACTTTCTGACTTCCTTAAATCAGTGCATAGCAATAGCAGTAACAAATTGATTTTATTCCATAGAATATTATGAACACAAGCTTCTGAATTATCAACTTAAATACCACGATATGGAAACGAAGTATCAAAAGATGAAAGAAAGGTACCAGAGTAGCATAGACTTGTTGGGAGTCAGATATGCAGAACTGGAGTGTACCAAACAAATAAATGTAAACTTAGAAGATGAAATTAAGTATTTGAAAAATGAAATGAGCATACGGATGCAAAAAACTAAGAAAAAAGGTAAGTTTAGTTACTTTACATTACTTTCTAAAATATCTGATTAATAAGTATTCAATTTTATTGTTAATGATTTCATTAAAGTAAAAAGAGGACTTAGGGTTTAAGGATGCGATAGGAAATACTTAGTTAAAAATAATACAAATTACATTTTTAATACTACTTCTTTTCAGTTCCAGTTTTTACATTTAGTTAAATATATCAGACATCTTACACGTTAAATTTATGTTTACGTTTTATTTTGGTCGTTCACTCAAGTGGCATGCTTTACCCATGTTTTCATTAAAATTTTTAGTGGCTGTGGACAAAGTGGAGGTGGACTTAAACAAGTCGATGGACGAAATGTCCTTAAACTCAAGTATGGATGTAGATGATGAGCCAAGAGAAAGAAAATATGAGCGGCAAGGTTGGTTTCTTTTATTTATGCTTGTAAAAATAAACTACTACTAATAAAAACACGAAATATGGTATATATTAATAAATTCGTAAAATAAAACAGAGGGAAGTAATTCAAGGGGAAAATTTAGTAATAGTATTTACGGGCTACCACTAAACGACTTTATAATATGCTTGAGTTATATTCAGAAGAGTATGTTACTATAAAAACATACATATTGTATGTGAAAAATTAAAATGACCCGCATTAATTTTTACCTAAAAGCAAAATGCCCTATCTACAAAAATAAAACATGTCATGGTCTTGAAAAGATGATATCACGTAGAACTTTTGACACGTTTCAAAAAAACATGTAAATAAAACGTTTTGCGGTTTTTAAAACCACGTCAATAGAACATTTTGCATTTAAAAAAACTGTAAATAAAACATATTGCACTTTTCAAAAACTCGTATTTAACATATTGCAATAACTTATTTCTTAACTTGTAATAAACATAGTATATTACAATTCTAAATTAAATTAGATAGTGGTCATTTTGATACGTAACAGGTGATAATATTATTTGTTTTCATCTCTCTGGTACTTTATTTTGTGAATGCAAGCAAAGCACAAAAAATTTAAAATTTCTTATTATTCCTCATACTATTCAAATTATTTAAAATAAAAACTTTTTTGGATTTTTGCAGTTGATGAGGTAAACAACATTAAATTTAAAAGCTCCAATCAGGAAAATGAAGATGATGATGATGAAGAGGAGGTGGAGGAGGAGGGAGAAGATGACTCCGATTGGGAGCCGACTCGGACGTCCTCATCCAACAATAAGTGAGCATAATTTAAATTCAGAAACACTTCATAATTTTTTTGTCCAAAACCGCAACATTCAAAATTTTTATTATGTTTCATATTTTCCTCAAACTTTAAAACTTTGATTTCAACGGCCGGTGCCGGTGCCCAATTTTAATTTTTAAAACAACAATCGATCTGTTGCGACGATTACCATCCAAATATTCAGGCACATCGGAACCAGGGGGGCAAGCGGGGCAAAGTGTCCTCCTTGAAAGTTAGTAGGTGGCAAGGGAAATGCTTTTGTTCCCCGCTCACCTTGAGAATTTACTAATATACTATAATTTAAAATTCATGATCTAAAAAGAGGTGCAAAATGATAAGTATTTTTATGAACGGCATTAAAACATAACAACGCAAAATTTACAGTTATCTGTTGTGCTTGCACATTTTTGACGCTCGTAAAATTGCCAAATATGACAACTTTCTAGTTTTAAGTTTCAAATGTGATGGATCTTTGTGATGGACTTGGTTAACAAAATATGTTCCTTAATAATAATGGCATTGAAATTTAAGTAGTTTATTGTTAGCCAAATAAAATCATTTCAGTGTTTTATATCCGTGCCTCCGTTGGAGGGTCATTTATAAAATGAATCCGTCATTTCATAAATATCTAAAATAGTATGTCTTGCACACAGCAGTCAGCGTAGTAGAAACCATGGACAGAGTAGGTTAGATAGCTCAAAACCTTTAACAAGAATTACCTCCTGGGGTATCGGTACCACGGGGCAAAGAGGCAGCGTGCTCCCGAAAAAGTAGTAGATTGGAAACGTGTGTGGTTGTGCTACTAAGATTTTGAGATTAAAATTTTTATTCAACAATTAATAGTACCGATCCACAATAAATAGAATATTTGCAAGAACGAAAACCAAGCGTCAGATAGAAATACGGCAGTCATTTTAAGATTAAGAAAATTTCTATATTATTATATATTTAAATCCGGTAAATTATGCAGATAGGTAGTAATTATTATGCGTTTTTTCAAAATTCTGGGAGGGGGCAAGCGCCTCAGATTAGGTAGTACGCGGAACTTCAATAGTACCCAGAGGTATGAGGACACATATTTGGGCTTAGAGCAGTGGCAGTGATCATTCCCAATCAGTTTACTTTATATTTTGTATAGGTATCTAATTTCCTACCTAAAAACCTTTAATACAGTGATAAATATCGTCTGTGAAGAACCAAAATGACCCATATCCAATTTAAACTACAATCAAAATGAGCTATGTCATAAGACACATAAAATTCAAAAAATGCGTAAAATGTTAATAAGGAGTTTTTTGGAAAACGTAAAATGTCCTATTTACATGTTTTTGAAAAGTTGCAAAATGTTCTAATTCCATGTTTTTCGAAAAGATGCAAAATTTTCTAATTACATGTTTATGAGTAAGTGCAAAATGTTCTAATTCCATGTATTTAGAAAGCGTAAAATGTTGTATTTAGATATTTTTGAAAAGTGCAAAATGTTCTATTTAAATTCGCTCAAGGCCTAATTGAAAATTTTTGTAGATTGTTGATACTGTGTTTAGCTAAAAATCGAAATAGGTCATTTTGGTTTTTCACAGACGATATAAAGTTTTTGCGTTTCCTATTAAGTATCCTAATACGTGTGCTAAATGAAGTGCTTTGCTTGCAATTAATAGGCAATACTTATACTAAATTATTGTATGACTGGATGCAACAACAATAATGACATTTAAATAATTTTAAATGGATGATTAATTTTTAGACGAAGAGTTAAAACGAAGGGGGGAACGAAGGGTCTTGAAGGGCTAATGAAAACTTCGAAGTGTAAGTTAAAACTTTTTAATTTAATTTTGTTTAATTTTGTACCAAAATACATGGAAGCAATGCCAGGACGACTTCTTTGGATGATTATGTGATATGCTATATTGAGTTCTGTTTATAATAATTAAATACCAATAATTAAATTTCTGCTCTGGCTAGGTGTAAGTATGCATTGCTTTATTTTTTCCAGGCCCAAATGAAGTGGACAATAGTTTGACGCAGTTTTACCCACACTATGCTGGAGTACGTATTATAGGAGCCGGTACTTGCATATGCATAACCTATTTAACTCTTAATTTCCGTTTCTGTAAATTAAAAGCCATGCGAGACGTATTTATCAAATACCATAGTATGGTTCCAAATCCTAAAATTAAAAGCCGCATAATATTTTATACAATCTATTGCGTATGTAGATGCTTACCGAGGGTGCGATGATGGATGCCAGCGTAAAAATCATGCTGACCAATGTTGTATAAAAAAAGCAACGGTAATTATACCAAAATAACACCTTTATAACTCTTACTTTTTTGTATCTAATTATATTTAATAAATTTTAGGTTGTCCTAATTATAGCTATTACCTTAGGCTTTGTGTCATTTAATGAGTCCAGATAAAAATAATAAATTACTGTTCTAATTTTTTAAATCAATAGAAAAGTTGGGTGGAAAGGAATTTGTACAATTCTCTCACGGAGTCGATCGATAGAGCTTTCGTTTATGAAAAATATCAAACTGATATTAAACTTACTGGGTACCGTAAATATTTTGGAAGAAAAACGTTTAATAAACTTATTCAAAAGTCTATGGGTTGGCTTGAAGAAGGCACTGGAGAACCATTTAAGAGGGCCACATACGTTAGGCTCAATTATCTTGGACTCACACCACAAGCAAAAAAAGGCAACTTTTCATTACATTTAATAGTTATTTAAACCTATAGGGCTTTAGAAAACCATGTAAAGGTTTAGAATATTTAGAAATATAACTCAAAAGTTCTTTGTGCATTAAGCCCAGAAGATTTCAGTCCCCTAAAATGAGTATTTTTGCAAAATTCCCTTCAAAATTGCTAATTTTGGGTCTATGAGTTTAAACTTTATACACGGTACGTAGAAAAAATTTGAATTTAAAAACAAAATTAAATGAAACATTTTGTACAGCTCAAAAACAAGTAAATGGGGCAATTCAAACATTCCAAAAACATGTAAATAGAACAGTTTGCACCTGTACAAAAGCATGAAAATAGAGCATTTTGTCAAAACTTTTATTTAATATTTTCCATAAATCTGTCTTCAAACTTCATGGAATGAAAAAACAATCAAATCCGCATACTGAAGGAAGCCACAAAATATTTCTCCTACAGACGTGGATTCCTACATTAACTTGTTTTTAAAAAGTACAAAATGTTCCATTTAATTGTTTTTTGAAAATTCAGAATTCTCTACTTGCCGTAAATTTTAGACTTCTCAGACCGGCGTACTATTACAGACCCGCGTAGTATTGCATACCCGCGTACTACTATTTAATATAGTGTTAACTAGACCTGCTTACTATTACAGACCCGCGTACTGTTGCAGACTTAAGCATTATTACAAGAGATATACAGTACTTGGTTTTAAAAATTGGAAAATGTTTTGTTAACATCTTTACATGCTTTAAGTGACATCATATTTTCGTAGTTTTTTAGATAGAGGATTTTTTTATAGCTAAATATGAACATGAGTCCTTTTGAGACTTCACTGGAATTAATTTATTGAAATAAAATTTCTTTCGACTAAAACATTATTCCAATGCAATATAATATAAAGAATTAGTTTGTGTTTAGCACACAGTACAATGCAAGGCTGAGATTTGGTTTCATAATGGTGCGAATAGAACATTCTAGAGTTATAAGAAGCTTTAACATAAGTTATGTTTGAGTACTACAGCTCCATAGGACACGTTTCAGAATTATTGATAATTTAATTATTTATATAAGTAGGTAGGTTAATAAAACTTTAGTAATTAGAAAATTACATCGTTAATGGAAAAAATTAGAATCTGAAATTTCGGTCATTTTTAAAATTCCAAAAAAAAAACATTGTCGAAAATTATTTCGAATGCGCAGCAAAAGTGATTTACCGATTCCAATTTTTAAACCTATCTCTTTTAAAAAAAAAATAAAACGTTGCTAAGCTAGAAAACACATTGCCGAGGTTTGCGTGCAAGGTTATTGATGATAGTTTTGCATAACTTTAAATAATAACGAACTTTGTAATTTTTCTAGACCTAGGTATGAAGGTGGTTAACGAAAGAGACCCCCAGCAGTACAAAAAACGATGCGTAACGGGATCGGCTAAAAAATCCATTGAAAAAAAGTTGGAATATCCCCCCAAGAAAAAGAAGAAGCCAGAACAGAGTTTGAGCTTAGGAGACGCTCTGGCTCTGACTCCGGACTAGTAACATGTTAACTAGGGGACACAGTTATCACCTCGCTCTGTTTTCTGTCTCCTAGCCTTTTAGTTTGTCCCCTAGCTAATGTTCCAAAAATTAAAGCTGCAATTATTTGTATCCAAAGTTAAAAATAAATCATTTCCAGTTAAAAAATGTGTAAAAAAAAATTATTTTATGCGTCCATACTGCCAGATAATTAAGCTAACTTTTTGTTTGTATATTCTAAGCATTAAATGCCTTCCTAAGCTTACTTTTTCAAACTCATGCTTAGCGTAAAAACGTCCGCTTTTCATTATAATCGTTGGGCTCATTATGCAAGAGCCATAGACGGGCATTACCTTTTTACGCAACCTCACATTATGAGAGATTTCTACAGAGAAGCATTACATTCAAACTCACCCTCACGCTTACGTCATAAAAAACCAGGTGATCTGATTCCTAGTTCGTGTAATAGTTGCCCCCGTTTAAGTCGTCACCACATTAGTCACCCTCGCTTAAGTCGCACCTGATCACTACTCACCCCCGTTTAATTCGTCCTCGGGGAGTATGAAAATAGTAATTATATAAACAGCCCGTGCAGGTGATTGAAGTTTATGTGTAAAGTTTATTGTAAATATGATTTAAAAGTGATAAAAAATGATAAAAAATAATGCTTAACATCCAAAATATATACAAAAAATAAGTAGAAATAAATTTGAACTCAGCATTCTTGCGTGAGTAATTCACACAATCTAGTTCACTTTTCTCGTGGCTTGTCAGGCCCTGCTGGAATCAAAATTTTTAGATGCTGAGCTTTAGCTCATTGAGCATCTAATAAGATGGTTATGTCTGTCCCCCAAATGTCTGTCCGTCTGTCCCCCTCTTTGTATGTCGTACGCTACAGGTCGCATTTTTGAAGCGATCTTGACCAAATAACTTCTTAGCACTCAGAAATGCGATGTAGATGAGCTGTATAGTTTTTGGTTATAATCCATTGTATACATTGTTGGCAATGGGCAGTTAAGCGGACCAACTTCCAAAATTTTTTAAACTCCATTTCATACACGTACAAAAAGCGGCGATTTGCCTTTCTTTCTGCATTTTTTTGTATTTCCGTGTAAATCGTAGGCTACAGCTCTCATTTCCTAACTGAATTAAATCAACCAAATTTTAAATGATTGCAAAAGCGAAGGAGACGCTCTGTAATGTTTTTTGCTAGGATCGTACACGTCATTTTGTCGCAATTAGTACTTGTATAGAGCAACTCTCAAACATTGTTCAACTTTTTTAGGGGGATCGTCCACAAATGACGTCCTCCAAATACCTTAATATTAAATACCCCCATTTTGTTAGTGAACCCGTTTTATCACCTGCTGTTGGTAACACGGGATGTTACTATTTATCAGTCAGAACCAATTACCTGACCAATGACGTCAATTATGGACGACCCCGAAAGTGTTAGCCAGTTTAAATACAACATGGAAAATTACCAATTATTTTTAATAGCGAATGGGCTACCTTCAATATTTTTCTTTAAAAATAAAGTAAGTAATTAATTTTTCTTTTATTCCTAATATTATAGTAATATATGATAATATATCAATAACTTCATAACTTTTTGTACGAAACGAAAAATTAACTGTCATTATATTAAAAATATTTAGCCACGTACACATATTGTATTATTTTCACAAAAAGCAGTTTATTTTGGAGTTGAATTATTAATTACAAATACCATAATTATCTCTAGGAAACGACTTAAAATGTTCCACCAATAACGCGTAAATAAAACTGATTTTCATTTGCAAGTACATGACACACTGTAGATTTCGTATAAAATGAAAGAATATGGAACTTTCTATAAATTAATATACCGTATCATGAGATGACCACAGTTTCAGTTCAGACTTTAGTTCATAATTTAAATTACCTTAATCAACATTATATTTGATAGTTATTCTTATAACATTAATTTAAAATTTTTATGTCAGGTATACTTTTATAGGTGAATACAACATTTTACAAAAACTGTTTTAGGAAATCCTTGACATAATTGAAGTCAGTGAACACGAATTCCAGTTAAGGATTTTCCAATAATAAAATTAAATAAAGTTCTCAAAAATCACTGCTGCATCACGCAACTGCTAAACATTTCAACATGTTGTCAAACAATTAACCGGAAAATAACACCCGAATTTGAATTCATTGCTAATACATTATATTTAATTATAGTGTCTACGTAACACATAAGTTCGTTATTGCCAGTTACGGGACAATATTGTGTTGTGAAACATACCGACGTCTTAAAGGGAACTTAAAGGTTGTGAAATGTTTTGAATAAATTTGACGAGTTTATACCAAAATTCATAAACTTAACCGATTACAGTAGAAATCAAAAGGCAAAACTAAGGTTTTTATTTAGGATTGTTTTTTTAACCCTATGTATTTACTGTCCTCGGTAGTTTTTTTGCCTTCACTTTTCTCTGGTTTACTATCAACGTCGTCACTTTTTTCGATGTCGCTTTCCATGTCGCTCTGGTCGCGATCGTGTTGTGGAATGTTAATACCTTTGCTTTCACCATTTTTTTCATTATTTTTTTTTCAGATTTATTACTTGGTCCCGATGCTGGGTTGTCAGTATTCTCAAATTGAACAGTTGTGCCTATTTTCAAGTTGCATTTTACCGTTTTGATATTTATTAGGAGCCTTCCTACCTTCATTTTTGTCTGGATTAACATTGTATAGTATTTTAATTTTAATTTAGCATGGTTGGCAGTTTCAAGCGAACGATTAAGAGTTTAGCGTATGTTTTGGAATTGGCAGTAGGGCGAAATAAACATATCTTAAATCTTGCATTTTGTAAAATAGCCAGTAATAATAATATTTTCTTCAAATAGTTTTGTATATTATGGTTACATTAATTTCTAAAACCAAAATGCAATCAAGCAAAAAATAATTTCACTTTGTTTTTCTCAATTTGGTATTAAAAATTAGATGCTGAGCAAGCATCTAATGAAATGGTCATGTTCGTCTGTCCGTCTGTCTGTTGGTCCGTCGCTACAGGTCAAACCGTTTACACTATTGTCTTAGAACTTTTTTAAAACAATCACAAAAGCGAGCTGGCAGGTCTGTATTGTTTTTTCACTGTAATCAAACTGACCATTGCTTAGCAATTAAATTTTGAACTGACCAAGGTCAAGAAATTTGGAAGTAAGCACCATAAAAATCAGGCGCTTCGCGCCGGATTTTTATGGTGCTTACTTCCAAATTTCTTGACCTTGGTCAGTTCAAAATTTAATTGCTAAGCAATGGTCAGTTTGATTACAGTGAAAAAACAATACAGACCTGCCGGCTCGCTTTTGTGATTGTTTTAAAAAAGTTCTAAGACAATAGTGTAACCGGTTTGACCTGTAGCGTGGGGCCGACAGACGGACGAACAGACGGACATGACTATTTCATTAGATGCTTGCTCAGCATCTAAAAATACGCCAGTGCTCAGTAAACCTACTGCAACCTTGTGCAACATGTGCACTGGTAACTATAATATACACGCTAAACCGCCAATTAATCTATTTTAACTGTCAATTCAATGTAGGCCATTTTATTTCTTCAAAACGGTTTTAGGCAGTTTTATTTGTAATTAATTTACTAATAGCAAAAATTTGCATACCATGTCAGCAATATTATCAGCCTTTTTGGAGCTTGCTGAAGGTTTGTGCGTGTTCAAATAACCAATATTTTTTGCCATTCGCATTTTTTTTGCCCGGTTTCTTGCTTTATCCTCAAAATCATCAGAAGCGAATCCCTTTTTGATAGGGCCGGTCAAAGCTTCTTTGGGACGGGACGGGATGAGGTTCGTTTTGTACCGAATCCCAAAATTCTAGTCCCAAACTTTTCGGGACGGGACGGGAAACTGAAATCCCTTTCCCAAACGAAACACTACGTACCCTCGCTAATTATATGCAGACTACTGTAACAACAACACTTCTACTGTCTTCCATTTGCCCCGCAATTATAATAAAATTTTGTGTGCGACCATAGTTTTAAATAAAATAGGAAATATGTGAGATGAAGGTAAATAGAAAGTAAGGCGCTGTTCTATTTTGACTGTCGATGCAATATGGTTATTTTGTATTGAAGCCAATAGTCAGTGTAAGCTTACCATCTACTTCGGGCCCCCGTCACGCAAATCCGGCGCGAAGCGCCAGATTTTTAGATGCTGAGCTTTAGCTGCATCTTATAATATGGTTTCGGTGTCTGTCTGTGTACCTCTGTCCGTCTGTAGCAACTTCGCTACAGGTCAGAGTTTTAAAGCGATAAAAGTCAAACAACTTTTACTCGCTCAGAAAAGCGAGGGAAAAGTGCTGTATAGTTTTTGGGCAACATCGCATGAATAACTTTTGCGATGTTAGCAGTTAACTGGAGCAACATTCAATATTTTAAGATCCTGAGCTTTATTTTTTTAGCTTGTCTTGTCCACCTCTTTGTTGTGCGCTACAGGTCGCATTTCAAAACCGACTTCGGTGAAATAAATTTAATGTGACCCTAAATGCGATGTACATGTGCGGTATGGTTTTTAGTTACAATGATTCAAGTTGATCTTCCGTAATTATCAGTGGAACGGAACAAGAATCTGAATTATTGTGACCAAAAACAAGGATTGCATGCTTTCTTTAAGTACATATTAAAAAGTGTACCTGCAAGGTGCGTCATTTCTTTTTCAAAATTTAGGAAATGGAACCAAAATTTTAAATTTTGTATCCCTTTCTATGAGTTTACCACAACTTATGATGCACCCTGCATTGCTTTCTCATCATACCTGGGGAACAGAGAACAACTCCAACTTTCTATATATCAAGGCAGGCATTACCTTAGATATTAGGTTGACATAATAATATATCCTTAACATAGAATTTTCCTAGTATGCATGTAGGGATCGTCAATAAATGACGTCATACAAACTTTACCATTTTAGGGATCCCCACTGTCATTAGTTCAAAAATTGGGTTGACATTTATCCTCAACATAGGATTTTACCAGTATGCTTGCAGGGATCGTCCATAAATGAAGTCATACAAATTTTGCCATTTAAGGGACCCCACTGTCATAAGTTTAAAAATCTGGCGCTTCGCGCCGGATTTGTCGACCGGCGCTTCGGGCGGGCCCGAAGTAGATGCTGAGCTTCAACAAATGCGCAACACAATTTATGTTCCGCTAAAAGATGATATTGGATTTATGGAAGCTCCCCTAACATCAATAAGCCATATACGAATGCGCGTAGCATGTAGTTAAATATAGCTGAATAATGTTAACAAATTACACTATTCACAAATGACGTCATTTATAGAGGCTCTTCTACCATCAATAAGCCATATATGGAAGTACGTGGCATGTAGTTAAATATAGCTGGAAAATTTGTAAGAATTGCCTAATTCACAAATAACGTCATTTACAGAGCCTCCTCTACCACCAATAAGCCATTTACGAATGTACGTTGCAAGCAGTTAAAAAAATAATAATACTTAGATAAAGGTATTTATAAACGATCTGTGTATGTATTCTTGTAACACCCCTGCGTTCAAAGTATCTGTTTGCCTAATTTTTAAACAAATGCAGAGCGGAACCTTAAAATAGTGATATTTAGATGACGTCATTTATGGAAGATCCCAGTATAAATACTGGAGGCAGTCCATAATGTGGGTACCCGTTTACCTCATTTTAAAACTAAAGACAGGCGGGATACTTGAAATAATAATATTTAAACAACGCCATCTATGAACGATTTCTGCATGAATATTTAAAAAATCATATGCTGAGGTCATACGTCCACCTAATTTCTAAACTAATTACAGTGGGGATCTCTAAAATAGTAAAATTTGAATGACGTCATTTACCGACGATCCCAGTATGTAAGCTTGAAAATTCAATGTTAAGTATATAGGTTAACCTATACCTAACATATAACATATATAATACATATATACATAACATGTTAAGTATATAAGTTAACTTGACTCCGAGGACGACGGACGTGTCCTTCTCTGTTCTCGTGAGCAAATTTCAGAAAGTCTTTTTTCCATTTTGGTTTTTGACTTGAACATACCGTTCGCGAGTCTACCTTGCAGTTGTGGGTTTAGCGTGTTAGGGCTGTGTCGCTGAGGTTTCTTATCTTCACCTTCGACAACTTTTGGTATTTGTGATAGCGTATATCTACATATCAAAGCTGTTTTAGCATATTGTTGGAACTTACAAGTAGGAAGATTATGTAACTTCGGTGAAGAGGCAATGTGGTTGCATACACATTGCTGCTTCACTGAATTTATTTTAGAATAATCGCGATCTTCCCAGGCACGTTGACCCCAGCTTTTAGCACTATCAGCAACTGCTGAAACATCTCTGGTATTTTGTGAGTAGGTAGATTAGTCTCGCTTAATTACATGCAAGTTGGACTACGTGCTGGTATTTTGGGAATTTGTATAAATTCCACCAATGACTTCGGCCCTTGATAAATACCAGTACTAGGGTCTGATTTAATTGTCAATTCTGAGCAACTCATAGGCATAGTCATAGTAACTAAATAGATATACGCTTAGAGGTGTTATTGAAAGTTTGGTGCGAAAGTTTCTCTTCCTTGCTCACGCATACTTTATAACGAGTAAACATAGCAACTTTCATAAATAAAGACATGTTCATAGTAAAAAGGATCGTTCTGCAATGGGCCTATTTTTTATTGGCCTGAGCGGCATTTCAGTAACTTCATGTTGATGGATCTCCTTCAAATACAATACAATACAATACAATAAGGTAACCTAATTTTAGAACTAAAGGCATGTCAATTTCTAAAACGGTAAAATTTGTATGACGCCCTTTATAGACAAACCATGCATGCATACTAGTAAAATCTTATGCTAAGGATATATGTGAACCTAATTTCTAAACCTATGACAGTGGGGATCCCTAAAAAATTAAAATTTGCATGCCGTCATTTTTGGACGATCCCTGCATGCATACTAGTAAAATCCTATGTTAAGGATATATGTCAACCGAATTTCTGAACTGTTGACAGTAAGGATCCCAAAAATAGTAAAATTTGTATAACGTCATTTATGGACAATCCCTGCATGCATACTAGTAAAATTCTATGTTAAGGATATATGTCAACCGAATATCTAAACTTATGACAGTTAGGATCCCTAAAATAGTATAAACTTTTATGACGTCATTCATGGACGATCCCCGCATGCACACTAGTAAAATCCTATGTTAAGGATATGTTATGTTAACCGAATTTCTAAACTTGTGACAGTGGGGATCCCTAAAATAGTAAAAATTTATATGACGTCATTTATAGAAGACCCCTGCATGCATACATGTAAAATGCAATGTTAAGGATATATGTCAACCAAATTTTTATAATTATGACATTGGGGATCCCTTAAATAGTAAAATTTGTATGACGTCATTTATGCACAATCCCTAGGCTGCATTGTTAACGTCTGTAAAATGACGAGGAAGGAGAATTTCGAATGCCTGAGCTGGTATTCGAAGAGTGGACCCCCGTCATGAGAACGCATATTTTCCAATTTTACATTGCAGTGTCAAACCAACGACCACTATACCAGTCTGCCCTGTGAACGTACATATGTCAGCAGTACATTTACTTGTAATGGATATTAGTGAAAACTTTTCATGTGTATTTCTAACGGCGAAACTTGACAAGCTCCCAGCTCCATATGTACCTTCAATGTATTATTAGCCTTTTTTTGGATGCTGAGCAAGCATCTATTGGTCTGGTGTCTGGTGTCTGTCTGTCTGTCTGTCTGTCCCAATGTCAGTTGGTCTCACGCTACAGGTAGCATTTTTGAAGATTTTAAATTAAAACCTTTTTTAATCGCCCAGAAAAGCGAGGGAGAAGTGCTGTATAGTTTTTGGTTATTATTAAACTTATAGTTTCTTCGCAATTAGCAGTTAAACCGACCAAGAATGAAATCAATGTTTCAAGATAAAAAAAAGGGCTGATAATACATTGAAGGTACATATGGAGCTGAGAGCTTGTCAAGTTTCGCCATTAGAAATACACATGGAAAATTTTCACTAATATCCATTACAAGTAAATGTACTGCTGACATATGTACGTTCACAGGGCAGACTGGTATAGTGGTCGTTGGTTTGACACTGCAATGTAAAATTAGAAAATATGCGTTTTCATGACGGGGGTCCACTCTTCGAATACCAGCTCAGGCATGCGGAATTCTCCTTCCTCATCATTTTACAGACGTTAACAATGCAGCCTAGGGATCGTCCATAAATGACGTCATACAAATTTTACTATTTTAGGAATCCCCACTGTCATAAGTATGAAAATTCGGTTGACATATATCCTTAACATAGCATTTTACAAGTATGCATGCAGGGGTCTTCCATAAATGACGTCATATAAATTTTTACTATTTTAGGGATCCCCACTGTCACAAGTTTAGAAATTCAGTTGACATAATGTATCCTTAACATAGGATTTTACTAGTATGCATGCGGGGATCGTCCATGAATGACGTCATAAAAATTTATACTATTTTAGGGATCCTAACTGTCATAAGTTTAGATATTCGGTTGACATAAATCCTTAAAATGGATTTTTACTAGTATGCATGCAGGGATTGTCCATAAATGACGTTATACAAATTTTACTATTTTTGGGATCCTTACTGTCAACAGTTCAGAAATTCGGTTGACATATATCCTTAACATAGGATTTTACTAGTATGCATGCAGAGATCGTCCAAAAATGACGGCATGCACATTTTAATTTTATAGGGATCCCCACTGTCATAGGTTTAAAAATTAGATTGACATATATCCTTAGCATAAGATTTTACTAGTATGCATGCAGGGTTTGTCTATAAAGGACGTCATACAAATTTTACCGTTTTAGAAATTCACATGCCTTTAGTTCTAAAATTAAGTTAACTTAAATACTTAACATTGAATTTTCAAGCTCACATACGGGGATCGTCCGTAAATGACGTCATTCAAATTTTACTATTTTAGAGATCCGCACTGTAATTAGTTCAGAAATTAGGTGGTCGTATGACCTCAACATATGATTTTTTTAGTATTCATACGAAAATGGTTCATAGATGGCGTTGTTAGGTTAGGTTAGGTTACCTAGGTTAGGCGTGTTATTACTTCAAGTATCCCGCCTGTCATTAGTTTTAAAATGAGGTTAACGAGTACCCATATTATGGAATGCCTCCAGTTTTCATACTGGGATCTTCCATAAATGACGTCATCTAATTATCACCATTTTAGGGTTCCGCTCTGCATTTGTTTAAAAATTAGGCAAACAGATACCTTGAACGCAGGGGTGTTACAAGATTTCATACACAGATCGTTTATAAATACCTTTATCTAAAGTTATTATTTTTTTAACTGCTTGCAACGTACATTCTTAAATGGCTTATTGGTGGTAGAGAAGGCTCTATAAATGGAGTTATTTGTGAATTAGGCAATTCTTACAAATTTTCCAGCTATATTTAACTACATGCCACGTACTTCCATGTATGGCTTATTGATGGTAGAAGAGCCTCTATAAATGACGTCATTTGTGAATGGTGCAATTTGTCAACATTATTTAGCTATATTTAACTACATGCTACGCACTTTCGTATATGGCTTATTGATGGTAGGGGAGCTTCCACAAATCTAATATCATCTTTTAGCGTAACATAAATTGTGTTGCGCATTTGTTGAAGCTCAGCATCTACTTCGGGCCCGCCCCTGGTCGACAAATCCGAGAGATTTTTTTATCTTGAAACATTGATTTAATTCTTGGTCGGTTTAACTGCTAATTGCGAAGAAACTAAAAATTAAATAATAACCAAAAACTATACAGCACTTCTCCCTCGCTTTTCTGGGCGATTAAAAAAGGTTTCAATATAAAATCTTTGAAAATGCGACCTGTAGCGTGCGACCAACTGACATTGTGACAGACAGACAGACAGCAAACACCAGACCAATAGATGCTTGCTGAGCATCTAAAAAAATCCGGCGCTTCGCGCTGGATTTGTCCACCGTGGGCCCGAAGTAGATGCTAAGCTTAGAGCGAGTGACTTCATCACTGGAAAGCATGTTTTTTGTCAAAAGGCAAACCTAAACCTAGCATTAAGCGACGGTGCCAACGAGTTAGGTACGAAAATACGACCTTTGCCGGTGACAGTGGGTCAGGTACATGTGCATGTGCAGCCATTTCGAGTATTTTTGGTTCGAATAGCTAGATTGGGCTAGGTACGATTGATGATGACAAGAGTAGGCAAGCTACGAATGGTGCCGCTACAAGTTGGATCCGTATTAGTAAAGGTGCATGTGGAAGGTAATGTTACCTATATAGAAGTTGCTCTGTATCGATTGGGAACAGTAAAAGCCATTATGGTAAGATTTAGGTCTTTGAAATTAGCGCCACCACGATGGTGCTGGTACAAGTTTTACTGATTCTTGTGGGCCTGGTCAAAGTAGCACAGTTACGAGGTGGTTGAGTACGAGTGGTGCTGATACGAAAAGTGTCAGTACAAAAGCAATTCGCATATGAATTTTACAATACTTCATGACATTAAAATTCGTTTGAATAAAATAGAGCAAATATTTAAAAACAAAAAAAAGGCTGAAGCCCTTGCTTGATGGCATCATAAGCAGTAACGTTTGTCAGTTTGAATTGACCACTTATGAAATAATTCCACATTTTAAATTCTTATTCGTTAATTTAATAATAAACAATCTGCACTGCAAGAGCTGAAAGCAGCACATACTACTTTATTGGATCGCTCACAAATAATGCCATCGTTAAGATCAGTTGATATAATTATTTGGGCGATGATAAGTTGCCATATTAAAAATCCTATGATGAGGATATGTCAATCTAATTTCTAAACGTATGACAGTGGTGGTCCCTAAAATACTAAAATTTGCATGACACAATTCATGGACAATCCTTGTACGTACGCCCAAAAAATACATTGCTAAGGATATGTGTTTACTTAATTTTGGAACTAATGGCATGGGAATCTCTAAAATGGTAAAATTTGAATGACGTGATCGATGGACGATCCCTGCAGGCATACTAGTAAAATACTATGTTGAAAATATATGTCAAACCTAATTTCTGAACTAATGACAGTGGGGGTCCCGAAAATAGTAAAATTTGCATGAAATAATTTATGGACGATCACTGTACGTACGCTTGAAAAATACAGTCAGGCATACTAGTAATATCCTATTCTGAGGATATATTATGTCAACCTAATTTTTGAACTAATGACAGTGGGGGTCCCTAAAATAATAAAAATTTGTATGACGTCATTTATGGACGATTTCTGCATGCACACTAGTAAAATACTATGTTAAGGATACATGTCAACCTCATTTTTGAACTTTGAACAGTGGGGATCCCTAATATGGTAAAATTTGTATGGCGTAATTTATGGGCGATCCCTGCATGTATTCTAGTTAAATTCTATGCTAAGGATATATTTTAAGCTAATTTTTGAACTTATAACTGTGGGGGTCCCTAAAATTGTAAAGTTTGTTCAACGTAATTTATGGACGATCCCTGCATTCCTACTAGTAAAATCCTATGTTAATCGGAAGTTATCTATGGTACGAATATCCACTGAATGTCAGGTATATGGAACGTGCGGAGCATGTACCTACCTACTTAACTTCAGCGGCAAGTATTGAAATGCATGTAAAGTCGCCAGACACTGGTTTTTCCAGGCATTCATTTTATTTTTCAAAATTTGGTCCATTAAATCGTTAATTGTAAAAAATTGGTAAATCCGTTTGATTTCAAAAACAATAGGGTTCTATTCCATCCTATTAACTATCATTAAAAATTTATTTGAACAATTTAGGTTGAAAACTGTGACCTGTGGAGCACGACAAAAAAAAATATCGACAGACAAACAGACGGACAGAGCCATTCCTAATAGATGCTCAGCATCTAAAAATCCGAAGCTTCGCGCGGGATTTGTCGACCGGGGGCGGGCCTGAAGTAGATGCTGAGCTTCAACAAATGCGCAAGACAATTTATGTTACGCTAAAAGATGATATAACATTTATGGAAGCTCCCCTACAATCAATCAGCCATATACGATTGAGCGTAGTATGTAGTTAAATATAGCTTAATAATTTTTATAAATTGCACCATTCACAAAAGATGTTATTTATGGAGGCTCTTCCACCATATATAAGCCATTTATGGAAGTAAAGGGGGGCAAGGTAGTCTCGTGTGCCAATGGACAGCAAAGAAATAGAGGGAGTCAAGAATCAAATGCACGTGCTTGCATTTTGTAGTGACATTTTTCTAATACCAAGCTCTAGCGGTGAGGCAGTCTACTGTGTGGTCCCGTAGCTGAGGTTGGGAGTGGAGGGGAAGGCGAGTGAAGGGCGTGTGATCGGTAGAGGGTTGATGGGGAAATGGGGGCAGCGTTGAGTAATGCGATTAACAGACGTAATTTGTTGACTCTCCAGGGCTGGATGCAAAATGTGCTTCCAGGAGGGAATGCCCTCTGTCGCCATTCTCTCTCTTTCAAATGTTGATTATTTGTGTTCTCACTCGCCTCTAAGCCTGACGCTTTCTAGTATGCACGATATGACCCTCGTCATAAGGATAGGCTCATCATATAGAAATGGTGAACGAAGTATACAGCTCTAAAGGCTCCGCCTATTGGTACTGACGGTGCTGCTAGATGCCTGTAACGCCTCGCCTACCTTTAACAGTTAAACTATATCTGGTTGCCACCAGTATGATATAGGACAGCATAAAGTACATACAGGAATTCGTATTAAATCCTTAGCAAGGTCAGCAAAAAGACCAAATAGTATAGTTCAGGATTGATTTTTGGAAAGCTCACTTTTCTGATTTTAGACATGGCTCCAGTTAACTGTGTCAGAAGCTTTACGGTATGCATTAGTATATGCCTGCAATTAAATGTTTAGGTGTAGTTCAACGACCGACGGTTTGAGACTTTCACAATGCTGCGGTACTGGAGTCATTTTATTGATTTTTATACACCATATCATAAACTTACACTCCGAGGTTATAGCAACTAAATGGGCAAACAACGACCAAGAAGAGTTTACATGCCCCAAAAATCATCTGTACACAAATCAATGCAGACCATTTAAATTTCTATATTTAACTGGCATAATTAATGCAAACAACATGAAAAGCCTTAAAAGTTTACTGCATTATAATTTTATTGATGATTATCTTTATTTTTTAATAATAACTCACGTGTTTTCTGTTCCAAAAAATGATTGAGCCATTTAATAAAACTTTTGTCTTTGCGTGGGTTGCAGCTTCTGACGAAGGTCTTTAGGTAGCTTGTACCGAAGCTATTCGGTCAGGTTGCAGGAGAACGTCGGGCTTCGGCTAACTTGTATGGCTTTTCTTCGGCTGGATTGCAGCCAGGCGAAGAGTCTTCGGTCTTCGGGTAGGTTGCAGTCTTTGGTCTTGGGCTTAATTGCATTGGTTCTTCGGTCTTCGGCTCACATGCAGATTTCTTTTTCGGGTGGACGCAATGCTTCATACTTTTGATATAATGCAGATGAACAGCACACTAACGTTGCATTAGGGAATACTTTCGAAATCTGGGAAAGGTGAACTCACAGATACCATTCAGACTTTTTAAACACTTCCTGATTCATACTTTAGATATAAATATACTCCACACAGGGAGCAGAAACAGTATTGTTGAACAAAAATGAGTAATGCTGGATTGTCAGTTAGCGATAATAAATGGTAGCGGTATCTACTGATTACACGAATACAAACGATTTTCAGATTTATAAAACTTTTCCACAGACAGAGACCAGTGGAGAAAAAAAACTGTCAAATTCCTGCTGATTCTGATCCTGAGCTAAATCAGCGGAAGACTGATGTTTTTGTTAAGGTGGTGAGTAATGAATCAATCGAATTTTTCTGACGCCCTTCATGACGGGAAATTCAATTACAGGACGAATTTAGATGTTTTTCAAGTGATGAAACCATTTCATGCTTAAGGGTTCCTTCCTGAAAATGCAAGTTGAAATTAATAATTAGTAATACAAGGAAGACCACACGCTTAGAAAAGATCTCGACTAACTTTTAGTTGGGTCGAGCTAACACATTGACATTTAGGTGGTAATTTTAACACGATTACCAGTTTTAAAATTTTTTTATAAATACACCAAGTATACCAAATAAAATGGAAATTACAAGCATTAGGTACACTAAATAAAATGAAAATTAGGAATACAGGTATATAGGTACTTCGTTCCAAGTTATTCGGTTGATAAGTAGGTAGACATTAATTGAAAAATGTTAACAGACCTACGTTCTTTACTGCAAGTGATCTTGTAATTGTGTTTACCACCATCCAAACTGATCCAATCCTTAGACAGATTCTGGAAAATGGAATGTAAATAAAAGTAACACAATCTGAACCCAAATTAATAAATAGTAATGCGAGGAAGACCACACGGATGAGGAATTATTAATAATGAAGATAAACATCTCGTATTTTTACAATGCTTAATTTCTTTCCAGTCACAGTTGCCAGTGCCAGGTGGTCAGTTGTCAGTAACTACAAACTACACAATGATCAACAGCGGACGGCCTTAACTGCGCAGTTGAAGTAACGACTGTCGATGCACAATGTTATCAGCTAACAGTTTACGAGGAAAACGAGTATAATTTAATATGGCAAAAGCACAACAACATTCGTCATTATTTAGTAATAATTTACGATTACGATCAACCTATCACCATCAAGTGATCAATTCTTCGACAATCTAAATCAAAACTAATAAGTCAACAGTAACAGCTTTTGCAATTTAACTTATAATGTAAAATATTGCTCAAATCTAACAAACAATAAAATTTAAAGTTGAAAGTATCAATTGCACTTTATTAAACGTGAACAGTCAGTTATTATTGATTCACTAACAATAAGTTATTATTGATCGCTGACTAGTCACTAATGAGTTGTAAGTGTGTGACATTTAAAAATCGTAGTATTTTTGTAGGAATGCACTGAAAATAAATAAAAGTGTTGAAAAACTGTACGACAACAACTGACGAACTGACAAACTAACTAATGAACTAAAGGATTTAAGATTACTATCAACCCATCACTATGCAGAATGTAATATGGGAAAAGCACACCAAATTTCAAAACACAGTCGCCAGTGCCAGATTATCAGTTGTCAGTAACTACACAGTGATCAACAGTGGACGGCCTTAACCAGTCAGTGGACATAGTCTAGATCTAAATGATCAGCATTTAGATTTAAATGCACGTAATATATTCAAATTTAAATACTGGCCAATTAGAACTAAATGCTGGGCGTTTAAATCTTAATGTTCATCGCCAAAGTATTAGATCTAAATGCTGAGCATTTAGATCTAATTACTTTGAAACCCGTATTTGCGCCTGCGCGACTTCAAATGAGCGGACCAATCAGAATTCTCGCTGACGGCGAATAAAATTGGTGGCAGTCGAACGAGAAAATCTCGTTTTCTCAGTATCAGTTGAAAATCTGAGATCTGGATTGGAATCCGGGAGATCTGAGAAGGCAAAGTTTCGAAGCAATTGGCGCGGCAACCAAAAGTGAGGTCTGGCAAGAATGAAGCTGCCGTTTAATTGCATCCAAAATTTATCCTTGCCAGACCTCACTTTCGGTTGTCACTACTGTTCATACAACACTTACTATTTCGTTCTTAGCTTATTTATTACGGATGGAGATCTAGTCCATTTAAATTCGGTGAATAAAAAGGAAGTTTGACATTGGGCAACCGGTTGCCCTTCTGATATTTGGAAGATTTTACTTCTCAAGTCTAGTCTTAAATTTTGATAAATTGATGATTTCATCCAGCGATGTGTAATTTTAATCAAATCAGTTTTTACTTGTAATTATTATAGATAATTGTTATATTGTTGGCAATTTCGCATTTATTATTTTATGTCCATCGACGTTCGTTCAGTTCGTTGTAAATTGTATAGTTGTAGGACTTTTCGTGCCTGGACTTTTTCTACCCACGACCAAAAATAAGGCATGCTAAGAATACATCGCTATTATTTTTTATATTCTTTGTCACATGTTTATTTCACTCAATGTCACTTTTATTTTCAGTTGTAGCGTTTACAATTCAGATAATTAAAAACAATCGCCGCCATCATTCATAAAATATAATCATGAGCAATGAGCAATAATTTTGATTTGGTCATGGACGGGAATAGTACTAGGTTTTTATCGTTGATCGTGGGTAGAAAAAGTCCGGGTAGGATTAGTTCGGGTAGGACAAGTCCGTTTACAATATGTATAAGCACACACACAATCAATGAATGAGCTACCACTGACTACACAATACACAACCTACAATTTTACATCTAGTAATCAGTATAAGATATTAAGTCAGTCAGTGATTTGAGCTTGAGTTCGTTCTAGCTAACTTACATAATTGAATTTCCATTTAACAGTCTGTGGACACGCTTCAGTTTTAATTCCCTCGGGAATTAAATTTAATTCCCTTAAGGGAATTAAAACTAAATCTTTAGCAGAAAAAGGATTTACTTTTAAATGCCCAGGATTTAGAAATAATTCCCAATAAGTTCAAACCAGCGGACCAATCAGGGAACTGATTGACCGCGTTAACTTTTTATGAAAATCGAGTGACAACACCATCGTCGTTCATATGTAGATGTAACTTTTAAATCGTAGTTGGCATAATTTGGGAATTAAAACTAAAGCTTGTCCACTGACTGTTTAAGCCAAAAGACTTGCTTAAATGAGCTCGTACGGGCTCATGATAATGATAAGCCAGTTTAAACTTACATATAAGCTAATATTGGCTTAACTGCACTAAATTGAATTGCTAAGGGTTACTAATCACTGCTCAGTCTTTTTCTAGTCATCAATTAAAAGAGCGTATTCAATTACATATTTCCACCGTGCAGTTTTTCAAATTCACCTCGCATATCATTTACAATAAAAGTTTAAAACGGGCATATGCTTTGCTTATGAACAAGCTACTTTCTTTTAAAAATTATTATTAAATTATAAATATTGATTATGGTCAGTTAACGGCTATCAGTAATCACTACCACTATTTCGATTTGAAAAATTTGAAATAACCGCGTTCAAATTCTATAAGACCAGCTGAGAATTTATATCTAAACGTTCGAGGTTTAGTTCTAATTGCTTAGCATTTAGGTCTAAATATGTCGAGGCATTTAAATCTAAATGCTGATCATTTAGATCTAGACTATGTCCACTGACTGTTAACTGCGCAATTGAAGTAATTACTTTTTACTTTACGACGACAACTGACAAATAACTATTAAAGGACTAAAATTCGTGAATTATGCCACCCTGTTTCATTCCACCGTGAGTGTTTCATGTAATAATGCTATTGTAGGTGCCCATAGAATTGACGCGGTGTGTTTGAACACACGACAGTCCATAGAGAATTTTCAAATTGGTAGGTATGCACGTCAATGTAACCTTATAGGAGCTGAGACTAGGTTTTTGCCTGTGAAAAAAATGAAGTGTAAAAAATTTTGAAAGTTGGTCCATTTAACTGCTAATTGCAAATCACATACTGTATAGATGATACCTAAAAACTATACAGCACATCTACATCGCATTTACGTGATTAGGGATTTTTTAAAATTATAATTGATGTGAAATTACGACCTGTAGCGTACAACAATGAAAAGGGGACAGACAGACAGACACACAGACGGACGGACAAAACCATTTCATAAGATGCAGCTAAAGCTCGGCATCTAAAACATAAGATTTTACAAGTATGCGTGCAAGGATCGTCCATAAATAACGTCATACAAATTTCACTGTTTTAAGGATCCCTACTGTCATTAATTCATAAATAAGGGAAACCTAAATCCTTTACATAGGATTTTGATAGTATGCATGCAGGGATTGTCCATAAATGACGTCATACAAATTTTACGATTTTAAAGATTCCCATGCTATTAGTTCCAAAATAAAGTAAACATGTATCCTTAACATCGAATTTTCCAAGCGTACGTACGGGGATCGTCCATGAATGACGTTATTTAAATTTTAATATTTTAGAAATCCCGCCTGTCATTAGTTTTAAAGTTGGCTAAATGGGCACCCATATTATGAAATGCTTCCAGTATCCGTACTTCATTCATAAATGACGTCATTTACACATCACTATTTTAAGGAGAATAAAAGAATTTCTGCACTTGTTTCAACATAAGGTAAACCGATAGTTTGAACGCAGAATGTCACAAGAATAACTGCACGCATCGTTCATAAATAACGTTATCTAAGTATTACAATTTTTTTTTCTCAAACAAAAACCACTTAACCAGCCGTTTAAATTACATTAGCATTCAAACTTACCTCCATTTATAGGTACGTAGATGGTAGGCAAGGTTAACGTCGTTTAGGGGGCACACACAAATGACGTCATTTAAGTTGAGGGTCTGTAAATTAAAACAATCCTCCTACATGGGGTCTTACTAATATGCATTAAGGGGATCTTCCATAAATGACGCTAATTAAACATTACCATTTTCAAAATCTCTTTTGTCATTAGTTCAAGAAATAAGTAATCGAGTTTATTTAACATGGGATCTTACTAGTATCATTAATGGGATCGTCCATAAATGACGTTATTTAAACATTACCATTTCCGAGATCCCCTTTGTCATCAGTTCAAGAAATTGCATATATTTAACATAGGATCATACTATTATGCATACAGCAATCGTCCATACATGACGGTATTTAAACATAACTAATTTCGAGATCCCCTTGGTCATTAGTTCAAGAAGTAAGTAATTGAATATATTTAACACAATCTCACTAATATGCACACGGGGATCGTCCATGCATGACGTTATTTTAACATTACTATTTTTGAGATCCCCTTTGTCATTAGTTTAAGAATCAGGTAATTCGATATATTTAACATGGGATCTTACTAGTATGCATAAGGGGATCGTTCATAAATAACGTTATTTAAAATTAACCATTTTTGAGATCCCCTTTGTCATTAGTTCAAGAAATAGGTAATCAAATATATTTAACATGTGATCTTACTAATATGCATACAGGAATCGTTCATACATGACGTTAATTAAACATTACCATTTTCGCGATCCCTTTTGTCATTAGTTAAGGAATTAGGTAATCAGATATATTTAACATCCCAAGAAACAATTCTGAAGCGGCCCACCACCCGGCAATTGTCGGCGTGTCCGCGTGGCGGCCCATCAGTAATTTCTGTCCACCGGCCCACCAGCGGCGCGACATTGGCATCCGTATACGGATTGCCGCCCGCTTGCTGACACCTTGAGCCGACGGCCGCCGCCATGAATCTGCACCTATGCCATTAGTTATGCTACTGCCTTACGATGCCTTGCTAGTGCAGTGCGGTTCTGTAGATAGTTGATATGCATAATAAATATAACTTTATTAGATTCACTAAAGTGAAAAAATCCTCAACTATCATAAGATAATAATTATGGATAATTATAAACTGACTACACTTCCGTCTATATGAGCACAAGTGTACAATTATATTTATGGTTAGAAGCTAGTAAATAATTTTGAAAGTACACATTAATGAACATTGAATTTTTTGATAGTGATGCTATAACATTTATTCAAAAGGACCAGCAGCGTATAAAGTATTGAAAAATAGTTATGTCACTAATTTTGGAGTTTAAACACACTCTCTAGTCACAGCACAATACGCTTTGTCCCCGTTTAATACAGGTAAACAGTCCACACTCAAATCAAAAATGATGACAATAACAACTTTAACTGGTTCCTTTGATTAGGCTTCACATTTACATATGTCCCCAAAACAGCACTACTTTACGAACCTAGACTGCCGAATATGATAGTACGTGTTGGGTATTCTAAAAAGTTAACACTAGAAACAGTAATCACCATTATCACTTAAACAGGTAATAATTGAATTAGTCGGGATTCTCGGGATGGCTGAAATAAATTTTAGTGGATGTGATTTAAATAGTTGTAAGTAATAGCGGTTCAACGCACAACATAATTTTCTAATAATTGCTTGCACTTCAGGCTAAGTCAACTGAATAACTTCCAATTAGCCTAGTAAACTGGGATTGACATTTACTGTGCGCAAATAGATTAATTTAAACTTAAACTAACAAAACAGTCAACATTAAGAGTTGACTATGTCTAATCGCACAAACCACGGCTGTTGTGAAGTCCAATAATAGCGTACCCACTAAATATACTCATTTTACAAACTATATAACTTCACACAACACGAAATGGGCACTAAACTGCAATTTTTCCATAACTAAAGTTGTAGTTATCTCTGTAATTATGAGGAAAAAAGAAGACTGCACTCGCTCCACTGCCACACTCCACACTGCACGAACCTTGTATAGTGTGGAAATGCAGTATTGTAACGGAAAAAGTAATGAAGCGGCAGCACGTCGGCAAATCATATGAAGCTCACATGCTAAAAACAGCACTTCAGTGTTGCATCGGATTGGTGTCGGCGAAGTTGCGGCCAAAATGTCGAAGCGTTGCCGACACAGACAGCCATAATCCGTTCATTCGCCGCTGTCGGCATACTTACGGTGTACTCCACATTGCCTGTGCCGCTGCAAATCCGATTGTGCCGACAATTATCAGAGGCTTAAGCGATTCAAAATGTTTCTTGGGATAGGATCTTACTAGTATGCATAAGGGGATCGTACATGTATGTATGACGTTATACAAATTTTACTATTTTTGGGATCCTTACTGTCAACAGCTCAGAAATTCAGTTGACATATATTCTTAACATAGGATTTTACTAGTATGCATGCGGGGATTGTCAATGAATGACGTCATAAAAATTTGTACTATTTTAGGGATCCCCACTGTCATAAGTTTAGAAATTGGGTTGACATACATCTTCAACATAGGATTTTACTAGTATGCATGCCAGGATCGTCCATAAATGACGTTATACAAATTTTACTATTTTTGGGATCCTTACTGTCAACAGTTCAGAAATTTGGTTGACATATATCCTTAACATAGGATTTTACTAGTATCTCAGGAAAAACCGATCAGTGGTTTTATCTCAGGAAATATCTGGGAGGTCCGGCGGAGTTGAATCAAGGCACTATTTGCAAAAATGATTATTCCCCGGCTTACATTTTTTATGCACAAAAAGCAAACAAAAGGGGCCTGTACCTCTCCATACTAATTTTACGGAGATGGCCCGGTGCACTTATTTAAGTGCAGGGCGGAGCCTGGCAAGTTAGGTGTTTACCAAAGTACGGGAGAGCATCAAAATTTAACTCTGGCCGTATTAGGGCAATATATATGTGAGAAGCAGCTCGGCAGAATACTTGATTCCCAACTCCGGACCAACGCCGGCATTTATCAGAGATGACGATTAGAGAAATTATGAGCGCCATTGTTAAGTGTCAGTCTTTCTCGTCATCACGATCCTGCCTGACTTATATTTCAATGTCAGAAGAAATATTCAAGCCACGAAGTTAATGAAATTGTGAGAAGTTTTCAACTATCATTAGCGCATTTACTAACAGTTTTAATAAATTAGAGAATTTTCTAATCATTGTATTACTATTTACTACCCAACAATTACCTACAGAAAAGAATAATTCTATATTTAAAAACTTAGTCAGTGGTACATAACTGACATAACTCTGAAGTTGTTACTTCCCAGATTAGCAACATATCTTCCGTGTCCTAATATAACTGGTTATCTTCGATGAAAAATGAAATTCATGTCCTTCCATTTATTGCTGAAAGTTAATCCATATGCTTCCAATTTTATCGAAAAGCAAAACTGTTTTCTTCCATCCACAATAAAGAAAACGGACGAAAACGGTTTTGTTTCTCAGTGAAACTGGAAGGACACGGATTTGCTTCTAGTAATGAATAGAAGGATACGAATAATATCCTTCACTGAAGTTATTTAACCATGTATTTCCAAATTATGAAAAACTTCGCTACTTCGTTGCTTGTGTTGACTACTTCCACTAACTAACTATGCAATTTTTCCCGTGCTAGATGCTGCTTATATGTTATGAAAATGCCTGTCACATTTATGGCTTGTTTTAATAGCAAGCGTTATTACAGATATTAAGTATATTTATCGGCAAACAGCCTGCATTATGAAGGGAAACGCCGTAGCTCGCATGAAGCGGGTGAAGGCTGGCATAATTATTATAAGAATGCATACGACCAGAGATATGCCGTGGTTGCAATGAAGCGACCGGCAAGCGGATGAACGCTGGCATTAGTTACTACAAGTATACGTACAACCAGAGAAACGCCAGGTTACGGCCTTCGTTCATTTATCCACAGCAGAACTCAGGCGCAGCACTGGCCGTCACAACTGAAACCAGGCATTGGGCCGGAAGATTTCAGTTGGACAAAGTGGTTGGATAGCCATTCCATATATTTTATAATGGGCCAAAGTTAGCCCACTGTTCCAGGTTTTCCTGGGATGCATGCCTGGATCGTCCATAAATGACGTTATACAAATTTTACTATTTTTGGGATCCTTACTTTCAACAGTTCAGAAATTCGGTTGACATAATATATTCTTAACATAGGATTTTACTAGTATGCATGCAGGGATCGTCCAAAAATGACGTCATACAAATTTTACTTTTTTAGGGATCCCCACTGTCATATGTTTAGAAATTAGGTTGACATATATCTTTAGCATAAGATTTTACTAGTATGCATGCAGGGTTTGTCTATAAAGGGCGTCATACAAATTTTACCGTTTTAGAAATTCACATGCCTTTAGTTCTAAAATTAAGTTAACTTATATACTTAACATTGAATTTTCAAGCTTAAATACGGGGATTGTTCGTAAATCACGTCATTCAAATTTTATTATTTTACTGTAATTAGTTCAGAAATTAGGTGGACGTATGACCTCAACATATGATTTTTTTTAGTATTCATAGGGAAATCGCTCATAAATGGCGTTGTTTAAATATTAATATTTCAAGTATTCCGCCTGTCTTTAGTTTTAAATGAGGTAAACGGGTACCCATATAATGGAATGCCTCCATTATTCATACTGGAATCTTTCATAAATGACGTCATCTAAATATCAATATTTTAGGGTTCCGCTCTGCATTTGTTTCAAAATTAGGCAAACAGATACTTTGTACGCAGAATGTTACAAGAATACATGCACAAATCTTTTATAAATACCTTTATGTAAGTATTATTATTTTTTTAACTGCTTGCAACGTACATTCGCAAATGACTTATTAGTGGTAGAGGCTCTATAAATGACGTTATTTGTAAATTAGGCAATTCTTAAAAATTTTCCAGCTATATTTAACAACATGCCACGTACTTCTATATATAGCTTATTGATGGTAGAAGAGCCTCTATAAATGACGTCATTTGTAAATGGTGCAATTTGTCAACATTATTCAGCTATATTTAACTACATGCTACGCACATTCGTATATGGCTTATTGATGGTAGGGGAGCTTCCATAAATCTAATATCGTCTTTTAGCGTAACATAAATTGTGTTGCGCATTTGTTGAAGCTCAGCATCTACTTCAAGCCCGCCCCCGGTCGACAAATCCGGCACGAGGCGCCGGATTTTTTAGATGCTGAGCAAGCATCTATTGGTCTGGTGTCTGGTGTCCGTCTGTCTGTCTGTCTGTCTGTCTGTCTGTCTGTCTGTCTGTCTGTCTGTCTGTCTGTCTGTCTGTCACAATGTCGGTAGGTCGCACGCTACAGGTCTCATTTTTGAAGATTTTAAATTGAAACATTTCTTAATCGCCCAGAAAAGCGAGGAAGAAGTGCTGTATAGTTTTTGGTTATTGTTGAAGTTATAGTTTCTTCGCAATTAGCAGTTAAACCGACCAAGAATTAAATCCATGTTTCAAGAAAAAATACATGGAAGGTACATATGGAGCTGAGAGCTTGTCAAGTTTCGCCGTTAGAAATACACATGGAAAATTTTTACTTATATCCATTACAAGTAAATGTACTGCTGATATATGTACGTTTACAGGGCAGACTGGTATAGTGGTCGTTGGTTTGACACTGCAATGTAAAATTGGAGAATATGCGTTCTCAATATCATAGTTTTTTGCCATCTTTTACATTTTTTCCAGCCTATTGTAGCTACATGTCACAAATATATAGGTGTTTTAGGATTTTTTCATCTTGAAACATGGATTTAATTCTTGGTCGGTTTAACTGCTAATTGCGAAAAAAATATTACTTCAACAATAACCAAAAACTATACAGCACTTCTCCCTCGCTTTTCTGGGCGATTAAAAAATGTTTCAATTTAAAATCTTCAAAAATGCGACCTGAAGCGTGCGACCTACCGACATTGTGACAGACAGACAGACAGACACCAGACCAATAGATGCTTGCTCAGCATCTAAAAATCCGGCGCTTCGCGCCGGATTTGGCGACCGTGGGCTCGAAGTAGATGCTGAGCTGGCAGCAAATTGGCTTCGTCACTGGTAAACAATACTTTTGTAGTACTGTCAAATCCGTTTATAAGGGATCCGGATTTAAGGAAAAACGGCTTTAAGGGACAGTTTTAAAATATTTGGTTGGCCAGCCTATGTTTTAATGTTAAAAATATTCGGATATAGGAGAACCGATATAAGGGAAAATCGGATATAAGGGACTGTTTTTCTATGCATTTCAGGCCTTTTTAGGTCGTTTATACGGGGAAATTGTAATAAAATGACCCAAATTCAGTATAAATATTTACTACCTCTCTTAAGAATACTACCGTATTTTCTACTGTGTACTTGACTACAAGACTGCATTTATTTCAACATTTACATTATCTTTCATATAAGTAAGCAGGTGGTTTGTTTATAGATCAAAGCTTTTTTCCGCGTTAGTATTTCCGTAGCATCACTCAATATAAAGAATCAGATGAGGAATCAGATGAAGATACTACAGAAGAAGTAGAAAAATCCCTGCCAGTTTTAATTGTACCTCAAGCTACAGAAATGATACAAAAACTTTATCAATTTTTAAAAGCGCAGACAAATACTGAGGAAAACATTTTTTCGAATCTTCATAATATTAGTGTTTGTGTTCGTCAAAATAAAACTAAACGACAAACCGCAATAACTGACTTTTTCATCGAATCTTAATAACTATATTTCAAGAACGTTGTATTGTAAATACCTTGCCCTTGGCATTTTTTTGACTCAAAATAAAATAAATTTTAAAATTGTAAATACCATTCAGTTAATTAGGAAATCCCTTTAATGGTTAAACGGGAATCCGGTTAAACAGGACAAAAAAGGTCAGTCCTCCCAGTTCCCTTATAAACGGATTTGACAGTAAAGCTAAAATAAAGCTCTCACAGTCAGCGCCGATAAAAGTAGACTAATTACAAGTTTTGCTGGTGAAACGAGCTGGATGGGAATATTTAAATTACCTCATTTAATAACGATGCCTTACCATATTCAAGCCCCATACGTATGTCCATGAAATGTAGTTATAAAGGAGGATCCGTAAAAAGGTGATATTTAAAAGACGTACGGGATAGCTATTACAATGTATGAGCCACATACGTGTGTACATCAAACGAATAAAGAAAGTTGGATGCCAAAAATCCGGCGCTTCGCGCCGGATTTGTCGACCGCGGGCGGGGCGGGCCCAAAGTAGATGCTGAGCTTCAACAAAGGCGCAAGACAATTTATGTTACGCTGAAAGATGATATAGGATTTATGGAAGCTCCCCTACAATCAATAGGACATATCGCCGGTGAATAAGCATTTTCGCCTAAGTCCAGTCTAGAACTAAAAGCATTATTGCCCAAGTCCATGCGTTTTTAAAAGCACTTTTGCCCAAGTCCACTGAATCCTGTGCAGGTTTGGACAGGACTTGCATGGACTTGGGCAAAAGTGCATTTAAGAAACGCATGGACTTAGGCAGTAATGCTTTTATTTCTGGACTGGACTTAGGCAAAAATGCTTATTCACCGGCGATATACCAATGTGTGTAGCATGTAGTTAAATATAGCTGAAATTTTTTTATAAATTGCACTATTCACAAATGACGTCGATTATGGAGTCTTCCTTATTATAATTAGGTCATATATGGAAGTACGTGGCATGTTGTTAAATAACGCTGAAATATTTTTGAGAGTTACAATATTTACAAATGACGTTATTTGTGGAGCCTCCCGTACTGTCAATAAGCAATATACAAATGTACGTGGCAAGCAGTTAAAGAAAAGGTTGGAAAAAATTGGGAAGTTAAAAATGGGGGTCCCAAAAACTATGATATTTGAAGAACGTCATTATGGACGATCCCTGAATATATATAACATATTTGTAGGAAAGTCCGTGACATGTAGTTAAAATAAGTTGGAAAAATTAATAATGTTAAGACTGGGGGTACTGAAAACGATACTATTTGAAGGACGTCATTATGGACGATCCCTGAATATCTGTAGCACATATATTTAAGTCCGTGACAAGTCAAGATACGACGGAAAACAATGTAATGTTGGGACTGGGGGTTTAAAAACTATGATATTTGAAGGACGTCATTATGGATGCTCCCTGAATGTCTATAACACTGAAGGACGTCATTATGTGCTCAGCATCTAAAAATAGTTAAATAATTAAATAGAGGGGAGTACCTAAAATTATGATATTTTTAAAAGACGTCATTAGCAAACGATCCCTCACAATGTATAAGGAAAAATTTCGGATTTGTTTCATTCAACTACTAATTGTGAAAGAATGATTAGTGCGATCTCAATTTAAAAAAATACAACACACGTCCCTCGCATTTGCAAGTGTTTAAAAGTTGTTTAGTTTAATCTGTATAGAAATGCAACGTCCAGCGTTTGACTAACTGGCGATAGGAGAAACAGACATTTTGTCGGTTTTTATAAGTGACCGAAATTAAGAGTAAAAAAAATGTAAAGTTGTAAAGAGGGGTACCTAAAACTATGATATTTGACGGACTGTAGCGACGGACCAACATACAGACAGACAGATGGACGGACATCCGGACATGACCATTTCATTAGATGCAGCTAAAGCTCAGCATCTAAAAATGACCAATAATTTACAATATACATAATAATAAACTGCACTTTAGTATTTATTACTGAACTGCAAACTATAATAATGAACTGCATGACGTCCATAAGATGGACCACACGACGACCATGACCGATAAATTACAATAAAATGATGAACTGACTGACAGTAATGACAACCAATTTACGAGATAATAATGAAATGCACGACAGCGGACTTCACGACGACGTCAAATGACAACTGAAAGACAAGAATTCGTAAGCCCCGCCACCACCATTCATTCCTTCGTGAATGTCACATGTAATAATACTGTGGTTTGTTGCAGTCTGTAGTTGTTGTAGCCATAGATTGTACAGATTGTACGCGGTGTGTTTAAACAAACGACAGTCCATGTAGATTTTTTTTGTAGGTAGGTATGCACGTCAATGTAACCTTATGGGAGCTGAGACTAGGTTTTTCTCTGGGAATAAAATGAAGTGTAAAAAAATTTGAGAGTTGGTCCATTTAACTGCTAATTGCAAATAAAATACTGTATAAATGATACCCAAAAACTATACAGCACATCTACATCGCATTGACGTGATTTAGGAATTTTTTCATTAAAATTGATTTAAAATTACGACCTGTAGCGTACAACAATGAAAAGAGGACAGACAGACAGACACACAGACGGACGGACAAAACCATTTCATTAGATGCAGCTAAAGCTCAGCATCTAAAAAGCTGAGTTGGTAATCAAAGCCTGTTGACCAGACCTGCGCATGAAGATCTTCGAATTCGACACTGCAGTCCCAAACTCATGACCACAATACGACAAGACCTGGCTGCGCTGTGTACGTACATAGAAAAATCCGGCGCGAATCGCCGGATTTGTTGACCGAGGGCCCGAAGTAGATGCTGAGCTTACAGCGAATTATTGCTTTAATAAAGGAGTAGAGCCCTATTGTGGCAACGCTTAAACATAACAGCGTCTAACTCCACTTAAACTTCTGTTACTTCAATGTTTAGATTGTTAAAGTCACAGCAAATAACAGTGGGATTATGAAAATTAAAATTCTTAGATAACGTCATTTATTAACGATCTGTGTATGTATTCTGGTAAAATCCTGCGTTCAAAGTATGTTTATCTAATTGCTGTGAACAGATGCCAAACGCATTTTTAAAATCGTTATGTTAAGATGACGTCATTCATGATAGATCCTAGTACGAATACTAGAAGCCTTCAATATATTCACACCAGCACTGTACTTACAATGGAACGTCCGAATGTGAATTAAACGTTTATTTGCGCAATTGCGACAGCAAAAATTGTACTTTAGACACCAAGCTGAATTGTTTATAGTACCATCAGAGACGAAAGAAAAGTTATGCAGCCTTTGCAGGGAAAACAAAATTGACAACATTTAACATATTCTCAGTGAATGCTCAGCTCTCAAACAACAACAAATTCAGCTGTGCAACTCGGGAAGGAACCCCAACACACTTGTCAACAATCTCACTCAAATAAATTAGAAGGAAATCCATGAACTCAGTACAGTCATTATCGAGCTGCTTATAGAAAGACAGAAAATACTTTTGTCCCTACTGTCGCCTTAAAATCCCTGCAAACCAAAGTTCTTTACTTCTTTGAATTTTTAATCCGTCCAGCAACTCCATACCTACACAATAATGACTACACAAATATATTTTCTATTTTCAATCCTACTGACAATTACGGTGGCAGCTCCAGAGTCGGAAAATCTACTTGTTACTCTCTCAAGCATGGCATTGGATCAATTTGTAAAGATGGTACGAGGAATTTGGGGAAAATCAAAAACGTGAGCAGACACTAATGGATTTGACTACAGCCATATTTATCAGGACCAACTGCAATTTCAAACACTAAACGCCTACCTCAACAAACAAGAGGTGGACCTACTCCAAGACGAATTACACAGGGACAATTATATAATATATTTACGGATGGCAATTATAGCAGAGCTGGGAGTCGTGGCATTTTGAATCTTCAAAATTTATCGTTACCACAAATACAATGCAAGACACAAGGAAATGGAGGTAACTACTTCATAAATAAAACAAACGTAAACTCTAATATAGGTATAGTCACATTTGGCACCTCATAGAGAGCTTAAAAACACAGACACAAATAATTGTTAAGTAAATAGTTACATTTGGCACCCCAAAGAGAACCTAAATAAATACAGCAAATATCCACGTCACAACTACAGGCAACAGACTACACACAATAAAATAACATAGAGACAGACTCTTAAGATAATTACAATTACAAAGCGAACCATTTAAATTACGCTATAAAAAAACAACTGACATATGCAAAATTAGATAGTGCAATTAATACTGATATGTAGCTAAATAATTTATTTATTACTAACATACACCTAAATAATAGCGGTAATTACGATATATACAAACTATAAAGATAATATTAATATGTATTTAAATACTATATTAATGCCTATATATCTATTTTAGTTAATCGAAATCCACACCAACGCTGACCCTGAACCTCCTCGGCGAACTCATGCCAACAGAACAAGGCTTGCTAGTTCCCGCGGATAATTCGGAGCGTCGTTAAAACACAAAGAAACGGAAATATCACAGATAACATTTTATTTTTTCATATATTTTATTCATTTTTAAGCAAAATCAAAAATTCGTTTACTTCAATATTCTAATCATATATTTTAAGATGCTGAGCAAGCATCTAATGAAATAGACATGTGCGTCTGTCCGTCTGTCCCTCCGTCTGTTGGCCCCACGCTACAAGTCAAACCGTTTACACTATTGTCTTAGAACTTTTTTAAAACAATCACAAAAGCGAGCCGGCAGGTCCAGGCGCGTCGAAACGAACTTTTGCATGAGGAGGCAAGATATGTGCGCCTAAAAATTGGCGTGATTTGTCTATCGTTAGCTCGAAGTAGATGCTGACCTTTCAGCAAATATAAGCTATGAAATAGCAAACTATTATTGTGCAACAATTACATGTGATAAAGTTTAGTTCAAGCACTCAAATATTAATATTTCGTACCAATGTTCTTCATAAACGTTACCACCTCAATTAAATTCGTTAAAAACATTCAACTATAAGCTATTTGTCACAGTTGTGTCGCCTGTGAATAGTTATTTATTGTCAGTTAGTTTTTTTATTACTTTACTTATTGTATTAAATTTGAAAAATTTTAAAACATACAACACAGACCACACATCACTAGTTTTAAGTTAGCTGTAAGGGCACCTAGGCCCAGGGACCTCACAAACAAAAACATATTACACGGAATATAATTATACGGAACTCCTCAGTAAAGAAATTACCACTAACACAATTCAAGAAATAAAAGTACCAGTCCCATGGGCGTCAATCCAAATAGGACTTATTATATAATAAAAAATTAACCCTGTAGGACAAATATTTGCCGATTTTTTGCCAATCCTAGATCCCAGGAAAATGTGCCTGCAGATTGCCAACTACCAATCCAAACACGTTGGTTTCCAGACGGCTCGAGTCAGTACACATGCGCCAACCTTAAACCAACTCTAAGTTGCACTTTTTCGAAAAAAGTTTCTCCAGCAGTATCTGCATGCAGATACTGCTGCAAAAATATTTTTCGAAAACGATTAAATTACACTTTTAACCATGTAAGCGCATGTGTGCTGACTCGAACAGTGCAAAAATTAACCCTGTAGGACAAATATTGGCCGACTTTTTGCCAATCCTAGATCCCAGGAAAATGTGCCTGCAGACTGCGAACCAACAATTAGACAACGTTGCCATTCAGCCTGCTTGGATCAGTACTGATGCGCCAAATTTAAACTAAGTCTAAGTTGCACATTTTTAAAAAACGTTTTTTTAGCAGAATCTGCATGCAGATATTGCTGCAAAAATATTTTTCGAAAACGGTTAAATTACAATTTTAACTATGTAAGCGCATGTGTGCTGACTTCAACAGTGCAAAAGTTAACCCTGTAAGACGAATATCTGCCAATTTTTTGCCAATCCTAGATCCCAGGGAAATGTGCCTGCAGATTGCAAACCAACAATTCGACAACAATGCTTTTCAGCCTGGTTGAGTCAGTAAACATGCGACAACTTTAAACTTAGTCTAAGTTGCACATTTTAAAAAAAAGTTCTTTCAGCAGAATCTGCATGCAATTATTGCTGGAAAAATATTTTTCAAAAACGATTAAAATCGGCTTTTTACCATGTAAACGAATGTGTGCTGACTCGAACAGTTCCAAAATTAACACTGTAGGACGAATATTTGCCGACCTATTGCCCATCCTAGATCCCAGCAAAATGTGCCTGCAGATTGCCAACTAACAATCCGACAACGTTGGTTTTTAGACGGCTTGAGTCAGTAAACATGCGCTAATTCTAAACTAAGACTAAGTTGCACATTTTCGATAAAAGTTTTTTCAGCAAAATCTGCATGCAGATACTGCTGCAAAAAAATGTTTCGAAAACGGTCAAATTACACTTTTTACTATGTAAGCGCATGTGTGCTGACTTGAACTGTGCCAAAAGTAACCCTGTAGGACGAATATTTGCCGATTTTTTGCCAATACTAGATTCCAGAAAAATGTGCCTGCAGATTGCTAGCTACCAATCCGACAACGTTGGTTTTCAGACAGCTCGAGTCAGTACACATGCGCCAACCTTAAACCAAGACTAAGTTGCACATTTTCGATAAAAGTTTTTCCAGCAGAATCTGCATGCAGTTACTGCTGCGAAAATATTTTTTAAAAACGATCAAAATCTGCTTTTTTTAATGTGAACGCATGTTTGCTGACTCGAACAGTGCTAAAACTAACCCTGTAGGACGAATATTTGCCGACTTTTTGCTAATCCTAGATCCCAGGAAAATGTGCCTGCAGATTGCCAACTACCAATCCGACAACGTTGGTTTTCAGACAGCTCGAGTCAGTACACATGCGCTAACCTTAAACCAACTCTAAGTTGCATATTTTCGAAAAAAGTTTTTTCAGCAGAATTTGCATGCAAATACTGCTGCAGAAATATTTTTCGAAAACGATCTAATTACACTTTTCACTATGTAAGCGCATGTATGCTGACTTCAACAGTGCAAAAGTTAACCCTGTAAGATGAATATCTGCCAATTTTTTGCCAATCCTAGATCCCAGGGAAATGTGCCTGCAGATTGCCAACTAACAATCCGACAACGTTGGTTTTCAGACGGCTTGAGTCAGTAAACATGCGCCAATTTTTAACCAAGACTAAGTTGCACATTTTTAATAAAAGTTTTTTCATCAGAATCTGCATGCAGATACTGCTGCAAGAAAATGTTTTAAACACGATTAAATTACACTTTTTACCATGTAAGCGCATGTGTGCTGACTCGAACTGTGCCAAAATTAACCCTGTAGGACGAATATTTGCCGATTTTTTGCCAATTCTAGATCCCAGGAAAATGTGCCTGCAGATTGCCAGCTACCAATCCAAACACGTTGGTTTCCAGACGGCTCGAGTCAGTACACATGCGCCAACCTTAAACCAACTCTAAGTTGCACATTTTCGATAAAAGTTTTTTTAGCAGAATCTGCATGCAGATACTGCTGCAAAAAAATGTTTTAAAAACGATCAAATTACACTTTTGACCATGTTGGCGCATGTGTGTTGACTCAAACGGTGCCAATATCAACTCTGTAGGACAAATTTTTGCCGAGCTATTGCCAATTCTAGATCCCAGAAAAATGTGCCTGCAGATTGCTAGCTAACAATCCGACAACGTTGGTTTTCAGACGGCTTGAGTCAGTAAACATGCGCCAATTTTTAACCAAGACTAAGTTGCACATTTTTAATAAAAGTTTTTTCATCAGAATCTGCATGCAGTTACTGCTGCGAAAATATTTTTTGAAAACGATCAAAATCGGCTTTTTTCAATGTGAACGCATGTTTGCTGACTCGAACAGTGCTAAAACTAACCATGTAGGACGAATATTTGCCGACTTTTTGCCAATCCTAGATCCCAGAAAAATGTGCCTGCAGATTGCTAACTACCAATCCGACAACGTTGGTTTTCAGACGGCTCGAGTCAGTACACATGCGCTAACCTTAAACCAACTCTAGGTTGCACATTTTCGAAAAAAGTTTTTTCAGCAGAATTTGCATGCAAGTACTGCTGCAAAAATATTTTTCAAAAACGATCTAATTACACTTTTCACTATGTAAGCGCATGTGTGCTGACTTCAACAGTGCAAAAGTTAACTCTGTAAGACGAATATCTGCCAATTTTTTGCCAATCCTAGATCCCAGGAAAATGTGCCTGCAGATTGCTAACTAACAATCCGACAACGTTGGTTTTCAGACGGCTTGAGTCAGTAAACATGCGCCAATTTAAAACCAAGACTAAGTTGCACATTTTTAATAAAAGTTTTTTCAGCAGAATCTGCATGCAGATACTGCTGCAAGAAAATGTTTTGAACACGATCAAATTACACTTTTTACCATGTAAGCGCATGTGTGCTGACTCGAACTGTGCCAAAATTAACCCTGTAGGACAAATATTTGCCGATTTTTTGCCAATTCTAGATCCCAGGAAAATGTGCCTGCAGATTGCTAGCTACCAATCCGACAACGTTGGTTTTCAGACAGCTCGAGTCAGTACACATGCGCCAACCTTAAACCAAGACCAAGTTGCACATTTTCGATAAAAGTTTTTTTAGCAGAATCTGCATGCAGATACTGCTGCAAAAAAATGTTTTAAAAACGATCAAATTACACTTTTTACTATGTAAGCGCATGTGTGCTGACTTGAACTGTGCCAAAATTAACCCTGTAGGACGAATATTTGCCGATTTTTTGCCAATTCTAGATCCCAGAAAAATGTGCCTGCAGATTGCTAGCTACCAATCCTACAACGTTGGTTTTCAGACAGCTCGAGTCAGTACACATGCGCCAACCTCAATATAAGTCTAAGTTGCACATTTTCGATAAAAGTTTTTCCAGCAGAATCTGCATGCAGTTACTGCTGCGAAAATATTTTTTTAAAACGATCAAAATCGGCTTTTTTCAATGTGAACGCATGTTTGCTGACTCGAACAGTGCTAAAACTAACCCTGTAGGACGAATATTTGCCGACTTTTTGCCAATCCTAGATCCCAGAAAAATGTGCCTGCAGATTGCTAACTACCAATCCGACAACGTTGGTTTTCAGACGGCTCGAGTCAGTACACATGCGCTAACCTTAAATTAACTCTAAGTTGCACATTTTCGAAAAAAGTTTTTTCAGCAGAATTTGCATGCAAGTACTGCTGCAAAAAATTTTTTCGAAAACGATCTAATTACACTTTTCACTATGTAAGCGCATGTGTGCTGACTTCAACAGTGCAAAAGTTAACCCTGTAAGACGAATATCTGCCAATTTTTTGCCAATCCTAGATCCCAGGGAAATGTGCCTGCAGATTGCCAACTAACAATCCGACAACGTTGGTTTTCAGACAGCTCGAGTCAGTACACATGCGCCAACCTTAAACTAAGACTAAGTTGCACATTTTCGATAAAAGTTTTTTTAGCAGAATCTGCATGCAGATACTGCTGCACAAAAATGTTTCGTAAACAATCAAATTACACTTTTAACCATAATAGCGCATGTGTGCTGACTCGAACAGTGCCAAAATCAACCCTGTAGGACAAATATTAGCCGACTTATTGCCAGTCCTAGATCCCAGAAAAATATGCCTGCAGATTGCCAACCAACAATCCGACAACAATGCTATTCAGCCTGCTCGAGTCAGTACACATGCGGCAACTTTAAACTAAGTCTAAGTTGAACTTTTTTGAAAAAAGTTTTTCTAGCAGAATTTGCATGCAGTTACTGCTGCGAAAATATTTTTTTAAAACGATCAAAATCGGCTTTTTTCAATGTGAACGCATGTTTGCTGACTCGAACAGTGCTAAAACTAACCCTGTAGGACGAATATTTGCCGACTTTTTGCCAATCCTAGATCCCAGGAAAATGTGCCAGCAGATTGCCAACTACCAATCCGACAACGTTAGTTTTTAGACGGCTCGAGTCAGTACACATGCGCTAACCTTAAACCAACTCAAAGTTGCACATTTTCGAAAAAAGTTTTCTCAGCAGAATTTGCATGCAAGTACTGCTGCTAAAATATTTTTAAAAAACGATCTAATTACACTTTTTACTATGTAAGCGCATGTGTGCTGACTTTAACAGTGCCAAAGTTAACCCTGTAAGACGAATATCTGCCAATTTTTTGCCAATCCTAGATCCCAAGGAAATGTGCCTGCAGATTGCGAACCAACAATCCGACAACATTGCTATTCAGCCTGCTTGAGTCAGTGAACATGCGACAACTTCAAACTAAGTCTAAGTTGCACATTTTTAAAAAAAGTTCTTTTAGCAGAATCTGCATGCAGATATTGCTGGAAAAATATTTTTCAAAAACAATTAAAATCGGCTTTTTACCATGTGAACGAATGTGTGCTGACTCAAACAGTTCCAAAATTAACACTGTAGGACGAATATTTGCTGACCTATTGCCTATCCTAGATCCCAGCAAAATGTGCCTGCAGATTGCCAACTAACAATCTGACAACGTTGGTTTTCAGACGGCTTGAGTCAGTAAACATGCGCTAATTCTAAACCAAGACTAAGTTGCACATTTTCGATAAAACATTTTTTAGCAGAATTTGCATGCAGATACTGCTGCAAAAAAATATTTTGAAAACGATTAAATTACACTTTTTGCCATGTAAGCGCACGTGTGCCGACTCGAACTGTGCCAAAATTAACCCTGTAGGACGAATATTTGCCGATTTTTTGCCAATTCTAGATCCCAGAAAAATGTACCTGCAGATTGGCAGCTACCAATTCGACAACGTTGGTTTTCAGACAGCTCAAGTCAGTACACATGCGCCAACCTTAAACCAAGACTAAGTTGCACATTTTCGATATAAGTTTTTTTAGCAGAATCTGCATGCAGATACTGCTGCAAAAAAATGTTTCGAAAACGATCAAATTACACTTTTGACCATGTTGGCGCATGTGTGTTGACTCAAACGGTGCCAATATCAACTCTGTAGGACAAATTTTTGCCGACCTATTGCCAATCCTAGATCCCAGCAAAATGTGCCTGCAGATTGCCAACTAACAATCCGACAACGTTGGTTTTAAGACGGCTCGAGTCAGTAAACATGCGCCAATTTCAAACCACGACTAAGTTGCACTCTTTCGATACAAGTTTTTTCAGCAGAATCTGCATGCAGATACTGCTGCATAAAAATGTTTTGAAAACGATCAAATTACACTTTTTACCATGTAAGCGCATGTGTGCTGACTTGAACAGTGCCAAAATTATCCCTGTAGGACAAATATTAGCCGACTTATTGCTAGTCCTAAATCCCAGGAAAATATGCCTGCAGATTGCCAACCAACAATCCGACATCAATGCTATTCAGCCTTTTCGAGTCAGTACACATGCGCGAACTTTAAACTAAGTCTAAGTTGCACATTTTCGAAAAAAGTTTTCTTAGCAGAATTTGCATGCAAGTACTGCTGCTAAAATATTTTTTGAAAACGATCAAAATCGGCTTTTTTCAATGTGAACGCATGTTTGCTGACTCGAACAGTGCTAAAACTAACCCTGTAGGACGAATATTTGCCGACTTTTTGCCAATCCTAGATCCCAGGAAAATGTGCCTGCAGATTGCCAACTACCAATCCGACAACGTTGGTTTTCAGACAGCTCGAGTCAGTACACATGCGCTAACCGTTAATCAACTCTAAGTTGCACATTTTCAAAAAAAGTTTTTTCAGCAGAATTTGCATGCAAGTACTGCTGCAAAAATATTTTTCGAAAACGATCTAATTACACTTTTTACTATGTTAGCGCATGTGTGCAGACTTCAACAGTGCAAAAGTTAACCCTGTAAGACGAATATCTGCCAATTTTTTGCCAATCCTAGATACCAGGGAAATGTGCCTGCAGATTGCGAACCAACAATCCGACAACATTGCTATTCAGCCTGCTTGAGTCAGTAAACATGCGACAACTTTAAACTAAGTCTAAGTTGCACATTTTAAAAAAAGGTTCTTCTAGCAGAATCTGCATGCAGATATTGCTGGAAAAATAATTTTCAAAAACGATTAAAATCGGCTTTTTACCATGTGAACGAATGTGTGCTGACTCGAACAGTTCCAAAATTAACACTGTTGGACGAATATTTGCCGACTTATTGCCAATTCTAGATCCCTGCAAAACGTGCCTGCAGATTGCCAACTAACAATCCGACAACGTTGGTTTTCAGACGGCTCGAGTCAGTTAACATGCGCTAATTCTAAACTAAGACTAAGTTGCACATTTTCAATAAAAGTTTTTTTAGCAGAATCTGCATGCAGATACTGCTGCAAACAAATGTTTTGAAAACGATCAAATTACACTTTTTACCATGTGGGCGCACGTGTGCTGACTCGAACTGTGCCAAAATTAACCCTGTAGGACGAATATTTGCCGATTTTTTGCCAATTCTAGATCCCAGGAAAATGTGCCTGCAGATTGCAAGCTACCAATCCGACAACGTTGGTTTTCAGACAGCTCGAGTCAGTACACATGCGCCAACCTTAAACTAAGACTAAGTTGCACATATTCGATAAAAGTGTTTTCAGCAGAATCTGCATGCAGATACTGCTGCAAAAAAATGTTTCGAAAACGATCAAATTACACCTTATACCATGTTAGCGCATGTGTGCTGACTCAAACAGTGCGAATATCAACTTTGTAGGACGAATATTTGCCGACCTATTGCCAATCCTAGATTCTAGCAAAATGTGCCTGCAAATTGCCAACTAACAATCCGACAACGTTGGTTTTCAAACGGCTTGAGTCAGTAAACATGCGTCAATTTAAAACCACGACTAACTTGCACATTTTCGATAAAAGTTTTTTCAGCAGAATCTGCATGCAGATACTGCTGCACAAAAAAGTTTCGTTAACAATCAAATTACACTTTTAACCATGTAAGCGCATGCGAGCTGACTCGAACAGTGCCAAAATAACCCTGTAGGACAAATATTAGCCGACTTATTGCCAGTCCTAGATCCCAGGAAAATATGCCTGCAGATTGCCAACCAACAATCCGACAACAATGCTATTGAGCCTGCTCGAGTCAGTACACATGCGGCAACTTTAAACTTAGTCTAAGTTGCACATTTTTGATAAAAGTTTTTTCAGCAGAATCTGCATGCAGATACTGCTGCAAAAATATTTTTCGAAAACGATCAAATTACACTTTTCACTATGTAAGCGCATGTGTGCTGACTCGAACAGTTCCAAAATTAACACTGTAGGACGAATATTTGCCGACCTATTGCCAATTCTAGATCCTAGCAAAATGTGCCTGCAGATTGCCAACTAACAATCCGACAACGTTGGTTTTCAGACGGCTTGAGTCAGTAAACATGCGCCAATTTTGAACCAAGACTAAGTTGCACATTTTCGATAAAAGTTTTTTCAGCAGAATCTGCATGCAGATACTGCTGCAAGAAAATGTTTCGAAAACAATCAAATTACACTTTTTACTATGTTAGCGCATGTGTGCTGACTCAAACAGTTCCAAAATTAACACTGTAGGACGAATATTTGCCGACCTATTGCCAATTCTAGATCCCAGCAAAATGTGCCTGCAGATTGCCAACTAACAATCCGACAACGTTAGTTTTCAGACGGCTTGAGTCAGTAAACATGCGCCAATTTTAAACTAAGACTAAGTTGCACATTTTTGATAACAGTTTTTTCAGCAGAATCTGCATGCAGATACTGCTGCAAGAAAATGTTTTGAAAACGATCAAATTACACTTTTGACCATGTTGGCGCATGTGTGACTCAAACAGTGCCAATATCAACTCTGTAGGACAAATATTTGCCGACCTATTGCCAATCCTAGATCTCAGCAAAATGTGCCTGCAGATTTTCAACTAACAATCCGACAACGTTGGTTTTTAGACGGCTCGAGTCAGTAAACATGCGCCAATTTCAAACCACGACTAAGTTGCACTTTTTCGATACAAGTTTTTTCAGCAGAATCTGCATGCAGATACTGCTGCAAAATTTTTTTCAAAAACAATCAAATTACACTTTTTGCTATGTAAGCGCATGTGTGCTGACTCGAACAGTTCTAAAATTAACACTGTAGGACGAATATTTGCCGACCTTTTGCCAATTCTAGATCCCAGCAAAATGTGCCTGCAGATTGCCTACTAACAATCCGACAACGTTGGTTTTCAGACGGCTTGAGTCAGTAAACATGCGCCAATTTTAAACCAAAACTAAGTTGCACATTTTCGATGACAGTTTTTTTAGCAGAATCTGCATGCAGATACTGCTGCACAAAAATGTTTCGAAAACATTGAAATTACACTTTTAACCATGTTAGCGCATGTGTGCTGACTCAAACAGTGCCAAAATTAACCCTTTAGGACGAATATTAGCCGACTTATTGCCAGTCCTAAATCCCAGGATAATATGCCTGCAGATTGCCAACCAACAATCCGACATCAATGCTATTCAGCCTGCTCGAGTCAGTACACATGCGCCAACTTTAAATTAAGTCTAAGTTGCACTTTTTCGATACAAGTTTTTTCAGCAGAATCTGCATGCAGATACTGCTGCAAAATTTTTTTCAAAAACAATCAAATTACACTTTTTGCTATGTAAGCGCATGTGTGCTGACTCGAACAGTTCTAAAATTAACACTGTAGGACGAATATTTGCCGACCTTTTGCCAATTCTAGATCCCAGCAAAATGTGCCTGCAGATTGCCTCCTAACAATCCGACAACGTTGGTTTTCAGACGGCTTGAGTCAGTAAACATGCGCTAATTTTAAACCAAGACTAAGTTGCCCATTTTCGATAAAAGTTTTTTCAGCAGAATCTGCATGCAGATACTGCTGCACAAAAATGTTTCAAAAACAATCAAATTACACTTTTAACCATGTTAGCGCATGTGTGCTGACTCGAACATTGCTAAAATTAACCCTGTAGGACGAATATTAGCCGACTTATTGCCAGTCCTAAATCCCAGAAAAATATGCCTGCAGATTGCCAACCAACTAATTGACATCAATGCTATTCAGCCTGCTCGAGTCAGTACACATGCGCCAACTTTTAACTATGTCTAAGTTGCACTTTTTTTGAAAAACGTTTTTCCAGCAGAATCTGCATGCAGTTACTGCTGCGATAATATTTTTCTAAAACTATCAAAATCGGCTTTTTACTATGTGGGCGCATGTGTGCTGACTCGAACTGTGTCAAATTAACCCTGTAGGACGAAGATATGCCGACTTTTTGCCAATTCTAGATCCCAGGAAAATGTGCCTGCAGATTGCCAACTATTAATCTGACAACAGTAATTTCTAGACGGCTCGAAACAGTACACATGCGCTAACCTTAAACCAACTCTAAGTTGCACTTTTTCGAAAAAAGTTTTTTCAGCAGAATTTGCATGCAAGTACTGCTGCAAAAATATTTTTCGAAAACGATCTAGTTACACTTCCTACTATGTAAGCGCATGTTTGCTGACTCGAACAGTGCAAAAAGTAACCCTGTAGGACGAATATTTGCTGAATTTTTGCCAATCCTAGATCCCAGCCAGATGTGCCTGCAGATTGCCATTTACTAATCTGACAACGTTGGTTTTTAGACAGCTCAAGTCAGTACACATGCGCCAACCTCAATATAAGTCTAAGTTGCACTTTTTTGAAAACGGTTTTTCCAGCAAAATTTGCATGCAGATACTGCTGCATAAATATTTTTCAAAAACGATCAAATTAAACTTTTCACCATGTAAGAGCTTGTGTGCTGACTCAAACAGTGCCATAATCAACCCTGTAGGACAAATATTTGCCGATATTTTGCCAATCCTAGATCCCGGGAAAATGTGCCTGCAGTTTGCCACCTACTAATCCGACAACGTTGGTTTTTAGACAGCTCGAGTCAGTAAACATGCGCCAACTTTAAACTAAGTCTAAGTTGCACTTTCTCGAAAAATTATTTTCTAGCAGAATTTGCATGCAGATACTGCTGCAAAAATATTTTTCGAAAACAATCAAATTACACTTTTAACTATGTAAGCGCATGTGTGGTGACTCTAACAGTGCTAAACCTAACCCTGTAAGACGAATATTTGCTGACTTTTTACTAATCCTAAATCCCAGCCAGATGTGCCTGCAGATTGCCATCCACTAATCTGACAACGTTGGTTTTCAGACGGCTCGAGTCAGTACACATGCGCCAACCTTAAACCAAGTCTAAGTTGCACTTTTTTGAAATATGTTTTACCAGCAGAATCTGCATGCAGATACTGCTGCGAAAATATTTTTCGAAAACGATTAAATTACACTTTTAACCATGTAAGCGCATGTGTGCTGACTCGAACAGTGCACAAATTAACCCTGTAGAACGAATATTTGCCGACTTTTTGCCAATCCTAGATCCCAGGAAAATGTGCCTGCAGACTGCGAATCAACAATCCGACAACGTTGCTATTCAGCCTGCTTGAGTCAGTACTTATGCACCAAATTTAAACTAAGTCTTAGTTGCACTTTTTTGAAAAACAATTTTTAAGCAGAATCTGCATGCAGATACTGCTGCAAAAATATTTTTCGAAAACAATCAAATTACACTTTTAACTATGTAAGCGCATGTGTGCTGACTCGAACAGTGCGAAACTTAACCCTGTAGGACGAATATTTGCTGACTTTGTACAAATCCTAGATTCCAGCCAGATGTGCCTGCAGATTGCCATCTACTTATCTGACAACGTTGGTTTTCAGACGGCTCGAGTCAGTATACATGCGCCAACCTTAAACAAAGTCTAAGTTGCACTTTTTTGAAATAAATTTTACCAGCAGAATCTGCATGCAGATACTGCTGCAAAAATATTTTTCGAAAACGATTAAATTACACTTTTTACCATATAACCGCATGTGTGCTGACTCGAACAGTGCCAAAATTAACCCGGTAGGACAAATATTTGCCGATTTTTTGCCAATTCCAGATCCCAGGAAAATGTGCCTCCAGATTGCCAACTACCAATCCGACAACGTTGGTTTTCAGACAGCTCGAGTCAGTACACATGCGCCAACTTTAAACTAAGTCTAAGTTGAACTTTTTTGAAAAAAGTTTTTCTAGCAAAATTTGCATGCAGATACTGCTGCAAAAATATTTTTCAATAACGATCGAATTACACTTTTAACTATGTAAGCGCATGTGTGCTGACTCGAACAGTGCCAAAATTAACCCTGTAGGACGAATATTTGCCGACTTTTTGCAAGTCCCAGATCCCAGGAAAATGTGCCTGCAGATTGCAAACTTACAATCCGACAACGTTGCTATTCAGTCTGCTCGAGTCAGTACTTATGCGCCAACTTTAAATTTAGCCTAAGTTGCACATTTTCGAAAAACGTTTTTCCAGCAGAATTTGCATGCAGATGCTGCTAAAAAAAGATTTTTCAAAAACGATCAAATTACACTTTTTATCATGTAAGCGCATGTGTGCTGACTCGAACAGTGCAAAAATTAACCCTGTAAGACAAACATTTGCCAACTTTTTGCTAATCCTAGAACCCAGGAAAATGTGCCTGCAGATTGGCAACTACTAATCTGACAACGTTGGTTTTCATACGGCTCGAGTCAGTACACATGTGCTAACATTAAACTAAGTCTAAGTTGCACTTTTTCGAAAAAAGTTTTTGCAGGGGCCTGTTTCTTCAAAATTACTTTTTACTTTTCACTTTTTACTATGCATTTGTCACTTTTAAAAAAGTTTGAAGTCAATAGCGTTCCATGAAAGTCTTTGTGAAAAAGCAAATTTGTGACGTCGCTTTTTGATTTTACTTTTTTTTTTGCCGAATTTCAAAAATCGAAAAAGCAAAGCGTTCCATAAAGATTTTTGATTACTTTTTAAAAAGTGGCCAAAAACAAAAAGTACTGAGGTCACTTTGCGTTTTCAGACTAAGCGGGAACTAGTTTACTTTGATTTAAGTATGTACTTTCGCCTTCGATTGTTGTGATTTTCAAATCCAACTCCCACTAGTAACTAATTTAGGTTTTTAACATATTTAGGTGTACTACGGTTACAGTTAACAGTTATTTGTGTTTCGTAATTCTGTAAACTATAATTATTCATACATTTGGTGCATACACTTGCTGTTACTATCACCTAAACTGAAAAACTACCGTGCTATTTATGTGTTATTATATAGTTGTGTTGTGATTCTGACTTCTGATACATAATATTCCAGTTAATATTTGCATGACTAACTAGTGAGTTATTGTATAAATTAATTACAGCAAAAGTTTACCTAAACTGAAAAATCACCGTGCTACCTATGTGGTATTCCATAGTTGTGATTCTGACTTCTGACTCATAATTAAGCAATTAATACTTGCCTAACAAACTAGTGTGAATGCATAAATTATCACACAAAGACGCTTAGGTGTAATATTTTTGATAGAATATGTGAGTGGGGGAAACTGTTCTATCCATTATTCATTATACGTAAATCTCTAATTTTAAGTTCTATGTAACAAGGGTAGTAAATAATATACAATAAATAGTGCAATTTTTCAGTTTTCGCTTTTTTACACTATCGTTTTGAAAGTACCTAGAAACCTTGACAAAAAGTACTAAACCACAACTTTGAACTAATGTTTTCACTGCAATGAAAAGAGTTATTTGAATTCGGGCTTAATCAGCTGTGATATTTTAAAAATGTGTTTTGGTTTAATTACTCAGTACCTACTATTGTGGTTTATGTTTTAAAAACATTTCAGTCCAGTTATAGTTAATTATATCAGTCTGACAATAACTTTTCATAATTCTGCCAAGACTCCATTCACTTGGCAAAGAAGTAGTAAAAAATGAAAAGTTTTTGCCTTTTACTTGGTATTGAGAAAGTTAGTGGAACAGAAACAGCAAATCCCAAGCAAAAAGTTTTTGAGATCCCGCACTTTTTACTTTTTATACGAATGTGTGCTGACTCAAACAGTGCAAAAATGAACCCTGTAGGACGAATATTTGCCAACTTTTTGCCAATCCTAGATCCCAGGAAAATGTGCCTGCAGATTGCCAACTACCAATCCGCCAACGTTGATTTTAAGACGGCTCGAGTTAGTTAACCTTCGCCAACCTTGAACTAAGTCTAGGTTGCACATTTTTGAGAAAAGTTTTTCCAGCAGAATCTGCATGCAAATACTGCTGCAAAAATATTCTTCAAAAACGATCAAAATCGGCTCTTTACCATGTGAACGCATGTGTGCTGACTCGAACAGTGCCAAAATTAACCTTGCAGGACGAATATTTGCCGACTTTTTGCCAATCCTAGATCCCAGAAATATGTGCCTGCAGATTGCCAACTACCAATCCGACAACGTTAGTTTTCAGACAGCTCGAGTAAGTACACATGCGCCAATCTTGAACCAAGTCTAAGTTGAACATTTTCGAAAAAAGTTTTTTCAGCAGAATCTGCATGCAAATACTGCTGCAAAAATATTCTTCAAAAACGATCAAAATCGGCTTTTTACCATGTGAACGCATGTGTGCTGACTCGAACAGTGCCAAAATTAACCTTGCAGGACGAATATTTGCCGACTTTTTGCCAATTCTAGATCCCAGAAATATGTGCCTGCAGATTGCCAACTACCAATCCGACAACGTTAGTTTTCAGACAGCTCGAGTAAGTACACATGCGCCAATCTTGAACCAAGTCTAAGTTGAACATTTTCGAAAAAAGTTTTTTTAGCAGAATCTGCATGCAGATACTGCTGCAAAAATATTTTTGGAAAACGATCAAATTACAATTTTTAGATGCTGAGCTTAAGCATCTATCGTAATGGTCATGTCCGTCCGTCCGTCCGTCCGTCTGTCCGTTGGCCGTACACTACAGGTCACAGGTTACAGCCGATTTTCATAAAAAAAATAGTATACGACCAGAAATGCGACTGGGCAGGTCTGTATTGTTTTTTAGTTGTAATTAGTCTAACCAGTTATTTACAATAAAATGATTACTGGACCTATGTCAGAAATTTGTAAATTGGAGAGGCTAAAAACGGCTGAACCAAATAGCTGAAGCAACTGAAAGAGGCGGCTGGCAAAGATAAAGCTGCCATTGTTTGCATGTAAAATTTATCTTTGCCAGCCTTCTTTTTCGGTTGTCGCTACTATACATACCTACCACTAAACAAACGTACCCAGGTACGATCGGCCTACGCTTCTCACTCTTAGCATTCCATTCCGTGTGTATAAATACCATACGAAATTGAATGTTAAGGAGCGTTCACAAATGATGCTATCTTAATTTTCTGACCCACCCACCCATTTCCACTGATGTTAAACATAATGCAAACGGGGAATTTTCATATGCACGTACCCATTTGAATGATATCACCAGTTGTAAAAATGGGGTGTAGATGGTGACGGATCGTCCATAAACGACGTCCTCCACCATTAATATTTTTTCCAGCCTATTTTATCATACATGCATTGAACTAACTTATATTAGTTATAGATATTTTTTAATTCAGATCACACTAATCGTTTTTCCACAATTAGTATTTGCATTGAGCAACTCTGAAATTTTTCCTTATACATTGTGAGGGAACGTCCGTTAATGACGTCTTTCAAAAATATCATAATTGTAGGTGCCCCCTTCCCCCTCCCTTTTAATTATTTAACCATTTGTAGATGCTAAGCACATAATGACGTCCTTCAGTGTTATAGATATCGAGGGATCGTACATAATGACTTACTTTAAATTTAATAGTTTTTAGAACCTCCAGTACCAATTTTAAATGTTTTTCCATCCTATATTGACTACATGTCACGGACTTACCTATATGAGTTATAGATAGTCAGGAATCGTCCATAATGACATCGTTCTAATACCATAGTTTCTAGTATCCCCAGTCTCAACTTTACACTTGTTTCCATCCTAATTGAACAACATGTCACGGACGTAACTATATGTGTTATCGATATTCAGGGATTGTCCCTAATGACGTCATTCAAATATTATAGTTTTTAGGACCCCCACTGTTAACATCAAAATATTTTCCAACTTATTTTTAACTGCTTGTTAAAGGGTGAAAATTAGACAGACTCACCCTAGTGGAAATCTGTATATGTGCTGATACGGGTCAAATGACCAAGACTCATTAACTCAGTGGTTATGAACGAGGATAGATAAAACAACAGTACAAATATCGAGAATCGAAGTAAACACAAGTAGAAATGAAGATGAAAAGTGATACGGGTGAAAAATAATGACTTTGGGGCAAAGTAAAAATGCTACAACCGTATGGCAGCTCTAATAATATTCAAGACGTCTCAAGTAATATTTTAGGCTGAAATTTGAGAGAGGCGGAAAAAACACGACCTTTCATAAGCAGTACTTTTTATTCAATCTTCCTCTATCATCCAATTCAATCCCTGAATTCACATCAGATTGCCAAATCATAATTTAATAAATAATTGAAGAATTTAGGTTACTTTCGCAATGACCACATAGTTGGTCCGACATCAAATAGTTGGTCTAATTTAAACGTGAATGAATCTCTGCATAGCGGATAAATTACGTAATGTGAAATAATCAAGAATTATTATAGAATACAAATATAGGTATATAAATATTCTAGAATTAAATAACAGTGGAAATATGTATGTATAAAGAATGACTAGTTGTAATGAGGCTTTTATGCTCGTCATGCAGTTTGTTGTTTACAAACAATAAGAGAACTAAAACTCATGCATCAAACATAATATATATACATAGGCATGCATTGAAGGATAAATTCATATATCAAGAAATGTACATGCATCATCATTCCTCATGCTCATACTGGCATTTGATTTTAAGCTTATGAAATAGTAAACTATAATTTAAACTAAAATTATACAAAACTTAAAGCTATGGGTGTACGTAGTAGTTGACGTTTGAGACATACATTAATGAGTAATGCAGGTGTAAGAATGACTCATATATGTATGACTTAATACCCTCCTTTTTTTTAATTGTCGTCGTCTAAAAGGCGGTATACGGCAAGTGAAAAAACCCTTAAATATTGGTGATGTTATTCCTCTTCATCAGTAAACTCCACCTCCAAGAATCTCAGATGGCTCGGCTCGATGGTTGATTTGGGTAGTTCCTCTTCTACTGCTGGTGGTGCCTGTGATTGTATGTGTACAGTTACATTTCCCTCCTCAGCTAGGTGTAGTGTTGGTGGTAGGCCGTTTGGTGTGACAAGCGTGCTTCTACGTATCTCCTCATTCTCATCCACTCCACTTCGTCTGTGAACAAGAATCGTCCCTTGGCTCCGGTGTTGGTGTTGGTCCAAGTAACTACTGTTGGGTCTCCCTCGTCTCGGCGGGGCTACAGGTGTTTCAGTTGGTCCCTCCGTTCCAAGTAACTGCAGCTCAGCTTGCTGCTCTTTCTCTCCCTTCTCTTTCATAGTCTCCCAGTAACTCCCTCTCCACCCACGCTTCAAGAACGCAGCACTAAATTTCCACTTAAAGTATATAGCTGTAATAGCCATACACAGAAAAACAAAAATAATTAGAATCATCCACATGTACCATGGTATGCTACTGTCTCTTTCCCATGATGACGTGTCTATGCTGTTGTCGCTCTCGTCAAATGTGATGTTCAAGTTGTTCATGTCTATTTTGATTCCCATGTGGTAGTCGAGTGAGTTCACTAATAGGGGGCTTCGTGCTCGTTGAAGATAATGTTAAGCACATCTCCTCTATACGTGTTGTTCGCTATGGTGAATGTAGTCGTGATGGGCAGTAGGAAGATTTCGTTGGGGCAGGGGGTGTGTCTGGTGGTTCCTACACGTATGTTCAAGCCTGGGCAGTATATGTGAAAGAACGCATTATACACTTTGACTTGTACACTTCCCTCCGCGTCTTGTGCTGTGCTATTTCGACAGTTTTGAAGTACATACTTAAGTTTGTCTTCATACGAGTTTCGTGGCTTACATTTTTGGTGTGTTGTTGCTACCACTCTGTCCATGAAACTCCAGTCGAGCCCTGTATCGAATACACAGTCTTGGTCCCTTGAAAGCAAAGCATTTGGTGGTCCTTGATATTTCAAATCACACGTCCGATTTTCTTTCCTCCATAGTAAGGTAAATGGGTCCGCTACGACAAGTGTCAGGTTGGGATTGACGAGTGGCACAATGAAACTTAGATGTAAATTGTCCATTTGTGGGTCACTTCTACATTGTTGAAATTCGGCTAGCTCCAATGGACATAAATCCCCGCACGGTAAAGTGAAGTTCAGGAAGTCGAAAAATTCGTCATCCATATGACCACGGCTCCAGATCCTCTTGGTGTGTTGAATCATCGCTCCGCTTTGGGTGAGTCTTGATACCAGGTAGGCAATATCAAACTCCAGTCGCTCGATCTCTTCAGGTGAGTCCTTCCGTTCACTGATTATTTGGTTAACAGCATCAGTAATTTTCGCCATTTGCTTGTAGAAGGCTCTAAAATTCTGTGTGTCTTCCTTAATTTTCAGTTCCAATTTGTTGAAATGTTCGGCCAGTTCTAATGTGTGTTCGCTATTCATTTCAGCTCGGTGTTCGGCCTGGTATGACACTCCAAGTCCCGCACTGGTGAAAACAGCGAGAGCCGTCATTATTACATTGGTGAAAACGGATCTTCGTCTCCTGATTTCCGTCTTGATGGGGGGGCAGATCGCCTTGAGTGGCAGAAGGAAAGTCCTCTTATATTCTCTTTGGCATTGTTGTTTGAGTTCGTGTCCCACATTTTTCATATTGATATCCGGGTATTTCAATAAATCGCATGGTGATAATAAGCGTATTTTGATGTTGTAGGAATTATACCCATAAAGAGGTGGATTCTCGGATCTCCGCCAAATAACTGGTCCTCCTTCATCTACCGTTTCTGCTCCTCCGCCAAGGATCAACATCAAGAAGTACATACATCCGAGAAAAAATAGTGGAAGTGTAGAGTGGTAGGGAGTGCGCGATCTCTTCGGTGGTGGTGGCAACTCCGCTTCCCTCCTTAATTCGTGTGTTGTTGACTTTCCAAAATCTCGACTCGATTGATCCTGTCTGTTCTTGTCTGGAACAGGAAAATGTGTGTCTTCTATTGCTGTTGACTTATTTTTGGTTTGAGAAGTACTCGCCCTCCTTCCCTCCTTACTATTGTGATGGTGGTAGGTAGGTAGTGACGATGTAGAATTTCCTCGGTGGCCGGACTCCTCGTTTTGATATGCGTGAAGTGAAGCTCCTCGTAGTCCTACTGTACTCCTCTTTTTTGTTACACTCGTCCTCCTTCCCTCCTGTCCGTTCGCAGGATTTGAGTCGGTGGCCGGTGCCTTTTTACTTCTTCCTCCCTCCTGGCTATGTTGAGTTTCGGAGTTGGTGGAAGGTTTTGATTTTTTGCTTCCTTTATTTTTCGATGTTTTTGTGCTCGAATGTGGTGGCCTCATGGTGGGGAGTGCTCTTCTGGTGGTGGTGTTATGTACAGCTATTTTTGCAGCTTGTACTCCCTCCTGTCTGGTGGTAAAGATTGGGAGAACCTCCGGGTGGGTAGTGGAAGAGTGTGCTCCCGTCTTGTAGGTGTTATGTACATCCTTGTTGGTGGTGGTATGTACTCCCAAGTTGCTGGTGTGAGAGTTAAAATTCCGTTTGGTGGTGGTGGAGGTGTTAAGTACCGCATTGCTTTTGTTGCTGTTGGCGGATACTCCCTCCTGGCCGGTGGAATGGTGGTAAAGTCCATGTCCGGTGGTGGGTTGTGCTCCCTCCTTGATTGTGGTGGGGTAAGCTCCCTCCTGGCCGGTGGAAAAGTTAAAATTCCAGTTTCCGGTGGTGAAGTGTGCTTCTTCCCTGGTGGAAGAGAAGTCTACGCCCTCCTTGCTGGTGGAAAAATTAACTCCCTCCTTACCGCTTCTACCATGAAGTCTCGAGTCTTGTTTTAGTGCTCCTCCTCTTCCGGTGGAAGTCCCGGTGGAGGTCGAAGGCTTTTTCAATTTTTGTGAGTTTTGATTTTTTGAAGTCTGTGACGCTCTCCCGGATTCCAGTAGTTTTGAGATAGAATCTTCATTGTTATTGAATAATTCGTTCACCGTGAAATTTGTCTTGCGAGGTGTAAACTGGACCATATCTACGAATTCGTCAGTACTGATGGTTTTCTCCAATCCTTCGAGTGTATCGATGGCATCTTTAGTTCCTACTGATCGAAATGATTCTGCAATTTCTTCCAGATCATTGTTGTAGTGTATCTGAGCTTCTCGTAGAATATGCATGTTCTTCTCTAATCGGGCCTGTTCTACTATGATGAGCTCGTCCAGTGCCTTGAGTCTTCTATCGTACTCCTCTTGGGTGACAAATCTCTTAGCGCGCTCCTTTTGTTGACGTTGTTGAGCCAGGAGTCTCAAGTTTTCTACTACTGTATCTGTGAGTTGGATCCTTGTGGGTATACCTTTGGGTGTGGTATAAGCAACTATCCCCGGCAAATCTTCTGGAACCGGAACTGGAACTGGAAGAGTTTGGGGAATAGTGTCAGGTAGTGTTGCTTGGTCAGAAGTCTCCATAGCGTCCGTAATGTCTGTGGGCTCCTCTTGGTTCTCATCTACTTGACTCCAGTCGTTAACTTCCACTTTGACTGTAGTGTCTTCGTAATTAGTGATAAGAACCGAGTTATTTGGTTGGGGAAGTGGTTGTGGGGGGGACAGGTCTACCATCTCATGAAGTCTACGGGGTGCTATTGGTGTGATTTGATGATACCTAACCGCTGTACCCCGTTTATCTGCCAGCTCCTGCATGTAGGCTGACCAGGTCTTCTCCTGAGTAGGTTGCTGCATGTCCGTTTTCCTCTTCCACTGGAGTCCTCCGTGTGGTGCCCGGTAAAAGAATAATTCGGGATGTTTAGCCGATTTTTCTTGTATTTCCCTGTCTATCGATGTAGTGTGTTGTGAAGAATTTCCAGTGGATGTTACAGTCGAGTTCTGCTCCTGTTTGATCCTTTGATAAATTGATGCTGGATTTCCTCCATCAAGTTCCGTTGTAAGGGTGTATACGAAATATTCTTTTTCTTCGGGTTTTACCGTTTGGGGCTCCGGGTTGTCTGTTGCACTTGGATTTGCATTCAGATCAGCGGTATTCTCTTCGTTGTTGTTGGAATCTGTCACGAAGTCTGAAGGGGTCTGGGGCAATGGGCTTATGGGCTCCGGGATGTAGTCTGAGAAGTATAGAGTGCGGCTTTCTATTTTCCTCTTTTTCTCACCTCCTCTGATGGTGACTACTCTACTATTCTGGAAATCCTTATAGTAGTTTGGAAAGTCCAGGCATGTCTGTCGAATTGCAGTCCCTATCCCATATGACCTATACCTGGCCATGTATATGGCCAGCAGTTGTTCTGCCAACCTTGACTCTGATGGAGTTGGGAATCTTGATCGAATATAAGCGTAGGCTTGACGATCTTGCTTGAAAGCCAAAATTATTTTTGCTCTGGAATCTTTGTAGGATTCTTTTCCAGGTTCCTCGATTTCGGAGTAGTCCGTGGATACTTCTGTTGTTTGAGGTATTGATAAGAAGTGATTTCCCGGTGCTCCTGTCAGACGACCAAATGTTTGACTTTTGGTCTGACGGTGTTCCGCTTCACATGGAGTGTAAATCTCCTGGACAGGTCTTATCATGTATGCCTTGTGACTGTCTGCACGTAGGATTCGTAACTGTTCTTCCCAGATTTGATCTAGTTCTTGACGTTGATTTTCTTTCTCCGGGTGTGGTGGTAACTGGAACCAGGTTAAATTGGCTCCAGCTTCAAGTCCATATTTTTCCACATTTCTCCTGAACAGAGTTCTTAATCGGCTACTGTTTGGGTGGTTTCTTAGTACGATGGCTCTAATCTTCTCCATGGGTGTGGCTTCTGCCGATTGATCTTCTCTTTCGGAGTCTGAAGAGTCCATGTCCTCACAGTGTCGATATGGTAAACCTTTACGAATGGTGTGCCAGTCCTGAATTGGTCTTCGCAAGTGTTTTGCTAGGTGCATCCAGGCTTGTTGACTTGCCAAGATAATACCATGCCTTTCTATGTTGTAGTCAGGACGTCTGGAGTGTTCGGATCGCTTCTCGGGTGTTAATTTCTCAAAAAGAAAATCCTTGATTTTCAAGACCATGTCATACTCCAGTCGTTGCTCCTCCTGTCTCTTGTATCTTTCCAGGAAGGATCCTAGGCAGGTTGCACTCATCGAGTCCAATTCTTTGTCTGAAATATTGATAGTCGGGGGCATTATATGCGATTGTCGTCCTTGCGGTGGTAGCATCAGTCTGTTTTGTTTCTGCTGGACGATCTGAATCCTTTCTTTCCGGAGTTGTTTCCTCACTAGTTCCTGGAACAATTCAGACTCCGTATGTACTGCACTTGGTAGATGTTCAAATTGTTCAATGAACTGTCCCCAGATGCGTCTGTTCTTCATGATCATGTTACGGGCCCAGATTTTTCTTTTTGGATCCGTCCAATGACCACAGATGTACTCTTGGAAGTCTATTGATCTTTGCAGCGCTTCCATGGAATTAGCCTGAATTCGTGCTTTCCTGTTGGCTGATTTGTTCAGTTTCTGGATGTGCTCTTGAGGAGTCTCCATGACTTCTGGAAGGTGTCCGAATAGTTCCCGCAGAGTTTCGGTATTTCGGTTCAACTGATATAGTTGTTCCTCCCTTTTGAGGTTGTTTTTGAATATATCGGCCAGATCTCTCCAGGTTTGCACGAGAGATTCGGAGTTTCTGACTTCATCATTCCAATCTATTTGGGTCTTGTTACCGCTCTTTTCTTTGGCTGCTAGGTATGCAAGACCCAATTGATTTTGGTTCTCCCATTCATTCCTGAAGTTCTGTTCTTCAGGAGTACAAGGTCTTGTTGCTAATCTCGGAATGGATGAATTCTCTAAAGTCTCTCTTGACCTACCGGCTAGTGTAGAATGATTGTGTAGTTGTATTTGTGATGCTGAGGCTCCGGCAGTAGGTACGATGTTTTCCTCTGTATCTGGATTGATCCTCAGTCTAGCTGGTGGGGGTGGTGGGGCTTCATCTCGTTCGGGTGAGTTGTCCCTCAATTGCTCCGTTTCGAGTGGTGCTCCGGTGGAGGCCCTCCCTGTCTCTTCGATATTATGAGAAGTCGGGGTCCTCTCGGTGGGGATGGTTTGTTGGTCTTCATCCTCCATTGCTACATTGCTGTTGTAGTCTTCCTGTACTTCTTCCTCTGCAGAATCTGTAGCGTTGTTGTTCTGAGGGAGTGGTGTGGTGGTGGTGGATGTCAGAGCTAGGGGCGTAAACGGGTTGATGGTCGACTGAATATGCTGAGCTCTCGCTCGTCTAAGTGCCAATACTGTTTCCCATTCCTGCCTAGTTACCCTAGTCCTAATTAATCCATTTTGAAGTGAAGGCAGCTGTACAGGTTCCAGGTCCGAGTCAGTGTCATCGCTGAAGCTATCCGTCCATTCGTTTGTTGTAGTCTCTACTCCTTGTCTTGGGCGGAGTAGGTAAGCATTATTTTGCTTGAATTGAGATAGCATAGCTTCGGTATCCGAGTCTTCTCCAGTGGTGGGGCTATCTTCCCGGTGTTTATCCGCTGGATGTTTCTCTACTCTTCGTCCAGGTCGGAGTAGGTGTGCTGGGTGTTGATCGCAGTTGGGGCCAACACCGTCGTGTTGAAATCCTCCTACATGTGCGTTCATCCTCCTATGTGCGTATTCATGCTTCGAGTCTTCTGTTAACGAGTCTTGATACAGGGGATATGTAGGGGATTTAGGGAGTGCCATTTGATTAGCATGGTCTTCGTTTCTTGACGTGTCTGCGTCTGAGAAAAGATCCGCCAGCCTTGGCCTGGGGGTGTCTTCACTCCTTCCACTGCTGCTGCTACGTGATGAGGAGTCCATATGTAAGCTTCCTTTCCACGGAGTAGAGTGGGTGGCTCGACGTGCAACAGCTTCAATGAAGCTGACATCTTCTTGAGCTAGATGGGCAGGTGGTGGGGGTCTGTTGCCTCCCTCCTGTCTTGAGGTACTTCTTGTATGTACCTTATTGTTTTGTCGCTCGGGGGTTCGTTCTCTTGTATTGTTGTTGTTGTTGCGAGATGAGTGATCGAGTTGGGTGTTGGCTCGACCTACTTTTGATGATGACGAACTCCTTCCTCGCTGACGTGATCCGCCGCGCCCTGATTTGGAATTTCTACGACTTCCGTCCTGGGAGCTTCTGGCGGTGGATGATGATGTGTCTCTTCGGCTCCGTGGCGGAGACACGCCGTCCAACCAATACCTGCAATCATCCTTCTTATGGTTGGGTTTTCCACAATATGAACATATGGTTTTGCTCTTTGCTTTTCCACCAGGTTGGTTCCATGAACTTGGTGGTGGGGAGTTTTCGTTCCTCCGGGTGTAATCGTCTTCGCGATTGTCTCTACGCCCTCCTCTTTGGGATCGGCGGAGACGGGACCGTCCGCGTTTGGTTCCTCCTCTTCCTCCAGATCTATCGTCCTCTTGGTGGGCTCTGAATGCCTGGGGTGGGTTGTACACGGCGTTACCTAGCGCTCGTTCGCGGTTGTCGTCGGTGGCTTTAAGTAGCTCCAGTAGGATTTCGGGTGTCTTTACGGTGGAGACACGCCAGGTTTGTAGGAATCCTACGTATTCCTCTTGATCCGAGAGTTTGCTTACGGTGAGGCATAAGACGGTTTCGTTGTCCATTCTTCTCCCGGCTCTATCCAGATCGTTGTTGATGGCTAACAGCTGGTTTAGATAGCTGTAGCCGCCTCCCGTAGCCATACGGAGGCCGAAGAACTTTTCTGCAAGTTGGACTCGTTCATCCTCTTTTCTGGGCTCGAACATTCTTGAGAGTTCTTCCATGAGGTCTTTTGCCAATGTGATGTGGTGCACTTTGAGAAGTACATCCCTATGAAGGCCTGAATGTATAGACAAAACGGCGGTGTTGTTGGCTGCCTCCCAGTTCGCTATGTCTGTAGCCTCTTGGAGTGTTGGGGGCAATGCGAATACTGGTTTTGGATATGATCCGTCCACTATGACTCCTAAGTGAACGGTGCCTAACGCCATTTTCATATCGACGAACCACCTGGTGTAATCTGATGGTCCTTTCAGCTTTTCGAAGTCGACTAATGGGCGATTGAAGGTTCTGTTACCCAACATATTGTCCTGAGTATGTTTCTGGGCCGCGGCTCTAAGTATGGCGAGTCTAGATTTTAATGCCGCGTTCTCTAACTGCAGTGGTACGCTAGCTTTCTGGTCCGCCGTCAGGTGTTCAGATGCTCCTAACTTAGCTTGCAGTTCCTCTATCTTTTTGTGATAATAAGACTTAACTTTACGTACCTCGAGTTCGTAGTGTTTATTAGCTTCTACTACCGTCTGCTCTGCAGTGAGGACAGGCTCCGTTGATCTTCGGGTTTGGGGGCCTGACTTTACGACTATCTTGCCTGTAAAGATTTGTGGGACTGGGGATGATTCCGGAATTCTGGAACTCTTGGGCGGCTGTGGGGGCTCTACCTTCGATTCTGGAATACCCTCGGTCTTGATTACTGGTTTCACTGGTGACATGGGATTATTGTTTCTACACTTTGTCACTACCACTTTCAATTTCACTAGCCACACCCTGGAACTACTACAGTGATGTGGGGGAAACTGAAAACTGTTCTTCACAATACCATATGGGAAAAGTCTACACTTGGTTTGTGGAATTATTTAATACACCACTACGCGCTGGTTAGTCTCTTCAACTGCGTGGGTCACTGTATTCTTCACTAAGGGTAATGTTCTACTCACTTTAGTGGGCTCTACGCGCTGGAAGCTATCTCAGTCACGGAGTCTGTGGATTGAAAACTGCTTCTTTTTTCACTTCTAAAATTTACTTGTTAACTACCTGCACTTTTAACGAAGTTGCTAAGTAGTTTTGATGGTAATTTACTTTCTGAACCTATTCACGATATTAAATTTAAAATTTTGAAGATTCGATTTTTTTTTGTAACAGCTGTTGTCTTTTTGTACGTAGAAAAATATCAATTTTGAAGTTAAATTTTGGAATTTCGAAGATTAATTTTGTGTGTGATTTTGACTTTTAGATTCGAAGAATTGAAGGAAAATTGAAGAATTTAAACGTTAAAACTAACCTCGTAGAGCAAGGGCTGTATAACGTGTTAAAGGGTGAAAATTAGACAGACTCACCCTAGTGGAAATCTGTATATGTGCTGATACGGGTCAAATGACCAAGACTCATTAACTCAGTGGTTATGAACGAGGATAGATAAAACAACAGTACAAATATCGAGAATCGAAGTAAACACAAGTAGAAATGAAGATGAAAAGTGATACGGGTGAAAAATAATGACTTTGGGGCAAAGTAAAAATGCTACAACCGTATGGCAGCTCTAATAATATTCAAGACGTCTCAAGTAATATTTTAGGCTGAAATTTGAGAGAGGCGGAAAAAACACGACCTTTCATAAGCAGTACTTTTTATTCAATCTTCCTCTATCATCCAATTCAATCCCTGAATTCACATCAGATTGCCAAATCATAATTTAATAAATAATTGAAGAATTTAGGTTACTTTCGCAATGACCACATAGTTGGTCCGACATCAAATAGTTGGTCTAATTTAAACGTGAATGAATCTCTGCATAGCGGATAAATTACGTAATGTGAAATAATCAAGAATTATTATAGAATACAAATATAGGTATATAAATATTCTAGAATTAAATAACAGTGGAAATATGTATGTATAAAGAATGACTAGTTGTAATGAGGCTTTTATGCTCGTCATGCAGTTTGTTGTTTACAAACAATAAGAGAACTAAAACTCATGCATCAAACATAATATATATACATAGGCATGCATTGAAGGATAAATTCATATATCAAGAAATGTACATGCATCATCATTCCTCATGCTCATACTGGCATTTGATTTTAAGCTTATGAAATAGTAAACTATAATTTAAACTAAAATTATACAAAACTTAAAGCTATGGGTGTACGTAGTAGTTGACGTTTGAGACATACATTAATGAGTAATGCAGGTGTAAGAATGACTCATATATGTATGACTTAATACTGCTTGCCACGTGCATTCGTATATATTTTATTGATTATAGGGGAGGATCCATAAATGACGTCATTTGTTAATCATGCAATTCTCAAAAATATTCCAGCGTTTTTTAACTATATGCCACGTACTACTATATGGCTTATTGATGGTAAGGAAGCCTTCATAAATGACGTCATTTGTGAATGGTGTAATTTATAAAAAGCTTTCAGATATATTTAACTACATGCTACGCACATTCGTATGTCTTATTGATTGTAGAAAAGCTTCCATAAATTTTATACCACCTTCAAGCGTAACATAAATTGTCTTGCGCCTTCGTTGAAGCTCAGCATCTACTTCGTGCCCGCCCATGGTCGACAAATCCGGCGCGAAGCGCCGGATTTTTACCATGTAAGCGCATGTCGCCGGTGAATAAGCATTATTGCCTAAGTCCAGTTCAGAACTAAAAGCATTACTGCCCAAGTCCATTCGTTTCTTAAAAGCACGTTTGCCTAAGTCCACCGAACTGTGCAGGTTTGAACAGGATTTGCATGGACTTGGGCAAATGTGCTTTTAAGAAACGAATGGACTTGGGCAGTAATGCTTTTAGTTCTGAACTGGACTTAGGCAAAAATGCTTCTTCACCAGCGATGTGTGCTGACTCGAACAGTGCAAAATTAACTCTGTAGGAAGACAATTTGCCGACTTTTTGCCAATTCCAGATCCCAGGAAAATGTGCCTGCAGGTTGCGAACCAACAATACGACAACGTTGCTGTTCAGCCTGCTCGAGTCAGTACCTTTTCGCCAACATTAAACTGAGTGTTAGTTGCACATTTTTGAAAAAAGTTTTTCTAGCACAATCTGCATGCAGATATTGCTGCAAAAATATTTTTTTAAAACCATCAAATTACACATTTTACAATGTAAGCGCATGTGTGCTGATTCGGACAGTGCAAAAATTAACCCTGTAGGACGAATATTTGCTAACTTTTTGCCAATCCTAGATCCCAGGAAAATGTGCCTGCAGATTGCAAACTAACAATCCGACAACGTTGCTATTTAGCCTGCTCAAGTCAGTACTTATGCGCCAACGTTAAACTCAGTCTAAGTTGCACATTTTCGAAAAACGTTTTTTCAGCAGAATCTGCATGCAGATACTGCTGCATAAATTTGTTTCAAAAACGTTCAAAATCGGCTTTTTACTATGTGGGCGCATGTATGCTGACTCGAACTGTGCCAAAATTAACCCTGTAGGACGAAAACGTGCCGACTTTTTGCCAATTCTAGATCCTAGCCAAATGTGCCTGCAGATTGCCAACTTTTAATCCGACAACGTTATTTTTCAGACGGCTCGAGTCAGTACACATGCGCCAACCTTAAACTAAGTCTAAATTGCACTTTTTTGATAAAAGTTTTAACAGCAGAATCTGCATGCAGATACTGCTGCATAAATTTTTTTCGAAAACGTTCAAAATCGGCCTATTACTATGTGGGCGCATGTAAGCTGACTCGAACTGTGCCAAAATTAACCCTGTAGGACAAAAACCTGCCGACTTTTTGCCAATTTTAGATTCTAGCCAAATGTGCCTGCAGATTGCCAACTACTAATCCGACAACGTTATATTTTAGACGGCTCGAGTCAGTACACATGCACCAACCTTAAACTAAGTCTAAATTGCACTTTTTCGAAAAAAGTTTTTTCAGCAGAATCTGCATGCAGATACTGCTGCATAAATTTTTTTCGAAAACGTTCAAAATCGGCTTCTTACTATGTGGGCGCATGTATGCTGACACGAACTGTGCCAAAATTAACCCTGTAGGACGAAAACTTGCCGACTTTTTGCTAATTCTAGATCCTAGCCAAATGTGCTTGCAGATTGCTAACTATTATTCTGCCAACGTTAGTTTTCAGACGGCTAGAGTCAGTACACATGCGCCAACCTTAAACCAAGTCTAAATTGCACTTTTTCAAAAAAAGTTTTTTCAGCAGAATCTGCATGCAGATACTGCTGCATAAATTTTTTACGAAAACGTTTAAAATCGGCTTTTTACTATGTGGGCGCATGTGAGCTGACTCGAACTGTGCCAAAATTAACCCTGTAGGACGAAAACGTGCCGACTTTTTGCCAATTCTAGATTCTAGCCAAATGTGCCTGCAGAATGCCAACTTTTAATCCGACAACGTTATTTTTCAGACGGCTCGAGTCAGTACACATGCGCCAACCTTAAACTTAGTCTAAATTGCACTTTTTCGAAAAAAGTTTTAACAGCAGAATCTGCATGCAGATACTGCTGCATAAATTTTTTTCAAAAACGTTTAAAATCGGCTTATTACTATGTGGGCGCATGTATGCTGACTCGAACTGTGCCAAAATTAACCCTGTAGGACGAAAACTTGCCGACTTTTTGCCAATTTTAGATCCTAGCCAAATGTGCCTGCAGATTGCCAACTACTAATCCGACAACGTTATTTTTTAAACAGCTCGAGTCAGTACACATGCGCCAACCTTAAACTAAGTCTAAATTGCACTTTTTCGAAAAACGATTTTTCAGCAGAAGCTGCATGCAGATACTGCTGCATAATTTTTTTTCGAAAACGTTCAAAATCGGCTTCTTACTATGTGGGCATATGTAAGCTGACTCGAACTGTGCCAAAATTAACTCTGTAGGACGGAAACTTGCCGACTTTTTGCCAATTCTAGATCCTAGCCAAATGTGCCTGCAGATTGCCAACTATTATTCTGCCAACGTTAGTTTTCAGACGGCTAGAGTCAGTACACATGCGCCAACCTTAAACCAAGTCTAAATTGCACTTTTTCGAAAAAAGATTTTTCAGCAGAATCTGCATGCAGATACTGCTGCATAAATTTTTTTCAAAAACGTTCAAAATCGGCTTCTTACTATGTGGGCGCATGTGAGCTGACTCGAACTGTGCCAAAATTAACCCTGTAGGACGGAAACTTGCCGACTTTTTGCCAATTCTAGATCCTAGCCAAATGTGCTTGCAGATTGCTAACTATTATTCTGCCAACGTTAGTTTTCAGACGGCTAGAGTCAGTACACATGCGCCAACCTTAAACCAAGTCTAAATTGCACTTTTTCAAAAAAAGTTTTTTCAGCAGAATCTGCATGCAGATACTGCTGCATAAATTTGTTTCAAAAACGTTCAAAATCGGCTTTTTACTATGTGGGCGCATGTATGCTGACTCGAACTGTGCCAAAATTAACCCTGTAGGACGAAAACGTGCCGACTTTTTGCCAATTCTAGATTCTAGCCAAATGTGCCTGCAGATTGCCAACTTTTAATCCGACAACGTTATTTTTCAGACGGCTCGAGTCAGTACACATGCGCCAACCTTAAACTTAGTCTAAATTGCACTTTTTCGAAAAAAGTTTTAACAGCAGAATCTGCATGCAGATACTGCTGCATAAATTTTTTTCAAAAACGTTTAAAATCGGCTTATTACTATGTGGGCGCATGTATGCTGACTCGAACTGTGCCAAAATTAACCCTGTAGGACGGAAACTTGCCGACTTTTTGCCAATTTTAGATCCTAGCCAAATGTGCCTGCAGATTGCCAACTACTAATCCGACAACGTTATTTTTTAAACAGCTCGAGTCAGTACACATGCGCTAACCTTAAACTAAGTCTAAATTGCACTTTTTCGAAAAACGATTTTTCAGCAGAAGCTGCATGCAGATACTGCTGCATAATTTTTTTTCGAAAACGTTCAAAATCGGCTTCTTACTATGTGGGCATATGTAAGCTGACTCGAACTGTGCCAAAATTAACTCTGTAGGACGGAAACTTGCCGACTTTTTGCCAATTCTAGATCCTAGCCAAATGTGCCTGCAGATTGCCAACTATTATTCTGCCAACGTTAGTTTTCAGACAGCTAGAGTCAGTACACATGCGCCAACCTTAAACCAAGTCTAAATTGCACTTTTTCGAAAAAAGATTTTTCAGCAGAATCTGCATGCAGATACTGCTGCATAAATTTTTTTCAAAAACGTTCAAAATCGGCTTCTTACTATGTGGGCGCATGTGAGCTGACTCGAACTGTGCCAAAATTAACCCTGTAGGACGGAAACTTGCCGACTTTTTGCCAATTCTAGATCCTAGCCAAATGTGCCTGCAGATTGCCAACTATTATTCTGCCAACGTTAGTTTTCAGACGGCAAGAGTCAGTACACATGCGCCAACCTTAAATCAAGTCTAAATTGCACTTTTTCGAAAAAAGTTTTGTTAGCAGAATCTGCATGCAGATACTGCTGCATAAATTTTTTTCGGAAACGTTTAAAATTGGCTTTTTACTATGTGGGCGCATGTATGCTGACTCGAACTGTGCCAAAATTAACCCTGTAGGACGAAAACTTGCCGACTTTTTGCCAATTTTAGATCCTAGCCAAATGTGCCTGCAGATTGCCAACTATCATTCTGCCAACGTTGGTTTTCAGACGGCTAGAGTCAGTACACATGCGCTAAACTCAAACCAAGTCTAAATTGCACTTTTTTGAAAAAAGTTTTTTTAGCAGAATCTGCATGCAGATACTGCTGCATAAATGTTTTTCGAAAACGTTCAAAATCGGCTTGTTTGTATGTGGGCGCATGTATGCTGACTCGAACTGTGCCAAAATTAACCCTGTAGGACGAAGATTTGCCGACTTTTTGCCAATTCTAGATCCTAGCCAAATGTGCCTGCAGATTGCCAACTATCATTCTGACAACGTTGGTTTTCAGACGGCTAGAGTCAGTACACATGCGCTAACCTTAAACCAAGTCTAAATTGCACTTTTTCGAAAAAAGTTTTTTCAGCAGAATCTGCATGCAGATACTGCTGCATAAATTTTTTTCGAAAACGTTCAAAATCGGCTTTTAACTATGTGGGCGCATGTATGCTGACTCGAACTGTGCCAAAATTAACCCTGTAGGACAAAAACTTGCCGATTTTTTGCCAATTCTAGATCCTAGCCAAATGTGCCTGCAGATTGCCAACTATCATTCTGACAACGTTGGTTTTCAGACGGCTAGAGTCAATACACATGCGCTAACGTTGAACTAAGTCTAAATTGCACTTTTTCGAAAAAAGTTTTTTCAGCAGAATCTGCATGCAGATACTGCTGCATTAATTGTTTTCGAAAACGTTCAAAATCGGCTTGTTTGTATGTAGGCGCATGTATGCTGACTCGAACTGTGCCAAAATTAACCCTGTAGGACCAAGATTTGCCGACTTTTTGCCAATTCTAGATCCTAGCCAGATGTGCCTGCAGATTGCCAACCATCATTCTGACAACGTTGGTTTTCAGACGGCTAGAGTCAGTACACATGCGCCAACCTTGAACCAAGTCTAAATTGCACTTTTTCGAAAAATGTTTTTTCAGCAGAATCTGCATGCAGATACTGCTGCATAAATTTTTTTCGAAAACGTTCAAAATCGGCTTCTTACTATGTGGGCATATGTAAGCTGACTCGAACTGTGCCAAAATTAACTCTGTAGGACGGAAACTTGCCGACTTTTTGCAAATTCTAGATCCTAGCCAAATGTGCCTGCAGATTGCCAACTATTATTCTGCCAACGTTAGTTTTCAGACAGCTAGAGTCAGTACACATGCGCCAACCTTAAACCAAGTCTAAATTGCACTTTTTCGAAAAAAGATTTTTCAGCAGAATCTGCATGCAGATACTGCTGCATAAATTTTTTTCAAAAACGTTCAAAATTGGCTTCTTACTATGTGGGCGCATGTGAGCTGACTCGAACTGTGCCAAAATTAACCCTGTAGGACGGAAACTTGCCGACTTTTTGCCAATTCTAGATCCTAGCCAAATGTGCCTGCAGATTGCCAACTATTATTCTGCCAACGTTAGTTTTCAGACGGCAAGAGTCAGTACACATGCGCCAACCTTAAATCAAGTCTAAATTGCACTTTTTCGAAAAAAGTTTTGTTAGCAGAATCTGCATGCAGATACTGCTGCATAAATTTTTTTCGGAAACGTTTAAAATTGGCTTTTTACTATGTGGGCGCATGTATGCTGACTCGAACTGTGCCAAAATTAACCCTGTAGGACGAAAACTTGCCGACTTTTTGCCAATTTTAGATCCTAGCCAAATGTGCCTGCAGATTGCCAACTATCATTCTGCCAACGTTGGTTTTCAGACGGCTAGAGTCAGTACACATGCGCTAAACTCAAACCAAGTCTAAATTGCACTTTTTTGAAAAAAGTTTTTTTAGCAGAATCTGCATGCAGATACTGCTGCATAAATGTTTTTCGAAAACGTTCAAAATCGGCTTGTTTGTATGTGGGCGCATGTATGCTGACTCGAACTGTGCCAAAATTAACCCTGTAGGACGAAGATTTGCCGACTTTTTGCCAATTCTAGATCCTAGCCAAATGTGCCTGCAGATTGCCAACTATTATTCTGACAACGTTGGTTTTCAGACGGCTAGAGTCAGTACACATGCGCTAACCTTAAACCAAGTCTAAATTGCACTTTTTCGAAAAAAGTTTTTTCAGCAGAATCTGCATGCAGATACTGCTGCATAAATTTTTTTCGAAAACGTTCAAAATCGGCTTTTAACTATGTGGGCGCATGTATGCTGACTCGAACTGTGCCAAAATTAACCCTGTAGGACAAAAACTTGCCGATTTTTTGCCAATTCTAGATCCTAGCCAAATGTGCCTGCAGATTGCCAACTATCATTCTGACAACGTTGGTTTTCAGACGGCTAGAGTCAATACACATGCGCTAACGTTGAACTAAGTCTAAATTGCACTTTTTCGAAAAAAGTTTTTTCAGCAGAATCTGCATGCAGATACTGCTGCATTAATTGTTTTCGAAAACGTTCAAAATCGGCTTGTTTGTATGTAGGCGCATGTATGCTGACTCGAACTGTGCCAAAATTAACCCTGTAGGACCAAGATTTGCCGACTTTTTGCCAATTCTAGATCCTAGCCAGATGTGCCTGCAGATTGCCAACCATCATTCTGACAACGTTGGTTTTCAGACGGCTAGAGTCAGTACACATGCGCCAACCTTGAACCAAGTCTAAATTGCACTTTTTCGAAAAATGTTTTTTCAGCAGAATCTGCATGCAGATACTGCTGCATAAATTTTTTTCGAAAACGTTCAAAATCGGCTTTTTGCTATGTGAGCGCATGTATGCTAACTCGAACTGTGCCAAAATTAACCCTGTAGGACGAAAACTTGCCGACTTTTTGCCAATTCTAGATCCTAGCCAAATGTGCCTGCAGATTGCCAACTATTATTCTGCCAACGTTGGTTTTCAGACAGCTAGAGTCAGTACACATGCGCCAACCTTAAACCAAGTCTAAATTGCACTTTTTCGAAAAAAGATTTTTCAGCGGAATCTGCATGCAGATACTACTGCATAAATTTTTTTCGAAAACGTTCAAAATCGGCTTTATACTATGTGGGCGCATGTATGCTGACTCAAACTGTGCCAAAATTAACCCTGTAGGACGAAAACTTGCCGACTTTTTGCCAATTCTAGATCCTAGCCAAATGTGCCTGCAGATTGCCAACTATTATTCTGCCAACGTTGGTTTTCAGACGGCTAGAGTCAGTACACATGCGCCAACCTTAAACCAAGTCTAAATTGCACTTTTTCGAAAAAAGATTTTTCAGCGGAATCTGCATGCAGATACTACTGCATAAATTTTTTTCGAAAACGTTCAAAATCGGCTTTATACTATGTGGGCGCATGTATGCTGACTCGAACTGTGCCAAAATTAACCCTGTAGGACCAAAACTTGCCGACTTTTTGCCAATTTTAGATCCTGGCCAAATGTGCCTGCAGATTGCCAAGTACTAATCCGACAACGTTATTTTTTAGACGGCTCGAGTCAGTACACATGCGCCAACCTTGAACTAAGTCTAAATTGCACTTTTTCGAAAAAAGAATTTTCAGCAGAATCTGCATGCAGATACTGCTGCATAAATTATTTTCGAAAACGTTCAAAATCGGCTTCTTACTATGTGGGCGCATGTGAGCTGACTCGAACTGTGCCAAAATTAACCCTGTAGGACGGAAACTTGCCGACTTTTTGCCAATTTTAGATCCTAGCCAAATGTGCCTGCAGATTGCCAACTATCATTCTGCCAACGTTGGTTTTCAGACGGCTAGAGTCAGTACACATGCGCCAAACTCAAACCAAGTCTAAATTGCACTTTTTCGAAAAAAGTTTTTTTAGCAGAATCTGCATGCAGATACTGCTGCATAAATTTTTTTCGAAAACGTTCAAAATCGGCTTGTTTGTATGTGGGCGCATGTATGCTGACTCGAACTGTGCCAAAATTAACCCTGTAGGACGAAGATTTGCCGACTTTTTGCCAATTCTAGATCCTAGCCAAATGTGCCTGCAGATTGCCAACTATCATTCTGACAACGTTGGTTTTCAGACGGCTAGAGTCAGTACACATGCGCTAACCTTAAACCAAGTCTAAATTGCACTTTTTCGAAAAAAGTTTTTACAGCAGAATCTGCATGCAGATACTGCTGCATAAATTTTTTTCGAAAACGTTCAAAATCGGCTTTTAACTATGTGGGCGCATGTATGCTGACTCGAACTGTGCCAAAATTAACCCTGTAGGACGAAAACTTGCCGACTTCTTGCCAATTTTAGATCCTAGCCAAATGTGCCTGCAGATTGCCAACTACTAATCCGAAAACGTTATTTTTAAGACGGCTCGAGTCAGTACACATGCGCTAACCTTAAACTGAGTCTAAATTGCACTTTTTCGAAAAAAGTTTTTTCAGCAGAATCTGCATGCAGATACTGCTGCATAAATTTTTTTCGAAAAAGTTCAAAATCGGCTTGTTTGCTATGTGAGCGCATGTATGCTGATTCGAACTGTGCTAAAATGAACCCTGTAGGACGAAAACTTGGCCACTTTTTGCCAATTCTAGATCCTAGCCAAATGTGCCTGCAGATTGCCAACTATTATTCTGCCAACGTTGGTTTTCAGACAGCTAGAGTCAGTACACATGCGCCAACCTTAAACCAAGTCTAAATTGCACTTTTTCGAAAAAAGATTTTTCAGCGGAATCTGCATGCAGATACTACTGCATAAATTTTTTTCGAAAACGTTCAAAATCGGCTTTATACTATGTGGGCGCATGTATGCTGACTCAAACTGTGCCAAAATTAACCCTGTAGGACGAAAACTTGCCGACTTTTTGCCAATTCTAGATCCTAGCCAAATGTGCCTGCAGATTGCCAACTATTATTCTGCCAACGTTGGTTTTCAGACGGCTAGAGTCAGTACACATGCGCCAACCTTAAACCAAGTCTAAATTGCACTTTTTCGAAAAAAGATTTTTCAGCGGAATCTGCATGCAGATACTACTGCATAAATTTTTTTCGAAAACGTTCAAAATCGGCTTTATACTATGTGAGAGCATGTATGCTGACTCGAACTGTGCCAAAATTAACCCTGTAGGACGAAAACTTGCCGACTTTTTGCCAATTTTAGATCCTGGCCAAATGTGCCTGCAGATTGCCAAGTACTAATCCGACAACGTTATTTTTTAGACGGCTCGAGTCAGTACACATGCGCCAACCTTGAACTAAGTCTAAATTGCACTTTTTCGAAAAAAGAATTTTCAGCAGAATCTGCATGCAGATACTGCTGCATAAATTTTTTTCGAAAACGTTCAAAATCGGCTTCTTGCTATGTGGGCGCATGTGAGCTGACTCGAACTGTGCCAAAATTAACCCTGTAGGACGGAAACTTGCCGACTTTTTGCCAATTTTAGATCCTAGCCAAATGTGCCTGCAGATTGCCAACTATCATTCTGCCAACGTTGGTTTTCAGACGGCTAGAGTCAGTACACATGCGCCAAACTCAAACCAAGTCTAAATTGCACTTTTTCGAAAAAAGTTTTTTTAGCAGAATCTGCATGCAGATACTGCTGCATAAATTTTTTTCGAAAACGTTCAAAATCGGCTTGTTTGTATGTGGGCGCATGTATGCTGACTCGAACTGTGCCAAAATTAACCCTGTAGGACGAAGATTTGCCGACTTTTTGCCAATTCTAGATCCTAGCCAAATGTGCCTGCAGATTGCCAACTATCATTCTGACAACGTTGGTTTTCAGACGGCTAGAGTCAGTACACATGCGCTAACCTTAAACCAAGTCTAAATTGCACTTTTTCGAAAAAAGTTTTTACAGCAGAATCTGCATGCAGATACTGCTGCATAAATTTTTTTCGAAAACGTTCAAAATCGGCTTTTAACTATGTGGGCGCATGTATGCTGACTTGAACTGTGCCAAAATTAACCCTGTAGGACGAAAACTTGCCGACTTTTTGCCAATTCTAGATCCTAGCCAAATGTGCCTGCAGATTGCCAACTATCATTCTGACAACGTTGGTTTTCAGACGGCTAGAGTCAATACACATGCGCTAACGTTGAACTAAGTCTAAATTGCACTTTTTCGAAAAAAGTTTTTTCAGCAGAATCTGCATGCAGATACTGCTGCATAAATTGTTTTCGAAAACGTTCCAAATCGGCTTGTTTGTATGTAGGCGCATGTATGCTGACTCGAACTGTGCCAAAATTAACCCTGTAGGACCAAGATTTGCCGACTTTTTGCCAATTCTAGATCCTAGCCAGATGTGCCTGCAGATTGCCAACCATCATTCTGACAACGTTGGTTTTCAGACGGCTAGAGTTAGTACACATGCGCCAACCTTGAACCAAGTCTAAATTGCACTTTTTCGAAAAATGTTTTTTCAGCAGAATCTGCATGCAGATACTGCTGCATAAATTTTTTTCGAAAACGTTCAAAATCGGCTTTATACTATGTGGGCGCATGTATGCTGACTCGAACTGTGCCAAAATTAACCCTGTAGGACGAAAACTTGCCGACTTTTTGCCAATTCAAGATCCTAGCCAAATGTGCCTGCAGATTGCCAACTATTATTCTGCCAACGTTGGTTTTCAGACGGCTAGAGTCAGTACACATGCGCCAACCTTAAACCAAGTCTAAATTGCACTTTTTCGAAAAAAGATTTTTCAGCGGAATCTGCATGCAGATACTACTGCATAAATTTTTTTCGAAAACGTTCAAAATCGGCTTTATACTATGTGGGCGCATGTATGCTGACTCGAACTGTGCCAAAATTAACCCTGTAGGACAGAAACTTGCCGACTTTTTTCCAATTCTAGATCCTAGCCAAATGTGCCTGCAGATTGCCAACTCTTAATCCGACAACGTTATTTTTCAGACAGCTCGAGTCAGTACACATGCGCCAACCTTGAACTAAGTCTAAATTGCACTTTTTCGAAAAAAGTTTTTGTAGCAGAATCTGCATGCAGATACTGCTGCGTTAATTTTTTTCGAAAACGTTCAAAATCGGCCTATTACTATGTGGGCGCATGTATGCTGACTCGAACTGTGCCAAAATTAACCCTGTAGGACAAAAACTTGCCGACTTTTTGCCAATTTTAGATCCTAGCCAAATGTGCCTGCAGATTGCCAACTACTAATCCGACAACATTATTTTTCAGACGGCTCGAGTCAGTACACATGCGCTAACCTTAAACTGAGTCTAAATTGCACTTTTTCAAAAAAAGATTTTTCAGCGGAATCTGCATGCAGATACTACTGCATAAATTTTTTTCGAAAACGTTTAAAATCGGCTTTTTACTATGTGGGCGCATGTATGCTGACTCGAACTGTGCCAAAATTAACCCTGTAGGACCAAGATTTGCTGACTTTTTGCCAATTCTAGATCCTAGCCAAATGTGCCTGCAGATTGCCAACTATCATTCTGACAACGTTGGTTTTCAGACGGCTAGAGTCAGTACACATGCGCCAACCTTGAACCAAGTCTAAATTGCACTTTTTCGAAAAATGTTTTTTTAGCAGAATCTGCATGCAGATACTGCTGCATAAATTTTTTTCAAAAACTTTCAAAATCGGCTTTTTGCTATGTGAGCGCATGTATGCTGACTCGAACTGTGCTAAAATTAACCCTGTAGGACGAAAACTTGCCGACTTTTTGCCAATTCTAGATCCTAGCCAAATGTGCCTGCAGATTGCCAACTATTATTCTGCCAACGTTGGTTTTCAGACAGCTAGAGTCAGTACACATGCGCCAACTTTAAACTAAGTCTAAATTGCACTTTTTCGAAAAAAGATTTTTCAGCGGAATCTGCATGCAGATACTGCTGCATAAATTTTTTTCAAAAACGTTCAAAATCGGCTTTATACTATGTAGGCGCATGTATGCTGACTCGAACTGTGCCAAAATTAACCCTGTAGGACGAAAACTGGCCGACTTTTTGCCAATTCTAGATCCTAGCCAAATGTGCCTGCAGATTGCCAACTTTTAATCCGACAACGTGTTTTTTCAGACGGCTCGAGTCAGTACACATGCGCGAACCTTAAACTAAGTCTAAATTGCACTTTTTTGAAAAAAGTTTTTTTAGCAGAATCTGCATGCAGATACTGCTGCATAAATTTTTTTCGAAAACGTTCAAAATCGGCTTATTACTATGTGGGGGCATGTATGCTGACTCGAACTGTGCCAAAATTAACCCTGTAGGACGAAAACTTGCCGACTTCTTGCCAATTTTAGATCCTAGCCAAATGTGCCTGCAGATTGCCAACTACTAATCCGAAAACGTTATTTTTCAGACGGCTCGAGTCAGTACACATGCGCTAACCTTAAACTGAGTCTAAATTGCACTTTTTCGAAAAAAGTTTTTTTAGCAGAATCTGCATGCAAATACTGCTGCATAAATTTTTTTCGAAAACGTTTAAAATCGGCTTCTTACTATGTGGGCGCATGTATGCTGACTCGAACTGTGCCAAAATTAACCCTGTAGGACGAAAACTTGCTGACTTTTTGCCAATTTTAGATCCTAGCCAAATGTGCCTGCAGATTGCCAACTACTAATCTGACAACGTTATTTTTCCGACAGCTCGAGTCAGTACACATGCGCTAACCTTAAACTGAGTCTAAATTGCACTTTTTCGAAAAAAGTTTTTTCAGCAGAATCTGCATGCAGATACTGCTGCATAAATTTTTTTCGAAAAAGTTCAAAATCGGCTTGTTTGCTATGTGAGCGCATGTATGCTGACTCGAACTGTGCTAAAATTAACCCTGTAGGACGAAAACTTGCCGACTTTTTGCCAATTCTAGATCCTAGCCAAATGTGCCTGCAGATTGCCAACTATTATTCTGCCAACGTTGGTTTTCAGACAGGTAGAGTCAGTACACATGCGCCAACTTTAAACTAAGTCTAAATTGCACTTTTTCGAAAAAAGATTTTCCAGCGGAATCTGCATGCAGATACTGCTGCATAAATTTTTTTCAAAAACGTTCAAAATCGGCTTTATACTATGTAGGCGCATGTATGCTGACTCGAACTGTGCCAAAATTAACCCTGTAGGACGAAAACTGGCCGACTTTTTGCCAATTCTAGATCCTAGCCAAATGTGCCTGCAGATTGCCAACTTTTAATCCGACAACGTGTTTTTTCAGACGGCTCGAGTCAGTACACATGCGCCAACCTTAAACTAAGTCTAGATTGCACTTTTTTGAAAAAAGTTTTTTTAGCAGAATCTGCATGCAGATACTGCGGCATAAATTTTTTTCGAAAACGTTCAAAATCGGCTTATTACTATGTGGGGGCATGTATGCTGACTCGAACTGTGCCAAAATTAACCCTGTAGGACGAAAACTTGCCGACTTCTTGCCAATTTTAGATCCTAGCCAAATGTGCCTGCAGATTGCCAACTACTAATCCGAAAACGTTATTTTTCAGACGGCTCGAGTCAGTACACATGCGCTAACCTTAAACTGAGTCTAAATTGCACTTTTTCGAAAAAAGTTTTTTTAGCAGAATCTGCATGCAAATACTGCTGCATAAATTTTTTTTGAAAACGTTTAAAATCGGCTTCTTACTATGTGGGCGCATGTATGCTGACTCGAACTGTGCCAAAATTAACCCTGTAGGACGAAAACTTGCTGACTTTTTGCCAATTTTAGATCCTAGCCAAATGTGCCTGCAGATTGCCAACTACTAATCTGAAAACGTTATTTTTCCGACAGCTCGAGTCAGTACACATGCGCTAACCTTAAACTGAGTCTAAATTGCACTTTTTCGAAAAAAGTTTTTTCAGCAGAATCTGCATGCAGATACTGCTGCATAAATTTTTTTCGAAAAAGTTCAAAATCGGCTTGTTTGCTATGTGAGCGCATGTATGCTGACTCGAACTGTGCTAAAATTAACCCTGTAGGACGAAAACTTGCCGACTTTTTGCCAATTCTAGATCCTAGCCAAATGTGCCTGCAGATTGCCAACTATTATTCTGCCAACGTTGGTTTTCAGACAGGTAGAGTCAGTACACATGCGCCAACTTTAAACTAAGTCTAAATTGCACTTTTTCGAAAAAAGATTTTCCAGCGGAATCTGCATGCAGATACTGCTGCATAAATTTTTTTCAAAAACGTTCAAAATCGGCTTTATACTATGTAGGCGCATGTATGCTGACTCGAACTGTGCCAAAATTAACCCTGTAGGACGAAAACTGGCCGACTTTTTGCCAATTCTAGATCCTAGCCAAATGTGCCTGCAGATTGCCAACTTTTAATCCGACAACGTGTTTTTTCAGACGGCTCGAGTCAGTACACATGCGCCAACCTTAAACTAAGTCTAGATTGCACTTTTTTGAAAAAAGTTTTTTTAGCAGAATCTGCATGCAGATACTGCTGCATAAATTTTTTTCGAAAACGTTCAAAATCGGCTTATTACTATGTGGGGGCATGTATGCTGACTCGAACTGTGCCAAAATTAACCCTGTAGGACGAAAACTTGCCGACTTCTTGCCAATTTTAGATCCTAGCCAAATGTGCCTGCAGATTGCCAACTACTAATCCGAAAACGTTATTTTTCAGACGGCTCGAGTCAGTACACATGCGCTAACCTTAAACTGAGTCTAAATTGCACTTTTTCGAAAAAAGTTTTTTTAGCAGAATCTGCATGCAAATACTGCTGCATAAATTTTTTTTGAAAACGTTTAAAATCGGCTTCTTACTATGTGGGCGCATGTATGCTGACTCGAACTGTGCCAAAATTAACCCTGTAGGACGAAAACTTGCTGACTTTTTGCCAATTTTAGATCCTAGCCAAATGTGCCTGCAGATTGCCAACTACTAATCTGAAAACGTTATTTTTCCGACAGCTCGAGTCAGTACACATGCGCTAACCTTAAACTGAGTCTAAATTGCACTTTTTCGAAAAAAGTTTTTTCAGCAGAATCTGCATGCAGATACTGCTGCATAAATTTTTTTCGAAAAAGTTCAAAATCGGCTTGTTTGTATGTGGGCGCATGTATGCTGACTCGAACTGTGCTAAAATTAACCCTGTAGGACGAAGATTTGCCGACTTTTTGCCAATCCTAGATCCTAGCCAAATGTGCCTGCAGATTGCCAACTATCATTCTGACAACGTTGGTTTTCAGACGGCTAGAGTCAGTACACATGCGCTAACCTTAAACCAAGTCTAAATTGCACTTTTTCGAAAAAAGTTTTTTCAGCAGAATCTGCATGCAGATACTGCTGCATAAATTTTTTTCGAAAACGTTCAGAATCGGCTTTTTACTATGTGGGCGCATGTATGTTGACCCTAACTGTGCCAAAATTAACCCTGTAGGACGAAAACTTGCCGACTTTTTGCAAATTTTAGATCCTAGCCAAATGTGCCTGCAGATTGCCAACTATCATTCTGCCAACGTTGGTTTTCAGACGGCTAGAGTCAGTACACATGCGCCAACCTTAAACCAAGTCTGAATTGCACTTTTTCGAAAAAAGTTTTTTCAGCAGAATCTGCATGCAGATACTGCTGCATAAATTTTCTTCGAAAACGTTCAAAATCGGCTTTTTACTATGTGGGCGCATGTATGCTGACTTGAACTGTGCCAAAATTAACCCTGTAGGACGAAGATTTGCCGACTTTTTGCCAATTCTAGATCGTAGCCAAATGTGCATGCAAATTGCCAACTATCATTCTGCCAACGTTGGTTTTCAGACGGCTAGAGTCAGTACACATGCGCTAACCTTAAACCAAGTCTTAATTGCACTTTTTCGAAAAGAGTTTTTTCAGCAGAATCTGCATGCAGATACTGCTGCATAAATTTTTTTCGAAAACGTTCAAAATCGGCTTGTTTGTATGTAAGCGCATGTATGCTAACTCGAACTGTGCAAAAATTAACCCTGTAGGACCAAGATTTGCCGACTTTTTGCCAATTCTAGATCCTAGCCAAATGTGCCTGCAGATTGCCAACTATCATTCTGACAACGTTGGTTTTCAGACGGCTAGAGTCAGTACACATGCGCTAACCTTAAACCAAGTCTAAATTGCACATTTTCGAAAAAAGTTTTTTCAGCAGAATCTACATGCAGATACTGCTGCATAAAGTTTTTTCGAAAACGTTCAAAATCGGCTTGTTTGTATGTGGGCGCATGTATGCTGACTCGAACTGTGCCAAAATAACCAATGTAGGACCAAGATTTGCCGACTTTTTGCCAATTCTAGATCCTAGCCAGATGTGCCTGCAGATTGCCAACCATCATTCTGACAACGTTGGTTTTCAGACGGCTAGAGTCAGTACACATGCGCCAACCTTGAACTAAGTCTAAATTGCACTTTTTCGAAAAATGTTTTTTCAGCAGAATCTGCATGCAGATACTGCTGCATAAATTTTCTTCGAAAACGTTCAAAATCGGCTTTTTACTATGTGGGCGCATGTATGCTGACTCGAAGTGTGCCAAAATTAACCCTGTAGGACGAAGATTTGCCGACTTTTTGCCAATTCTAGATCGTAGCCAAATGTGCATGCAAATTGCCAACTATCATTCTGCCAACGTTGGTTTTCAGACGGCTAGAGTCAGTACACATGCGCCAAACTTAAACCAAGTCTAAATTGCACTTTTTCGAAAAAAGTTTTTTCAGCAAAATCTGCATGCAGATACTGCTGCATAAATTTTTTTCGAAAACGTTTAAAATCGGCTTGTTTGTATGTGGGCGCATGTATGCTGACTCGAACTGTGCCAAAATTAACCCTGTAGGACGAAGATTTGCCGACTTTTTGCCAATCCTAGATCCTAGCCAAATGTGCCTGCAGATTGCCAACTATCATTCTGACAACGTTGGTTTTCAGACGGCTAGAGTCAGTACACATGCGCTAACCTTAAACCAAGTCTTAATTGCACTTTTTCGAAAAACGTTTTTTCAGCAGAATCTGCATGCAGATACTGCTGCATAAATTTTTTTCGAAAACGTTCAAAATCGGCTTGTTTGTATGTGAGCGCATGTATGCTAACTCGAACTGTGCAAAAATTAACCCTGTAGGACCAAGATTTGCCGACTTTTTGCCAATTCTAGATCCTAGCCAAATGTGCCTGCAGATTGCCAACTATCATTCTGACAACGTTGGTTTTCAGACGGCTAGAGTCAGTACACATGCGCTAACCTTAAACCAAGTCTAAATTGCACATTTTCGAAAAAAGTTATTTCAGCAGAATCTACATGCAGATACTGCTGCATAAAGTTTTTTCGAAAACGTTCAAAATCGGCTTGTTTGTATGTGGGCGCATGTATGCTGACTCGAACTGTGCCAAAATAACCAATGTAGGACCAAGATTTGCCGACTTTTTGCCAATTCTAGATCCTAGCCAGATGTGCCTGCAGATTGCCAACCATCATTCTGACAACGTTGGTTTTCAGACGGCTAGAGTCAGTACACATGCGCCAACCTTGAACCAAGTCTAAATTGCACTTTTTCGAAAAATGTTTTTTCAGCAGAATCTGCATGCAGATACTGCTGCATAAATTTTCTTCGAAAACGTTCAAAATCGGCTTTTTACTATGTGGGCGCATGTATGCTGACTCGAACTGTGCCAAAATTAACCCTGTAGGACGAAGATTTGCCGACTTTTTGCCAATTCTAGATCGTAGCCAAATGTGCCTGCAGATTGCCAACTATCATTCTGCCAACGTTGGTTTTCAGACGGCTAGAGTCAGTACACATGCGCCAAACTTAAAATAAGTCTAAATTGCACTTTTTCGAAAAAAGTTTTTTCAGCAGAATCTACATGCAGATACTGCTGCATAAAGTTTTTTCGAAAACGTTCAAAATCGGCTTGTTTGTATGTGGGCGCATGTATGCTGACTCGAACTGTGCCAAAATTAACAATGTAGGACCAAGATTTGCCGACTTTTTGCCAATTCTAGATCCTAGCCAGATGTGCCTGCAGATTGCCAACCATCATTCTGACAACGTTGGTTTTCAGACGGCTAGAGTCAGTACACATGCGTTAACCTTGAACCAAGTCTAAATTGCACTTTTTCGAAAAATGTTTTTTCAGCAGAATCTGCATGCAGATACTGCTGCATAAATTTTCTTCGAAAACGTTCAAAATCGGCTTTTTACTATGTGGGCGCATGTATGCTGACTCGAACTGTGCCAAAATTAACCCTGAAGGACGAAAACTTGCCGACTTTTTGCCAATTCTAGATCCTAGCCAAATGTGCCTGCAGATTGCCAACTATCATTCTGCCAACGTTGGTTTTCAGACGGCTAGAGTCAGTACACATGCGCCAACCTTAAACCAAGTCTAAATTGCACTTTTTCGAAAAAAGTTTTTTCAGCAGAATCTGCATGCAGATACTGCTGCATAAATTTTTTTCGAAAACGTTCAAAATCGGCTTGTTTGTATGTGGGCGCATGTATGCTGACTCGAACTGTGCCAAAATTAACCCTGTAGGACGAAGATTTGCCGACTTTTTGCCAATCCTAGATCCTAGCCAAATCTGCCTGCAGATTGCCAACCATCATTCTGACAACGTTGGTTTTCAGACGGCTAGAGTCAGTACACATGCGTTAACCTTGAACCAAGTCTAAATTGCACTTTTTCGAAAAATGTTTTTTCAGCAGAATCTGCATGCAGATACTGCTGCATAAATTTTCTTCGAAAACGTTCAAAATCGGCTTTTTACTATGTGGGCGCATGTATGCTGACTCGAACTGTGCCAAAATCAACCCTGAAGGACGAAAACTTGCCGACTTTTTGCCAATTCTAGATCCTAGCCAAATGTGCCTGCAGATTGCCAACTATCATTCTGCCAACGTTGGTTTTCAGACGGCTAGAGTCAGTACACATGCGCCAACCTTAAACCAAGTCTAAATTGCACTTTTTCGAAAAAAGTTTTTTCAGCAGAATCTGCATGCAGATACTGCTGCATAAATTTTTTTCGAAAACGTTCAAAATCGGCTTGTTTGTATGTGGGCGCATGTATGCTGACTCGAACTGTGCCAAAATTAACCCTGTAGGACGAAGATTTGCCGACTTTTTGCCAATCCTAGATCCTAGCCAAATCTGCCTGCAGATTGCCAACTATCATTCTGACAACGTTGGTTTTCAGACGGCTAGAGTCAGTACACATGCGCTAACCTTAAACCAAGTCTAAATTGCACTTTTTCGAAAAAAGTTTTTTCAGCAGAATCTGCATGCAGATACTGCTGCATAAATTTTTTTCGAAAACGTTCAAAATCGGCTTTTTACTATGTGTGCGCATGTATGCTGACTCGAACTGTGCCAAAATTAACCCTGTAGGACGAAAACTTGCCGACTTTTTGCAAATTTTAGATCCTAGCCAAATGTGCCTGCAGATTGCCAACTATCATTCTGCCAAAGTTGGTTTTCAGACGGCTAGAGTCAGTACACATGCGCCAACCTTAAACCAAGTCTGAATTGCACTTTTTCGAAAAAAGTTTTTTCAGCAGAATCTGCATGCAGATACTGCTGCATAAATTTTCTTCGAAAACGTTCAAAATCGGCTTTTTACTATGTGGGTGCATGTATGCTGACCCGAACTGTGCCAAAATTAACCCTGTAGGACGAAGATTTGCCGACTTTTTGCCAATTCTAGATCGTAGCCAAATGTGCCTGCAGATTGCCAACTATCATTCTGCCAACGTTGGTTTTCAGACGGCTAGAGTCAATACACATGCGCCAAACTTAAACCAAGTCTAAATTGCACTTTTTTGAAAAAAGTTTTTTCAGCAGAATCTGCATGCAGATACTGCTGCATAAATTTTTTTCGAAAACGTTCAAAATCGGCTTGTTTGTATGTGTGCGCATGTATGCTGACTCGAACTGTGCCAAAATTAACCCTGTAGGACGAAGATTTGCCGACTTTTTGCCAATTCTAGATCGTAGCCAAATGTGCCTGCAGATTGCCAACTATCATTCTGCCAACGTTGGTTTTCAGACGGCTAGAGTCAGTACACATGCGCCAAACTTAAAATAAGTCTAAATTGCACTTTTTCGAAAAAAGTTTTTTCAGCAGAATCTACATGCAGATACTGCTGCATAAAGTTTTTTCGAAAACGTTCAAAATCGGCTTGTTTGTATGTGGGCGCATGTATGTTGACTCGAACTGTGCCAAAATTAACAATGTAGGACCAAGATTTGCCGACTTTTTGCCAATTCTAGATCCTAGCCAGATGTGCCTGCAGATTGCCAACCATCATTCTGACAACGTTGGTTTTCAGACGGCTAGAGTCAGTACACATGCGTTAACCTTGAACCAAGTCTAAATTGCACTTTTTCGAAAAATGTTTTTTCAGCAGAATCTGCATGCAGATACTGCTGCATAAATTTTCTTCGAAAACGTTCAAAATCGGCTTTTTACTATGTGGGCGCATGTATGCTGACTCGAACTGTGCCAAAATTAACCCTGAAGGACGAAAACTTGCCGACTTTTTGCCAATTCTAGATCCTAGCCAAATGTGCCTGCAGATTGCCAACTATCATTCTGCCAACGTTGGTTTTCAGACGGCTAGAGTCAGTACACATGCGCCAACCTTAAACCAAGTCTAAATTGCACTTTTTCGAAAAAAGTTTTTTCAGCAGAATCTGCATGCAGATACTGCTGCATAAATTTTTTTCGAAAACGTTCAAAATCGGCTTGTTTGTATGTGGGCGCATGTATGCTGACTCGAACTGTGCCAAAATTAACCCTGTAGGACGAAGATTTGCCGACTTTTTGCCAATCCTAGATCCTAGCCAAATCTGCCTGCAGATTGCCAACTATCATTCTGACAACGTTGGTTTTCAGACGGCTAGAGTCAGTACACATGCGCTAACCTTAAACCAAGTCTAAATTGCACTTTTTCGAAAAAAGTTTTTTCAGCAGAATCTGCATGCAGATACTGCTGCATAAATTTTTTTCGAAAACGTTCAAAATCGGCTTTTTACTATGTGTGCGCATGTATGCTGACTCGAACTGTGCCAAAATTAACCCTGTAGGACGAAAACTTGCCGACTTTTTGCAAATTTTAGATCCTAGCCAAATGTGCCTGCAGATTGCCAACTATCATTCTGCCAAAGTTGGTTTTCAGACGGCTAGAGTCAGTACACATGCGCCAACCTTAAACCAAGTCTGAATTGCACTTTTTCGAAAAAAGTTTTTTCAGCAGAATCTGCATGCAGATACTGCTGCATAAATTTTCTTCGAAAACGTTCAAAATCGGCTTTTTACTATGTGGGTGCATGTATGCTGACCCGAACTGTGCCAAAATTAACCCTGTAGGACGAAGATTTGCCGACTTTTTGCCAATTCTAGATCGTAGCCAAATGTGCCTGCAGATTGCCAACTATCATTCTGCCAACGTTGGTTTTCAGACGGCTAGAGTCAGTACACATGCGCCAAACTTAAACCAAGTCTAAATTGCACTTTTTTGAAAAAAGTTTTTTCAGCAGAATCTGCATGCAGATACTGCTGCATAAATTTTTTTCGAAAACGTTCAAAATCGGCTTGTTTGTATGTGTGCGCATGTATGCTGACTCGAACTGTGACAAAATTAATCCTGTAGGACAAAGATTTGCCGACTTTTTGCCAATTCTAGATCCTAGCTAAATGTGCCTGCAGATTGCCAACTATCATTCTGACAACGTTGGTTTTCAGACGGCTAGAGTCAGTACACATGCGCTAGCCTTAAACCAAGTCTAAATTGCACTTTTTCGAAAAAAGTTTTTTCAGCAGAATCTACATGCAGATACTGCTGCATAAAGTTTTTTCGAAAACGTTCAAAATCGGCTTGTTTGTATGTGGGCGCATGTATGCTGACTCGAACTGTGCCAAAATTAACAATGTAGGACCAAGATTTGCCGACTTTTTGCCAATTCTAGATCCTAGCCAGATGTGCCTGCAGATTGCCAACCATCATTCTGACAACGTTGGTTTTCAGACGGCTAGAGTCAGTACACATGCGCCAACCTTGAACTAAGTCTAAATTGCACTTTTTCGAAAAATGTTTTTTCAGAAGAATCTGCATGCAGATACTGCTGCATAAATTTTTTTCGAAAACGTTCAAAATAGGCTTTTTGCTATGTGAGCGCATGTATGCTGACTCGAACTGTGCCAAAATTAACCCTGTAGGACGAAGATTTGCCGACTTTTTGCCAATTCTAGATCGTAGCCAAATGTGCCTGCAGATTGCCAACCATCATTCTGACAACGTTGGTTTTCAGACGGCTAGAGTCAGTACACATGCGCCAACCTTGAACTAAGTCTAAATTGCACTTTTTCGAAAAATGTTTTTTCAGCAGAATCTGCATGCAGATACTGCTGCATAAATTTTTTTCGAAAACGTTCAAAATAGGCTTTTTGCTATGTGAGCGCATGTATGCTGACTCGAACTGTGCCAAAATTAACCCTGTAGGACGAAGATTTGCCGACTTTTTGCCAATCCTAGATCCTAGCCAAATGTGCCTGCAGATTGCCAACTATCATTCTGACAACGTTGGTTTTCAGACAGCTAGAGTCAGTACACATGCGCTAACCTTAAACCAAGTCTAAATTGCACTTTTTCGAAAAAAGTTTTTTCAGCAGAATCTGCATGCAGATACTGCTGCATAAATTTTTTTCGAAAACGTTCAAAATCGGCTTGTTTGTATGTGGGCGCATGTATGCTAACTCGAACTGTGCCAAAATTAACCCTGTAGGACCAAGATTTGCCGACTTTTTGCCAATTCTAGATCCTAGCCAAATGTGCCTGCAGATTGCCAACTATCATTCTGACAACGTTGGTTTTCAGACGGCTGGAGTCAGTACACATGCGCTAACCTTAAACCAAGTCTAAATTGCACTTTTTCGAAAAAAGTTTTTTCAGCAGAATCTACATGCAGATACTGCTGCATGAATTTTTTTCGAAAACGTTCAAAATCGGCTTGTTTGTATGTGGGCGCATGTATGCTGACTCGAACTGTGCCAAAATAACTAATGTAGGACCAAGATTTGCCGACTTTTTGCCAATTCTAGATCCTAGCCAGATGTGCCTGCAGATTGCCAACCATCATTCTGACAACGTTGGTTTTCAGACGGCTAGAGTCAGTACACATGCGCCAACCTTGAACTAAGTCTAAATTGCACTTTTTCGAAAAATGTTTTTTCAGCAGAATCTGCATGCAGATACTGCTGCATAAATTTTCTTCGAAAACGTTCAAAATCGGCTTTTTACTATGTGGGCGCATGTATGCTGACTCAAACTGTGCCAAAATTAACCCTGTAGGACGAAGATTTGCCGACTTTTTGCCAATTCTAGATCGTACCCAAATGTGCCTGCAGATTGCCAACTATCATTCTGCCAACGTTGGTTTTCAGACGGCTAGAGTCAGTACACATGCGCCAAACTTAAACCAAGTCTAAATTGCACTTTTTTGAAAAAAGTTTTTTGAGCAGAATCTGCATGCAGATACTGCTGCATAAATTTTTTTCGAAAACGTTCAAAATTGGCTTGTTTGTATGTGTGCGCATGTATGCTGACTCGAACTGTGCCAAAATTAACCCTGTAGGACAAAGATTTGCCGACTTTTTGCCAATTCTAGATCCTAGCTAAATGTGCCTGCAGATTGCCAACTATCATTTTGACAACGTTGGTTTTCACACGGCTGGAGTCAGTACACATGCGCTAACCTTAAACTAAGTCTAAATTGCACTTTTTCGAAAAAAGTTTTTTCAGCAGAATCTGCATGCAGATACTGCTGCATGAATTTTTTTCGAAAACGTTTAAAATCGGCTTGTTTGTATGTGGGCGCATGTATGCTAACTCGAACTGTGCCAAAATTAACCCTGTAGGACCAAGATTTGCCGACTTTTTGCCAATTCTAGATCCTAGCCAAATGTGCCTGCAGATTGCCAACTATTATTCTGACAACGTTGGTTTTCAGACGGCTAGAGTCAGTACACATGCGCTAACCTTAAACCAAGTCTAAATTGCACTTTTTCGAAAAAAGTTTTTTCAGCAGAATCTACATGCAGATACTGCTGCATAAAGTTTTTTCGAAAACGTTCAAAATCGGCTTGTTTGTATGTGGGCGCATGTATGCTGACTCGAACTGTGCCAAAATTAACAATGTAGGACCAAGATTTGCCGACTTTTTGCCAATTCTAGATCCTAGCCAGATGTGCCTGCAGATTGCCAACCATCATTCTGACAACGTTGGTTTTCAGACGGCTAGAGTCAGTACACATGCGCCAACCTTGAACCAAGTCTAAATTGCACTTTTTCGAAAAATGTTTTTTCAGCAGAATCTGCATGCAGATACTGCTGCATAAATTTTTTTCGAAAACGTTCAAAATAGGCTTTTTGCTATGTGAGCGCATGTATGCTGACTCGAACTGTGCCAAAATTAACCCTGTAGGACGAAAACTTGCCGACTTTTTGCCAATTCTACATCCTAGCCAAATGTGCCTGCAGATTGCCAACTAATATTCTGCCAACGTTGGTTTTCAGACGGCTGGAGTCAGTACACATGCGCCAACCTTAAACCAAGTCTAAATTGCACGTTTTTGAAAAAAGATTTTTCAGCGGAATCTGCATGCAGATACTGCTGCATGAATTTTTTTGGAAAACGTTCAAAATCGGCTTTACGATGTGAGCGCATGTATGCTGACTCGAACTGTGCCAAAATTAACCCTGTAGGACGAAAACTTGCCGACTTTTTGCCAATTCTAGATCCTAGCCAAATGTGCCTGCAGATTGCCAACTTTTAATCCGACAACATTATTTTTCAGACGGCTCGAGTCAGTACACATGCGCCAACCTTAAACTAAATCTAAATTGCACTTTTTCGAAAAAAGTTTTTTCAGCAGAATCTGCATGCAGATACTGCTGCATAAATTTCTTTCGAAAACGTTCAAAATCGGCTAATTACTATGTAGGCGCATGTATGCTGACTCGAACTGTGCCAAAATTAACCCTGTAGGACGAAAACTTGCCGACTTTTTGCCAATTTTAGATCCTAGCCAAATGTGCCTGCAGATTGCCAACTACTAATCCGACAACGTTATTTTTTAGACGGCTCGAGTCAGTACACATGCGTTAACCTTAAACTAAGTCTAAATTGCACTTTTTCAAAAGAAGATTTTTCAGCAGAATCTGCATGCAGATACTGCTGCATATATTTTTTTCAAAAACGTTCAAAATCGGCTTTTTACTATGTGAGCGCATGTGAGCTGACTCGAACTGTGCCAAACTTAACCCTGTAGGACAAAGATTTGCCGACTTTTTGCCAATTCTAGATCCTAGCCAAATGTGCCTGCAGATTGCTAACTGTTATTCTGCCAACGTTAGTTTTCAGACGGCTAGAGTCAGTACACATGCGCCAACCTTAAACCAAGTCTAAATTGCACTTTTTCGAAAGAAGTTTTTTCAGCAGAATCTGCATGCAGATACTGCTGCATAAATTTTTTTCGAAAACGTTCAAAATCGGCTTATTACTATGTGTGCGCATGTGAGCTGACTCGAACTGTGCCAAAATTAACCCTGTAGGACGAAAACTTGCCGACTTTTTGCCAATTTTAGATCCTAGCCAAATGTGCCAGCAGATTGCCAACTACTAATCTGACAACGTTATTTTTTAGACGGCTCGAGTCAGTACACATGCGCCAACCCTAAACTAAGTCTAAATTGCACTTTTTCGAAAAAAGATTTTTCAGCAGAATCTGCATGCAGATACTGCTGCATAAATTTCTTTCGAAAACGTTCAAAATCGGCTAATTACTATGTAGGCGCATGTATGCTGACTCGAACTGTGCCAAAATTAACCCTGTAGGACGAAAACTTGCCGACTTTTTGCCAATTTTAGATCCTAGCCAAATGTGCCTGCAGATTGCCAACTACTAATCCGACAACGTTATTTTTTAGACGGCTCGAGTCAGTACACATGCGTTAACCTTAAACTAAGTCTAAATTGCACTTTTTCAAAAGAAGATTTTTCAGCAGAATCTGCATGCAGATACTGCTGCATATATTTTTTTCAAAAACGTTCAAAATCGGCTTTTTACTATGTGAGCGCATGTGAGCTGACTCGAACTGTGCCAAACTTAACCCTGTAGGACAAAGATTTGCCGACTTTTTGCCAATTCTAGATCCTAGCCAAATGTGCCTGCAGATTGCCAACTGTTATTCTGCCAACGTTAGTTTTCAGACGGCTAGAGTCAGTACACATGCGCCAACCTTAAACCAAGTCTAAATTGCACTTTTTCGAAAGAAGTTTTTTCAGCAGAATCTGCATGCAGATACTGCTGCATAAATTTTTTTCGAAAACGTTCAAAATCGGCTTATTACTATGTGTGCGCATGTGAGCTGACTCGAACTGTGCCAAAATTAACCCTGTAGGACGAAAACTTGCCGACTTTTTGCCAATTTTAGATCCTAGCCAAATGTGCCAGCAGATTGCCAACTACTAATCTGACAACGTTATGTTTTAGACGGCTCGAGTCAGTACACATGCGCCAACCCTAAACTAAGTCTAAATTGCACTTTTTCGAAAAAAGATTTTTCAGCAGAATCTGCATGCAGATACTGCTGCATAAATTTCTTTCGAAAACGTTCAAAATCGGCTAATTACTATGTAGGCGCATGTATGCTGACTCGAACTGTGCCAAAATTAACCCTGTAGGACGAAAACTTGCCGACTTTTTGCCAATTTTAGATCCTAGCCAAATGTGCCTGCAGATTGCCAACTACTAATCCGACAACGTTATTTTTTAGACGGCTCGAGTCAGTACACATGCGTTAACCTTAAACTAAGTCTACATTGCACTTTTTCAAAAGAAGATTTTTCAGCAGAATCTGCATGCAGATACTGCTGCATATATTTTTTTCAAAAACGTTCAAAATCGGCTTTTTACTATGTGAGCGCATGTGAGCTGACTCGAACTGTGCCAAACTTAACCCTGTAGGACAAAGATTTGCCGACTTTTTGCCAATTCTAGATCCTAGCCAAATGTGCCTGCAGATTGCCAACTGTTATTCTGCCAACGTTAGTTTTCAGACGGCTAGAGTCAGTACACATGCGCCAACCTTAAACCAAGTCTAAATTGCACTTTTTCGAAAGAAGTTTTTTCAGCAGAATCTGCATGCAGATACTGCTGCATAAATTTTTTTCGAAAACGTTCAAAATCGGCTTATTACTATGTGTGCGCATGTGAGCTGACTCGAACTGTGCCAAAATTAACCCTGTAGGACGAAAACTTGCCGACTTTTTGCCAATTTTAGATCCTAGCCAAATGTGCCAGCAGATTGCCAACTACTAATCTGACAACGTTATTTTTTAGACGGCTCGAGTCAGTACACATGCGCCAACCCTAAACTAAGTCTAAATTGCACTTTTTCGAAAAAAGATTTTTCAGCAGAATCTGCATGCAGATACTGCTGCATAAATTTTTTTTGAAAACGTTCAAAATCGGCTTTTTACTATGTGGGCGCATGTGAGCTGACTCGAACTGTGCCAAAATTAACCCAGTAGGACGGAAACTTCCCGACTTTTTGCCAATTCTAGATCCTAGCCAAATGTGCCTGCAGATTGCCAACTTTTAATCCGACAACGTTATTTTTTAGACGGCTCGAGTCAGTACACATGCGCCAACCTTAAACTAAGTCTGAATTGCACTTTTTCGAAAGAAGATTTTTCAGCAGAATCTGCATGCAGATACTGCTGCATAAATTTTTTTCAAAAACGTTCAAAATCAGCTTTTTACTATGTGGGCGCATGTGAGCTGACTCGAACTGTGCCAAAATTAACCCTGTAGGACAAAGATTTGCCGACTTTTTGCCAATTCTAGATCCTAGCCAAATGTGCCTGCAGATTGCCAACTACTAATCCGACAACGTTATTTTTTAGACGGCTCGAGTCAGTACACATGCGCCAACCTTAAACTAAGTCTAAATTGCACTTTTTCGAAAAAAGATTTTTTAGCAGAATCTGCATGCAGATACTGCTGCATAAATTGTTTTCAAAAACGTTCAAAATCGGCTTATTACTATGTGGGCGCATGTGAGCTGACTCGAACTGTGCCAAAATTAACCCTGTTGGACGAAAACTTGCCGACTTTTTGCCAATTTTAGATCCTAGCCAAATGTGCCAGCAGATTGCCAACTACTAATCCGACAACGTTATTTTTTAGACAGCTTGAGTCAGTACACATGCGCTAACCTTAAACTAAGTCTGAATTGCACTTTTTCGAAAGAAGATTTTTCAGCAGAATCTGCATGCAGATACTGCTGCATAAATTTTTTTCAAAAACGTTTATAATCGGCTTTTTACTATGTGGGCGCATGTGAGCTGACTCGAACTGTGCCAAAATTAACCCTGTAGGACAAAGATTTGCCGACTTTTTGCCAATTCTAGATCCTAGCCAAATGTGCCTGCAGATTGCCAACTATTATTCTGCCAACGTTAGTTTTCAGACGGCTAGAATCAGTACACATGCGCCAACCTTAAACCAAGTCTAAATTGCACTTTTTTGAAAAAAGTTTTTTCAGCAGAATCTGCATGCAGATACTGCTGCATAAATTTTTTTCGAAAACGTTCAAAATCGGCTTTTTACCATGTGGACGCATGTATGCTGACTCAGACTGTGCCAAAATTTACCCTGTAGGACGAAAACTTGCCGACTTTTTGCCAATTTTAGATCCTAGCCAAATGTGCCTGCAGATTGCCAACTACTAATCTGACAACGTTATTGTTTAGACGGCTCAAGTCAGTACACATGCGCCAACCTTAAACTAAGTCTAAATTGCACTTTTTCGAAAAAAGATTTTTCAGCAGAATCTGCATGCAGATACTGCTGCATAAATTGTTTTTGAAAACGTTCAAAATCGGCTTATTACTATGTGGGCGCATGTATGCTGACTCAGACTGTGCCAAAATTAACCCTGTAGGACGAAAACTTGCCGACTTTTTGCCAATTTTAGATCCTAGCCAAATGTGCCTGCAGATTGCCAACTACTGATCCGACAACGTTATTTTTTAGACGGCTCGAGTCAGTACACATGCGCCAACCTTAAACTAAGTCTAAATTGCACTTTTTCGAAAAAAGATTTTTTAGCAGAATCTGCATGCAGATACTGCTGCATAAATTGTTTTCGAAAACGTTCGAAATCGGCTTATTACTATGTGGGCGCATGTGAGCTGACTCGAACTGTGCCAAAATTAACCCTGTTGGACGAAAACTTGCCGACTTTTTGCCAATTCTAGATCCTAGCCAAATGTGCCTGCAGATTGCCAACTATTATTCTGCCAACGTTAGTTTTCAGACGGCTAGAATCAGTACACATGCGCCAACCTTAAACCAAGTCTAAATTGCACTTTTTCGAAAAAAGTTTTTTCAGCAGAATCTGCATGCAGATACTGCTGCATAAATTTTTTTCGAAAACGTTCAAAATCGGCTTTTTACCATGTGGGCGCATGTATGCTGACTCAGACTGTGCCAAAATTAACCCTGTAGGACGAAAACTTGCCGACTTTTTGCCAATTTTAGATCCTAGCCAAATGTGCCTGCAGATTGCCAACTACTAATCTGACAACGTTATTTTTTAGACAGCTCAAGTCAGTACACATGCGCCAACCTTAAACTAAGTCTAAATTGCACTTTTTCGAAAAAAGATTTTTCAGCAGAATCTGCATGCAGATACTGCTGCATAAATTGTTTTCGAAAACGTTCAAAATCGGCTTATTACTATGTGGGCGCATGTGAGATGACTCGAACTGTGCCAAAATTAACCCTGTAGGACGGAAACTTCCCGACTTTTTGCCAATTTTAGATCCTAGCCAAATGTGCCTGCAGATTGCCAACTTTTAATCCGACAACGTTATTTTTTAGACGGCTCGAGTCAGTACACATGCGCCAACCTTAAACTAAGTCTGAATTGCACTTTTTCGAAAGAAGATTTTTCAGCAGAATCTGCATGCAGATACTGCTGCATAAATTGTTTTTGAAAACGTTCAAAATCGGCTTATTACTATGTGGGCGCATGTATGCTGACTCAGACTGTGCCAAAATTAACCCTGTAGGACGAAAACTTGCCGACTTTTTGCCAATTTTAGATCCTAGCCAAATGTGCCTGCAGATTGCCAACTACTGATCCGACAACGTTATTTTTTAGACGGCTCGAGTCAGTACACATGCGCCAACCTTAAACTAAGTCTAAATTGCACTTTTTCGAAAAAAGATTTTTTAGCAGAATCTGCATGCAGATACTGCTGCATAAATTGTTTTCGAAAACGTTCGAAATCGGCTTATTACTATGTGGGCGCATGTGAGCTGACTCGAACTGTGCCAAAATTAACCCTGTTGGACGAAAACTTGCCGACTTTTTGCCAATTCTAGATCCTAGCCAAATGTGCCTGCAGATTGCCAACTATTATTCTGCCAACGTTAGTTTTCAGACGGCTAGAATCAGTACACATGCGCCAACCTTAAACCAAGTCTAAATTGCACTTTTTCGAAAAAAGTTTTTTCAGCAGAATCTGCATGCAGATACTGCTGCATAAATTTTTTTCGAAAACGTTCAAAATCGGCTTTTTACCATGTGGGCGCATGTATGCTGACTCAGACTGTGCCAAAATTAACCCTGTAGGACGAAAACTTGCCGACTTTTTGCCAATTTTAGATCCTAGCCAAATGTGCCTGCAGATTGCCAACTACTAATCTGACAACGTTATTTTTTAGACAGCTCAAGTCAGTACACATGCGCCAACCTTAAACTAAGTCTAAATTGCACTTTTTCGAAAAAAGATTTTTCAGCAGAATCTGCATGCAGATACTGCTGCATAAATTGTTTTCGAAAACGTTCAAAATCGGCTTATTACTATGTGGGCGCATGTGAGATGACTCGAACTGTGCCAAAATTAACCCTGTAGGACGGAAACTTCCCGACTTTTTGCCAATTTTAGATCCTAGCCAAATGTGCCTGCAGATTGCCAACTTTTAATCCGACAACGTTATTTTTTAGACGGCTCGAGTCAGTACACATGCGCCAACCTTAAACTAAGTCTGAATTGCACTTTTTCGAAAGAAGATTTTTCAGCAGAATCTGCATGCAGATACTGCTGCATAAATTTTTTTCAAAAACGTTCAAAATCAGCTTTTTACCATGTGGGCGCATGTATGCTGACTCAGACTGTGCCAAAATTAACCCTGTAGGACGAAAACTTGCCGACTTTTTGCCAATTTTAGATCCTAGCCAAATGTGCCTGCAGATTGCCAACTACTGATCCGACAACGTTATTTTTTAGACGGCTCGAGTCAGTACACATGCGCCAACCTTAAACCAAGTCTAAATTGCACTTTTTCGAAAAAAGTTTTTTCAGCAGAATCTGCATGCAGATACTGCTGCATAAATTTTTTTCGAAAACGTTCAAAATCGGCTTTTTACCATGTGGGCGCATGTATGCTGACTCAGACTGTGCCAAAATTAACCCTGTAGGACGAAAACTTGCCGACTTTTTGCCAATTTTAGATCCTAGCCAAATGTGCCTGCAGATTGCCAACTACTAATCTGACAACGTTATTTTTTAGACAGCTCAAGTCAGTACACATGCGCCAACCTTAAACTAAGTCTAAATTGCACTTTTTCGAAAAAAGATTTTTCAGCAGAATCTGCATGCAGATACTGCTGCATAAATTGTTTTCGAAAACGTTCAAAATCGGCTTATTACTATGTGGGCGCATGTGAGATGACTCGAACTGTGCCAAAATTAACCCTGTAGGACGGAAACTTCCCGACTTTTTGCCAATTTTAGATCCTAGCCAAATGTGCCTGCAGATTGCCAACTTTTAATCCGACAACGTTATTTTTTAGACGGCTCGAGTCAGTACACATGCGCCAACCTTAAACTAAGTCTGAATTGCACTTTTTCGAAAGAAGATTTTTCAGCAGAATCTGCATGCAGATACTGCTGCATAAATTTTTTTCAAAAAGGTTCAAAATCAGCTTTTTACTATGTGGGCGCATGTGAGCTGACTCGAACTGTGCCAAAATTAACCCTGTAGGACAAAGATTTGCCGACTTTTTGCCAATTCTAGATCCTAGCCAAATGTGCCTGCAGATTGCCAACTACTAATCCGACAACGTTATTTTTTAGACGGCTCGAGTCAGTACACATGCGCCAACCTTAAACTAAGTCTAAATTGCACTTTTTCGAAAAAAGATTTTTTAGCAGAATCTGCATGCAGATACTGCTGCATAAATTGTTTTCAAAAACGTTCAAAATCGGCTTATTACTATGTGAACGCATGTGAGCTGACTCGAACTGTGCCAAAATTAACCCTGTTGGACGAAAACTTGCCGACTTTTTGCCAATTTTAGATCCTAGCCAAATGTGCCAGCAGATTGCCAACTACTAATCCGACAACGTTATTTTTTAGACAGCTTGAGTCAGTACACATGCGCCAACCTTAAACTAAGTCTGAATTGCACTTTTTCGAAAGAAGATTTTTCAGCAGAATCTGCATGCAGATACTGCTGCATAAATTTTTTTCAAAAACGTTCAAAATCGGCTTTTTACTATGTGGGCGCATGTGAGCTGACTCGAACTGTGCCAAAATTAACCCTGTAGGACAAAGATTTGCCGACTTTTTGCCAATTCTAGATCCTAGCCAAATGTGCCTGCAGATTGCCAACTATTATTCTGCCAACGTTAGTTTTCAGACGGCTAGAATCAGTACACATGCGCCAACCTTAAACCAAGTCTAAATTGCACTTTTTCGAAAAAAGTTTTTTCAGCAGAATCTGCATGCAGATACTGCTGCATAAATTTTTTTCGAAAACGTTCAAAATCGGCTTTTTACCATGTGGACGCATGTATGCTGACTCAGACTGTGCCAAAATTTACCCTGTAGGACGAAAACTTGCCGACTTTTTGCCAATTTTAGATCCTAGCCAAATGTGCCTGCAGATTGCCAACTACTAATCTGACAACGTTATTTTTTAGACGGCTCAAGTCAGTACACATGCGCCAACCTTAAACTAAGTCTAAATTGCACTTTTTCGAAAAAAGATTTTTCAGCAGAATCTGCATGCAGATACTGCTGCATAAATTGTTTTTGAAAACGTTCAAAATCGGCTTATTACTATATGGGCGCATGTGAGATGACTCGAACTGTGCCAAAATTAACCCTGTAGGACGGAAACTTCCCGACTTTTTGCCAATTTTAGATCCTAGCCAAATGTGCCTGCAGATTGCCAACTTTTAATCCGACAACGTTATTTTTTAGACGGCTCGAGTCAGTACACATGCGCCAACCTTAAACTAAGTCTGAATTGCACTTTTTCGAAAGAAGATTTTTCAGCAGAATCTGCATGCAGATACTGCTGCATAAATTTTTTTCAAAAACGTTCAAAATCGGCTTTTTACCATGTGGACGCATGTATGCTTACTCAGACTGTGCCAAAATTTACCCTGTAGGACGAAAACTTGATGACTTTTTGCCAATTTTAGATCCTAGCCAAATGTGCCTGCAGATTGCCAACTACTGATCCGACAACGTTATTTTTTAGACGGCTCGAGTCAGTACACATGCGCCAACCTTAAACTAAGTCTAAATTGCACTTTTTCGAAAAAAGATTTTTTAGCAGAATCTGCATGCAGATACTGCTGCATAAATTGTTTTCGAAAACGTTCGAAATCGGCTTATTACTATGTGGGCGCATGTGAGCTGACTCGAACTGTGCCAAAATTAACCCTGTAGGACGAAAACTTTCCGACTTTTTGCCAATTTTAGATCCTAGCCAAATGTGCCTGCAGATTGCCAACTACTGATCCGACAACGTTATTTTTTAGACGGCTCGAGTCAGTACACATGCGCCAACCTTAAACTAAGTCTAAATTGCACTTTTTCGAAAAAAGATTTTTTAGCAGAATCTGCATGCAGATACTGCTGCATAAATTGTTTTCGAAAACGTTCGAAATCGGCTTAATACTATGTGGGCGCATGTGAGCTGACTCGAACTGTGCCAAAATTAACCCTGTAGGACGAAAACTTGCCGACTTTTTGCCAATTCTAGATCCTAGCCAAATGTGCCTGCAGATTGCCAACTATTATTCTGCCAACGTTAGTTTTCAGACGGCTAGAATCAGTACACATGCGCCAACCTTAAACTAAGTCTAAATTGCACTTTTTCGAAAAAAGATTTTTCAGCAGAATCTGCATGCAGATACTGCTGCATAAATTGTTTTTGAAAACGTTCAAAATCGGCTTATTACTATATGGGCGCATGTGAGATGACTCGAACTGTGCCAAAATTAACCCTGTAGGACGAAAACTTTCCGACTTTTTGCCAATTTTAGATCCTAGCCAAATGTGCCTGCAGATTGCCAACTACTGATCCGACAACGTTATTTTTTAGACGGCTCGAGTCAGTACACATGCGCCAACGTTAAACTAAGTCTAAATTGCACTTTTTCGAAAAAAGATTTTTTAGCAGAATCTGCATGCAGATACTGCTGCATAAATTGTTTTCGAAAACGTTCGAAATCGGCTTATTACTATGTGGGCGCATGTGAGCTGACTCGAACTGTGCCAAAATTAACCCTGTAGGACGAAAACTTGCCGACTTTTTGCCAATTCTAGATCCTAGCCAAATGTGCCTGCAGATTGCCAACTATTATTCTGCCAACGTTAGTTTTCAGACGGCTAGAATCAGTACACATGCGCCAACCTTAAACCAAGTCTAAATTGCACTTTTTCGAAAAAAGTTTTTTCAGCAGAATCTGCATGCAGATACTGCTGCATAAATTTTTTTCGAAAACGTTCAAAATCGGCTTTTTACCATGTGGGCGCATGTATGCTGACTCAGACTGTGCCAAAATTAACCCTGTAGGACGAAAACTTGCCGACTTTTTGCCAATTTTAGATCCTAGCCAAATGTGCCTGCAGATTGCCAACTACTGATCCGACAACGTTATTTTTTAGACGGCTCGAGTCAGTACACATGCGCCAACCTTAAACTAAGTCTAAATTGCACTTTTTCGAAAAAAGATTTTTTAGCAGAATCTGCATGCAGATACTGCTGCATAAATTGTTTTCGAAAACGTTCGAAATCGGCTTATTACTATGTGGGCGCATGTGAGCTGACTCGAACTGTGCCAAAATTAACCCTGTTGGACGAAAACTTGCCGACTTTTTGCCAATTCTAGATCCTAGCCAAATGTGCCTGCAGATTGCCAACTATTATTCTGCCAACGTTAGTTTTCAGACGGCTAGAATCAGTACACATGCGCCAACCTTAAACCAAGTCTAAATTGCACTTTTTCGAAAAAAGTTTTTTCAGCAGAATCTGCATGCAGATACTGCTGCATAAATTTTTTTCGAAAACGTTCAAAATCGGCTTTTTACCATGTGGGCGCATGTATGCTGACTCAGACTGTGCCAAAATTAACCCTGTAGGACGAAAACTTGCCGACTTTTTGCCAATTTTAGATCCTAGCCAAATGTGCCTGCAGATTGCCAACTACTAATCTGACAACGTTATTTTTTAGACAGCTCAAGTCAGTACACATGCGCCAACCTTAAACTAAGTCTAAATTGCACTTTTTCGAAAAAAGATTTTTCAGCAGAATCTGCATGCAGATACTGCTGCATAAATTGTTTTCGAAAACGTTCAAAATCGGCTTATTACTATGTGGGCGCATGTGAGATGACTCGAACTGTGCCAAAATTAACCCTGTAGGACGGAAACTTCCCGACTTTTTGCCAATTTTAGATCCTAGCCAAATGTGCCTGCAGATTGCCAACTTTTAATCCGACAACGTTATTTTTTAGACGGCTCGAGTCAGTACACATGCGCCAACCTTAAACTAAGTCTGAATTGCACTTTTTCGAAAGAAGATTTTTCAGCAGAATCTGCATGCAGATACTGCTGCATAAATTTTTTTCAAAAACGTTCAAAATCAGCTTTTTACCATGTGGGCGCATGTATGCTGACTCAGACTGTGCCAAAATTAACCCTGTAGGACGAAAACTTGCCGACTTTTTGCCAATTTTAGATCCTAGCCAAATGTGCCTGCAGATTGCCAACTACTGATCCGACAACGTTATTTTTTAGACGGCTCGAGTCAGTACACATGCGCCAACCTTAAACCAAGTCTAAATTGCACTTTTTCGAAAAAAGTTTTTTCAGCAGAATCTGCATGCAGATACTGCTGCATAAATTTTTTTCGAAAACGTTCAAAATCGGCTTTTTACCATGTGGGCGCATGTATGCTGACTCAGACTGTGCCAAAATTAACCCTGTAGGACGAAAACTTGCCGACTTTTTGCCAATTTTAGATCCTAGCCAAATGTGCCTGCAGATTGCCAACTACTAATCTGACAACGTTATTTTTTAGACAGCTCAAGTCAGTACACATGCGCCAACCTTAAACTAAGTCTAAATTGCACTTTTTCGAAAAAAGATTTTTCAGCAGAATCTGCATGCAGATACTGCTGCATAAATTGTTTTCGAAAACGTTCAAAATCGGCTTATTACTATGTGGGCGCATGTGAGATGACTCGAACTGTGCCAAAATTAACCCTGTAGGACGGAAACTTCCCGACTTTTTGCCAATTTTAGATCCTAGCCAAATGTGCCTGCAGATTGCCAACTTTTAATCCGACAACGTTATTTTTTAGACGGCTCGAGTCAGTACACATGCGCCAACCTTAAACTAAGTCTGAATTGCACTTTTTCGAAAGAAGATTTTTCAGCAGAATCTGCATGCAGATACTGCTGCATAAATTTTTTTCAAAAAGGTTCAAAATCAGCTTTTTACTATGTGGGCGCATGTGAGCTGACTCGAACTGTGCCAAAATTAACCCTGTAGGACAAAGATTTGCCGACTTTTTGCCAATTCTAGATCCTAGCCAAATGTGCCTGCAGATTGCCAACTACTAATCCGACAACGTTATTTTTTAGACGGCTCGAGTCAGTACACATGCGCCAACCTTAAACTAAGTCTAAATTGCACTTTTTCGAAAAAAGATTTTTTAGCAGAATCTGCATGCAGATACTGCTGCATAAATTGTTTTCAAAAACGTTCAAAATCGGCTTATTACTATGTGAACGCATGTGAGCTGACTCGAACTGTGCCAAAATTAACCCTGTTGGACGAAAACTTGCCGACTTTTTGCCAATTTTAGATCCTAGCCAAATGTGCCAGCAGATTGCCAACTACTAATCCGACAACGTTATTTTTTAGACAGCTTGAGTCAGTACACATGCGCCAACCTTAAACTAAGTCTGAATTGCACTTTTTCGAAAGAAGATTTTTCAGCAGAATCTGCATGCAGATACTGCTGCATAAATTTTTTTCAAAAACGTTCAAAATCGGCTTTTTACTATGTGGGCGCATGTGAGCTGACTCGAACTGTGCCAAAATTAACCCTGTAGGACAAAGATTTGCCGACTTTTTGCCAATTCTAGATCCTAGCCAAATGTGCCTGCAGATTGCCAACTATTATTCTGCCAACGTTAGTTTTCAGACGGCTAGAATCAGTACACATGCGCCAACCTTAAACCAAGTCTAAATTGCACTTTTTCGAAAAAAGTTTTTTCAGCAGAATCTGCATGCAGATACTGCTGCATAAATTTTTTTCGAAAACGTTCAAAATCGGCTTTTTACCATGTGGACGCATGTATGCTGACTCAGACTGTGCCAAAATTTACCCTGTAGGACGAAAACTTGCCGACTTTTTGCCAATTTTAGATCCTAGCCAAATGTGCCTGCAGATTGCCAACTACTAATCTGACAACGTTATTTTTTAGACGGCTCAAGTCAGTACACATGCGCCAACCTTAAACTAAGTCTAAATTGCACTTTTTCGAAAAAAGATTTTTCAGCAGAATCTGCATGCAGATACTGCTGCATAAATTGTTTTTGAAAACGTTCAAAATCGGCTTATTACTATATGGGCGCATGTGAGATGACTCGAACTGTGCCAAAATTAACCCTGTAGGACGGAAACTTCCCGACTTTTTGCCAATTTTAGATCCTAGCCAAATGTGCCTGCAGATTGCCAACTTTTAATCCGACAACGTTATTTTTTAGACGGCTCGAGTCAGTACACATGCGCCAACCTTAAACTAAGTCTGAATTGCACTTTTTCGAAAGAAGATTTTTCAGCAGAATCTGCATGCAGATACTGCTGCATAAATTTTTTTCAAAAACGTTCAAAATCGGCTTTTTACCATGTGGACGCATGTATGCTTACTCAGACTGTGCCAAAATTTACCCTGTAGGACGAAAACTTGCCGACTTTTTGCCAATTTTAGATCCTAGCCAAATGTGCCTGCAGATTGCCAACTACTGATCCGACAACGTTATTTTTTAGACGGCTCGAGTCAGTACACATGCGCCAACCTTAAACTAAGTCTAAATTGCACTTTTTCGAAAAAAGATTTTTTAGCAGAATCTGCATGCAGATACTGCTGCATAAATTGTTTTCGAAAACGTTCGAAATCGGCTTATTACTATGTGGGCGCATGTGAGCTGACTCGAACTGTGCCAAAATTAACCCTGTAGGACGAAAACTTTCCGACTTTTTGCCAATTTTAGATCCTAGCCAAATGTGCCTGCAGATTGCCAACTACTGATCCGACAACGTTATTTTTTAGACGGCTCGAGTCAGTACACATGCGCCAACCTTAAACTAAGTCTAAATTGCACTTTTTCGAAAAAAGATTTTTTAGCAGAATCTGCATGCAGATACTGCTGCATAAATTGTTTTCGAAAACGTTCGAAATCGGCTTAATACTATGTGGGCGCATGTGAGCTGACTCGAACTGTGCCAAAATTAACCCTGTAGGACGAAAACTTGCCGACTTTTTGCCAATTCTAGATCCTAGCCAAATGTGCCTGCAGATTGCCAACTATTATTCTGCCAACGTTAGTTTTCAGACGGCTAGAATCAGTACACATGCGCCAACCTTAAACCAAGTCTAAATTGCACTTTTTCGAAAAAAGTTTTTTCAGCAGAATCTGCATGCAGATACTGCTGCATAAATTTTTTTTGAAAACGTTCAAAATCGGCTTTTTACCATGTGGGCGCATGTATGCTGACTCAGACTGTGCCAAAATTAACCCTGTAGGACGAAAACTTGCCGACTTTTTGCCAATTTTAGATCCTAGCCAAATGTGCCTGCAGATTGCCAACTACTAATCTGACAACGTTATTTTTTAGACAGCTCAAGTCAGTACACATGCGCCAACCTTAAACTAAGTCTAAATTGCACTTTTTCGAAAAAAGATTTTTCAGCAGAATCTGCATGCAGATACTGCTGCATAAATTGTTTTCGAAAACGTTCAAAATCGGCTTATTACTATGTGGGCGCGTGTGGGATGACTCGAACTGTGCCAAAATTAACCCTGTAGGACGGAAACTTCCCGACTTTTTGCCAATTTTAGATCCTAGCCAAATGTGCCTGCAGATTGCCAACTTTTAATCCGACAACGTTATTTTTTAGACGGCTCGAGTCAGTACACATGCTCCAACCTTAAACTAAGTCTGAATTGCACTTTTTCGAAAGAAGATTTTTCAGCAGAATCTGCATGCAGATACTGCTGCATAAATTTTTTTCAAAAACGTTCAAAATCAGCTTTTTACTATGTGGGCGCATGTGAGCTGACTCGAACTGTGCCAAAATTAACCCTGTAGGACAAAGATTTGCCGACTTTTTGCCAATTCTAGATCCTAGCCAAATGTGCCTGCAGATTGCCAACTACTAATCCGACAACGTTATTTTTTAGACGGCTCGAGTCAGTACACATGCGCCAACCTTAAACTAAGTCTAAATTGCACTTTTTCGAAAAAAGATTTTTTAGCAGAATCTGCATGCAGAAACTGCTGCATAAATTGTTTTCAAAAACGTTCAAAATCGGCTTATTACTATGTGGGCGCATGTGAGCTGACTCGAACTGTGCCAAAATTAACCCTGTTGGACGAAAACTTGCTGACTTTTTGCCAATTTTAGATCCTAGCCAAATGTGCCAGCAGATTGCCAACTACTAATCCGACAACGTTATTTTTTAGACAGCTTGATTCAGTACACATGCGCCAACCTTAAACTAAGTCTGAATTGCACTTTTTCGAAAGAAGATTTTTCAGCAGAATCTGCATGCAGATACTGCTGCATAAATTTTTTTCAAAAACGTTCAAAATCGGCTTTTTACTATGTGGGCGCATGTGAGCTGACTCGAACTGTGCCAAAATTAACCCTGTAGGACAAAGATTTGCCGACTTTTTGCCAATTCTAGATCCTAGCCAAATGTGCCTGCAGATTGCCAACTATTATTCTGCCAACGTTAGTTTTCAGACGGCTAGAATCAGTACACATGCGCCAACCTTAAACCAAGTCTAAATTGCACTTTTTCGAAAAAAGTTTTTTCAGCAGAATCTGCATGCAGATACTGCTGCATAAATTTTTTTCGAAAACGTTCAAAATCGGCTTTTTACCATGTGGACGCATGTATGCTGACTCAGACTGTGCCAAAATTTACCCTGTAGGACGAAAACTTGCCGACTTTTTGCCAATTTTAGATCCTAGCCAAATGTGCCTGCAGATTGCCAACTACTAATCTGACAACGTTATTTTTTAGACGGCTCAAGTCAGTACACATGCGCCAACCTCAAACTAAGTCTAAATTGCACTTTTTCGAAAAAAGATTTTTCAGCAGAATCTGCATGCAGATACTGCTGCATAAATTGTTTTTGAAAACGTTCAAAATCGGCTTATTACTATATGGGCGCATGTGAGATGACTCGAACTGTGCCAAAATTAACCCTGTAGGACGGAAACTTCCCGACTTTTTGCCAATTTTAGATCCTAGCCAAATGTGCCTGCAGATTGCCAACTTTTAATCCGACAACGTTATTTTTTAGACGGCTCGAGTCAGTACACATGCTCCAACCTTAAACTAAGTCTGAATTGCACTTTTTCGAAAGAAGATTTTTCAGCAGAATCTGCATGCAGATACTGCTGCATAAATTTTTTTCAAAAACGTTCAAAATCAGCTTTTTACTATGTGGGCGCATGTGAGCTGACTCGAACTGTGCCAAAATTAACCCTGTAGGACAAAGATTTGCCGACTTTTTGCCAATTCTAGATCCTAGCCAAATGTGCCTGCAGATTGCCAACTACTAATCCGACAACGTTATTTTTTAGACGGCTCGAGTCAGTACACATGCGCCAACCTTAAACTAAGTCTAAATTGCACTTTTTCGAAAAAAGATTTTTTAGCAGAATCTGCATGCAGAAACTGCTGCATAAATTGTTTTCAAAAACGTTCAAAATCGGCTTATTACTATGTGGGCGCATGTGAGCTGACTCGAACTGTGCCAAAATTAACCCTGTTGGACGAAAACTTGCTGACTTTTTGCCAATTTTAGATCCTAGCCAAATGTGCCAGCAGATTGCCAACTACTAATCCGACAACGTTATTTTTTAGACAGCTTGATTCAGTACACATGCGCCAACCTTAAACTAAGTCTGAATTGCACTTTTTCGAAAGAAGATTTTTCAGCAGAATCTGCATGCAGATACTGCTGCATAAATTTTTTTCAAAAACGTTCAAAATCGGCTTTTTACTATGTGGGCGCATGTGAGCTGACTCGAACTGTGCCAAAATTAACCCTGTAGGACAAAGATTTGCCGACTTTTTGCCAATTCTAGATCCTAGCCAAATGTGCCTGCAGATTGCCAACTATTATTCTGCCAACGTTAGTTTTCAGACGGCTAGAATCAGTACACATGCGCCAACCTTAAACCAAGTCTAAATTGCACTTTTTCGAAAAAAGTTTTTTCAGCAGAATCTGCATGCAGATACTGCTGCATAAATTTTTTTCGAAAACGTTCAAAATCGGCTTTTTACCATGTGGACGCATGTATGCTGACTCAGACTGTGCCAAAATTTACCCTGTAGGACGAAAACTTGCCGACTTTTTGCCAATTTTAGATCCTAGCCAAATGTGCCTGCAGATTGCCAACTACTAATCTGACAACGTTATTTTTTAGACGGCTCAAGTCAGTACACATGCGCCAACCTCAAACTAAGTCTAAATTGCACTTTTTCGAAAAAAGATTTTTCAGCAGAATCTGCATGCAGATACTGCTGCATAAATTGTTTTTGAAAACGTTCAAAATCGGCTTATTACTATATGGGCGCATGTGAGATGACTCGAACTGTGCCAAAATTAACCCTGTAGGACGAAAACTTTCCGACTTTTTGCCAATTTTAGATCCTAGCCAAATGTGCCTGCAGATTGCCAACTACTGATCCGACAACGTTATTGTTTAGACGGCTCGAGTCAGTACACATGCGCCAACCTTAAACTAAGTCTAAATTGCACTTTTTCGAAAAAAGATTTTTTAGCAGAATCTGCATGCAGATACTGCTGCATAAATTGTTTTCGAAAACGTTCGAAATCGGCTTATTACTATGTGGGCGCATGTGAGCTGACTCGAACTGTGCCAAAATTAACCCTGTAGGACAAAAACTTGCCGACTTTTTGCCAATTTTAGATCCTAGCCAAATGTGCCTGCAGATTGCCAACTATTATTCTGCCAACGTTAGTTTTCAGACGGCTAGAATCAGTACACATGCGCCAACCTTAAACCAAGTCTAAATTGCACTTTTTCGAAAAAAGTTTTTTCAGCAGAATCTGCATGCAGATACTGCTGCATAAATTTTTTTCGAAAACGTTCAAAATCGGCTTTTTACCATGTGGGCGCATGTATGCTGACTCAGACTGTGCCAAAATTAACCCTGTAGGACGAAAACTTGCCGACTTTTTGCCAATTTTAGATCCTAGCCAAATGTGCCTGCAGATTGCCAACTACTAATCTGACAACGTTATTTTTTAGACAGCTCAAGTCAGTACACATGCGCCAACCTTAAACTAAGTCTAAATTGCACTTTTTCGAAAAAAGATTTTTCAGCAGAATCTGCATGCAGATACTGCTGCATAAATTGTTTTCGAAAACGTTCAAAATCGGCTTATTACTATGTGGGCGCATGTGAGATGACTCGAACTGTGCCAAAATTAACCCTGTAGGACGGAAACTTCCCGACTTTTTGCCAATTTTAGATCCTAGCCAAATGTGCCTGCAGATTGCCAACTTTTAATCCGACAACGTTATTTTTTAGACGGCTCGAGTCAGTACACATGCGCCAACCTTAAACTAAGTCTAAATTGCACTTTTTCGAAAAAAGATTTTTTAGCAGAATCTGCATGCAGATACTGCTGCATAAATTGTTTTCGAAAACGTTCGAAATCGGCTTATTACTATGTGGGCGCATGTGAGCTGACTCGAACTGTGCCAAAATTAACCCTGTAGGACGAAAACTTGCCGACTTTTTGCCAATTCTAGATCCTAGCCAAATGTGCCTGCAGATTGCCAACTATTATTCTGCCAACGTTAGTTTTCAGACGGCTAGAATCAGTACACATGCGCCAACCTTAAACCAAGTCTAAATTGCACTTTTTCGAAAAAAGTTTTTTCAGCAGAATCTGCATGCAGATACTGCTGCATAAATTTTTTTCGAAAACGTTCAAAATCGGCTTTTTACCATGTGGGCGCATGTATGCTGACTCAGACTGTGCCAAAATTAACCCTGTAGGACGAAAACTTGCCGACTTTTTGCCAATTTTAGATCCTAGCCAAATGTGCCTGCAGATTGCCAACTACTAATCTGACAACGTTATTTTTTAGACAGCTCAAGTCAGTACACATGCGCCAACCTTAAACTAAGTCTAAATTGCACTTTTTCGAAAAAAGATTTTTCAGCAGAATCTGCATGCAGATACTGCTGCATAAATTGTTTTCGAAAACGTTCAAAATCGGCTTATTACTATGTGGGCGCATGTGAGATGACTCGAACTGTGCCAAAATTAACCCTGTAGGACGGAAACTTCCCGACTTTTTGCCAATTTTAGATCCTAGCCAAATGTGCCTGCAGATTGCCAACTTTTAATCCGACAACGTTATTTTTTAGACGGCTCGAGTCAGTACACATGCGCCAACCTTAAACTAAGTCTAAATTGCACTTTTTCGAAAAAAGATTTTTTAGCAGAATCTGCATGCAGATACTGCTGCATAAATTGTTTTCGAAAACGTTCGAAATCGGCTTATTACTATGTGGGCGCATGTGAGCTGACTCGAACTGTGCCAAAATTAACCCTGTAGGACGAAAACTTGCCGACTTTTTGCCAATTCTAGATCCTAGCCAAATGTGCCTGCAGATTGCCAACTATTATTCTGCCAACGTTAGTTTTCAGACGGCTAGAATCAGTACACATGCGCCAACCTTAAACCAAGTCTAAATTGCACTTTTTCGAAAAAAGTTTTTTCAGCAGAATCTGCATGCAGATACTGCTGCATAAATTTTTTTCGAAAACGTTCAAAATCGGCTTTTTACCATGTGGGCGCATGTATGCTGACTCAGACTGTGCCAAAATTAACCCTGTAGGACGAAAACTTGCCGACTTTTTGCCAATTTTAGATCCTAGCCAAATGTGCCTGCAGATTGCCAACTACTAATCTGACAACGTTATTTTTTAGACAGCTCAAGTCAGTACACATGCGCCAACCTTAAACTAAGTCTAAATTGCACTTTTTCGAAAAAAGATTTTTCAGCAGAATCTGCATGCAGATACTGCTGCATAAATTGTTTTCGAAAACGTTCAAAATCGGCTTATTACTATGTGGGCGCATGTGAGATGACTCGAACTGTGCCAAAATTAACCCTGTAGGACGGAAACTTCCCGACTTTTTGCCAATTTTAGATCCTAGCCAAATGTGCCTGCAGATTGCCAACTTTTAATCCGACAACGTTATTTTTTAGACGGCTCGAGTCAGTACACATGCGCCAACCTTAAACTAAGTCTAAATTGCACTTTTTCGAAAAAAGATTTTTTAGCAGAATCTGCATGCAGATACTGCTGCATAAATTGTTTTCGAAAACGTTCGAAATCGGCTTATTACTATGTGGGCGCATGTGAGCTGACTCGAACTGTGCCAAAATTAACCCTGTAGGACGAAAACTTGCCGACTTTTTGCCAATTCTAGATCCTAGCCAAATGTGCCTGCAGATTGCCAACTATTATTCTGCCAACGTTAGTTTTCAGACGGCTAGAATCAGTACACATGCGCCAACCTTAAACCAAGTCTAAATTGCACTTTTTCGAAAAAAGTTTTTTCAGCAGAATCTGCATGCAGATACTGCTGCATAAATTTTTTTTGAAAACGTTCAAAATCGGCTTTTTACCATGTGGGCGCATGTATGCTGACTCAGACTGTGCCAAAATTAACCCTGTAGGACGAAAACTTGCCGACTTTTTGCCAATTTTAGATCCTAGCCAAATGTGCCTGCAGATTGCCAACTACTAATCTGACAACGTTATTTTTTAGACAGCTCAAGTCAGTACACATGCGCCAACCTTAAACTAAGTCTAAATTGAACTTTTTCGAAAAAAGATTTTTCAGCAGAATCTGCATGCAGATACTGCTGCATAAATTGTTTTCGAAAACGTTCAAAATCGGCTTATTACTATGTGGGCGCATGTGAGATGACTCGAACTGTGCCAAAATTAACCCTGTAGGACGGAAACTTCCCGACTTTTTGCCAATTTTAGATCCTAGCCAAATGTGCCTGCAGATTGCCAACTTTTAATCCGACAACGTTATTTTTTAGACGGCTCGAGTCAGTACACATGCTCCAACCTTAAACTAAGTCTGAATTGCACTTTTTCGAAAGAAGATTTTTCAGCAGAATCTGCATGCAGATACTGCTGCATAAATTTTTTTCAAAAACGTTCAAAATCAGCTTTTTACTATGTGGGCGCATGTGAGCTGACTCGAACTGTGCCAAAATTAACCCTGTAGGACAAAGATTTGCCGACTTTTTGCCAATTCTAGATCCTAGCCAAATGTGCCTGCAGATTGCCAACTACTAATCCGACAACGTTATTTTTTAGACGGCTCGAGTCAGTACACATGCGCCAACCTTAAACTAAGTCTAAATTGCACTTTTTCGAAAAAAGATTTTTTAGCAGAATCTGCATGCAGATACTGCTGCATAAATTGTTTTCAAAAACGTTCAAAATCGGCTTATTACTATGTGGGCGCATGTGAGCTGACTCGAACTGTGCCAAAATTAACCCTGTTGGACGAAAACTTGCTGACTTTTTGCCAATTTTAGATCCTAGCCAAATGTGCCAGCAGATTGCCAACTACTAATCCGACAACGTTATTTTTTAGACAGCTTGAGTCAGTACACATGCGCCAACCTTAAACTAAGTCTGAATTGCACTTTTTCGAAAGAAGATTTTTAAGCAGAATCTGCATGCAGATACTGCTGCATAAATTTTTTTCAAAAACGTTCAAAATCGGCTTTTTACTATGTGGGCGCATGTGAGCTGACTCGAACTGTGCCAAAATTAACCCTGTAGGACAAAGATTTGCCGACTTTTTGCCAATTCTAGATCCTAGCCAAATGTGCCTGCAGATTGCCAACTATTATTCTGCCAACGTTAGTTTTCAGACGGCTAGAATCAGTACACATGCGCCAACCTTAAACCAAGTCTAAATTGCACTTTTTCGAAAAAAGTTTTTTCAGCAGAATCTGCATGCAGATACTGCTGCATAAATTTTTTTCGAAAACGTTCAAAATCGGCTTTTTACCATGTGGACGCATGTATGCTGACTCAGACTGTGCCAAAATTTACCCTGTAGGACGAAAACTTGCCGACTTTTTGCCAATTTTAGATCCTAGCCAAATGTGCCTGCAGATTGCCAACTACTAATCTGACAACGTTATTTTTTAGACGGCTCAAGTCAGTACACATGCGCCAACCTTAAACTAAGTCTAAATTGCACTTTTTCGAAAAAAGATTTTTCAGCAGAATCTGCATGCAGATACTGCTGCATAAATTGTTTTTGAAAACGTTCAAAATTGGCTTATTACTATATGGGCGCATGTAAGATGACTCGAACTGTGCCAAAATTAACCCTGTAGGACGAAAACTTTCCGACTTTTTGCCAATTTTAGATCCTAGCCAAATGTGCCTGCAGATTGCCAACTACTGATCCGACAACGTTATTTTTTAGACGGCTCGAGTCAGTACACATGCGCCAACCTTAAACTAAGTCTAAATTGCACTTTTTCGAAAAAAGATTTTTTAGCAGAATCTGCATGCAGATACTGCTGCATAAATTGTTTTCGAAAACGTTCGAAATCGGCTTATTACTATGTGGGCGCATGTGAGCTGACTCGAACTGTGCCAAAATTAACCCTGTAGGACGAAAACTTGCTGACTTTTTGCCAATTCTAGATCCTAGCCAAATGTGCCTGCAGATTGCCAACTATTATTCTGCCAACGTTAGTTTTCAGACGGCTAGAATCAGTACACATGCGCCAACCTTAAACCAAGTCTAAATTGCACTTTTTCGAAAAAAGTTTTTTCAGCAGAATCTGCATGCAGATACTGCTGCATAAATTTTTTTCGAAAACGTTCAAAATCGGCTTTTTACCATGTGGACGCATGTATGCTGACTCAGACTGTGCCAAAATTTACCCTGTAGGACGAAAACTTGCCGACTTTTTGCCAATTTTAGATCCTAGCCAAATGTGCCTGCAGATTGCCAACTACTAATCTGACAACGTTATTTTTTAGACGGCTCAAGTCAGTACACATGCGCCAACCTTAAACTAAGTCTAAATTGCACTTTTTCGAAAAAAGATTTTTCAGCAGAATCTGCATGCAGATACTGCTGCATAAATTGTTTTTGAAAACGTTCAAAATTGGCTTATTACTATATGGGCGCATGTAAGATGACTCGAACTGTGCCAAAATTAACCCTGTAGGACGAAAACTTTCCGACTTTTTGCCAATTTTAGATCCTAGCCAAATGTGCCTGCAGATTGCCAACTACTGATCCGACAACGTTATTTTTTAGACGGCTCGAGTCAGTACACATGCGCCAACCTTAAACTAAGTCTAAATTGCACTTTTTCGAAAAAAGATTTTTTAGCAGAATCTGCATGCAGATACTGCTGCATAAATTGTTTTCGAAAACGTTCGAAATCGGCTTATTACTATGTGGGCGCATGTGAGCTGACTCGAACTGTGCCAAAATTAACCCTGTAGGACGAAAACTTGCTGACTTTTTGCCAATTCTAGATCCTAGCCAAATGTGCCTGCAGATTGCCAACTATTATTCTGCCAACGTTAGTTTTCAGACGGCTAGAATCAGTACACATGCGCCAACCTTAAACCAAGTCTAAATTGCACTTTTTCGAAAAAAGTTTTTTCAGCAGAATCTGCATGCAGATACTGCTGCATAAATTTTTTTCGAAAACGTTCAAAATCGGCTTTTTACCATGTGGGCGCATGTATGCTGACTCAGACTGTGCCAAAATTAACCCTGTAGGACGAAAACTTGCCGACTTTTTGCCAATTTTAGATCCTAGCCAAATGTGCCTGCAGATTGCCAACTACTAATCTGACAACGTTATTTTTTAGACAGCTCAAGTCAGTACACATGCGCCAACCTTAAACTAAGTCTAAATTGCACTTTTTCGAAAAAAGATTTTTCAGCAGAATCTGCATGCAGATACTGCTGCATAAATTGTTTTCGAAAACGTTCAAAATCGGCTTATTACTATGTGGGCGCATGTGAGATGACTCGAACTGTGCCAAAATTAACCCTGTAGGACGGAAACTTCCCGACTTTTTGCCAATTTTAGATCCTAGCCAAATGTGCCTGCAGATTGCCAACTTTTAATCCGACAACGTTATTTTTTAGACGGCTCGAGTCAGTACACATGCGCCAACCTTAAACTAAGTCTGAATTGCACTTTTTCGAAAGAAGATTTTTCAGCAGAATCTGCATGCAGATACTGCTGCATAAATTTTTTTCAAAAACGTTCAAAATCAGCTTTTTACTATGTGGGCGCATGTGAGCTGACTCGAAATGTGCCAAAATTAACCCTGTAGGACAAAGATTTGCCGACTTTTTGCCAATTCTAGATCCTAGCCAAATGTGCCTGCAGATTGCCAACTACTAATCTGACAACGTTATTTTTTAGACGGCTCGAGTCAGTACACATGCGCCAACCTTAAACTAAGTCTAAATTGCACTTTTTCGAAAAAAGATTTTTTAGCAGAATCTGCATGCAGATACTGCTGCATAAATTGTTTTCAAAAACGTTCAAAATCGGCTTATTACTATGTGGGCGCATGTGAGCTGACTCGAACTGTGCCAAAATTAACCCTGTTGGACGAAAACTTGCCGACTTTTTGCCAATTTTAGATCCTAGCCAAATGTGCCAGCAGATTGCCAACTACTAATCCGACAACGTTATTTTTTAGACAGCTTGAGTCAGTACACATGCGCCAACCTTAAACTAAGTCTGAATTGCACTTTTTCGAAAGAAGATTTTTCAGCAGAATCTGCATGCAGATACTGCTGCATATATTTTTTTCAAAAACGTTTATAATCGGCTTTTTACTATGTAGGCGCATGTGAGCTGACTCGAACTGTGCCAAAATTAACCCTGTAGGACAAAGATTTGCCGACTTTTTGCCAATTCTAGATCCTAGCCAAATGTGCCTGCAGATTGCCAACTATTATTCTGCCAACGTTAGTTTTCAGACGGCTAGAATCAGTACACATGCGCCAACCTTAAACCAAGTCTAAATTGCACTTTTTCGAAAAAAGTTTTTTCAGCAGAATCTGCATGCAGATACTGCTGCATAAATTTTTTTCGAAAACGTTCAAAATCGGCTTTTTACCATGTGGACGCATGTATGCTGACTCAGACTGTGCCAAAATTAACCCTGTAGGACGAAAACTTGCCGACTTTTTGCCAATTTTAGATCCTAGCCAAATGTGCCTGCAGATTGCCAACTACTAATCTGACAACGTTATTTTTTAGACGGCTCAAGTCAGTACACATGCGCCAACCTTAAACTAAGTCTAAATTGCACTTTTTCGAAAAAAGATTTTTCAGCAGAATCTGCATGCAGATACTGCTGCATAAATTGTTTTTGAAAACGTTCAAAATTGGCTTATTACTATATGGGCGCATGTAAGATGACTCGAACTGTGCCAAAATTAACCCTGTAGGACGAAAACTTTCCGACTTTTTGCCAATTTTAGATCCTAGCCAAATGTGCCTGCAGATTGCCAACTACTGATCCGACAACGTTATTTTTTAGACGGCTCGAGTCAGTACACATGCGCCAACCTTAAACTAAGTCTAAATTGCACTTTTTCGAAAAAAGATTTTTTAGCAGAATCTGCATGCAGATACTGCTGCATAAATTGTTTTCGAAAACGTTCGAAATCGGCTTATTACTATGTGGGCGCATGTGAGCTGACTCGAACTGTGCCAAAATTAACCCTGTAGGACGAAAACTTGCTGACTTTTTGCCAATTCTAGATCCTAGCCAAATGTGCCTGCAGATTGCCAACTATTATTCTGCCAACGTTAGTTTTCAGACGGCTAGAATCAGTACACATGCGCCAACCTTAAACCAAGTCTAAATTGCACTTTTTCGAAAAAAGTTTTTTCAGCAGAATCTGCATGCAGATACTGCTGCATAAATTTTTTTCAAAAACGTTCAAAATCGGCTTTTTACCATGTGGGCGCATGTATGCTGACTCAGACTGTGCCAAAATTAACCCTGTAGGACGAAAACTTGCCGACTTTTTGCCAATTTTAGATCCTAGCCAAATGTGCCTGCAGATTGCCAACTACTAATCTGACAACGTTATTTTTTAGACAGCTCAAGTCAGTACACATGCGCCAACCTTAAACTAAGTCTGAATTGCACTTTTTCGAAAGAAGATTTTTCAGCAGAATCTGCATGCAGATACTGCTGCATAAATTTTTTTCAAAAACGTTCAAAATCAGCTTTTTACTATGTGGGCGCATGTGAGCTGACTCGAAATGTGCCAAAATTAACCCTGTAGGACAAAGATTTGCCGACTTTTTGCCAATTCTAGATCCTAGCCAAATGTGCCTGCAGATTGCCAACTACTAATCTGACAACGTTATTTTTTAGACGGCTCGAGTCAGTACACATGCGCCAACCTTAAACTAAGTCTAAATTGCACTTTTTCGAAAAAAGATTTTTTAGCAGAATCTGCATGCAGATACTGCTGCATAAATTGTTTTCAAAAACGTTCAAAATCGGCTTATTACTATGTGGGCGCATGTGAGCTGACTCGAACTGTGCCAAAATTAACCCTGTTGGACGAAAACTTGCCGACTTTTTGCCAATTTTAGATCCTAGCCAAATGTGCCAGCAGATTGCCAACTACTAATCCGACAACGTTATTTTTTAGACAGCTTGAGTCAGTACACATGCGCCAACCTTAAACTAAGTCTGAATTGCACTTTTTCGAAAGAAGATTTTTCAGCAGAATCTGCATGCAGATACTGCTGCATATATTTTTTTCAAAAACGTTTATAATCGGCTTTTTACTATGTAGGCGCATGTGAGCTGACTCGAACTGTGCCAAAATTAACCCTGTAGGACAAAGATTTGCCGACTTTTTGCCAATTCTAGATCCTAGCCAAATGTGCCTGCAGATTGCCAACTATTATTCTGCCAACGTTAGTTTTCAGACGGCTAGAATCAGTACACATGCGCCAACCTTAAACCAAGTCTAAATTGCACTTTTTCGAAAAAAGTTTTTTCAGCAGAATCTGCATGCAGATACTGCTGCATAAATTTTTTTCGAAAACGTTCAAAATCGGCTTTTTACCATGTGGACGCATGTATGCTGACTCAGACTGTGCCAAAATTAACCCTGTAGGACGAAAACTTGCCGACTTTTTGCCAATTTTAGATCCTAGCCAAATGTGCCTGCAGATTGCCAACTACTAATCTGACAACGTTATTTTTTAGACGGCTCAAGTCAGTACACATGCGCCAACCTTAAACTAAGTCTAAATTGCACTTTTTCGAAAAAAGATTTTTCAGCAGAATCTGCATGCAGATACTGCTGCATAAATTGTTTTTGAAAACGTTCAAAATTGGCTTATTACTATATGGGCGCATGTAAGATGACTCGAACTGTGCCAAAATTAACCCTGTAGGACGAAAACTTTCCGACTTTTTGCCAATTTTAGATCCTAGCCAAATGTGCCTGCAGATTGCCAACTACTGATCCGACAACGTTATTTTTTAGACGGCTCGAGTCAGTACACATGCGCCAACCTTAAACTAAGTCTAAATTGCACTTTTTCGAAAAAAGATTTTTTAGCAGAATCTGCATGCAGATACTGCTGCATAAATTGTTTTCGAAAACGTTCGAAATCGGCTTATTACTATGTGGGCGCATGTGAGCTGACTCGAACTGTGCCAAAATTAACCCTGTAGGACGAAAACTTGCTGACTTTTTGCCAATTCTAGATCCTAGCCAAATGTGCCTGCAGATTGCCAACTATTATTCTGCCAACGTTAGTTTTCAGACGGCTAGAATCAGTACACATGCGCCAACCTTAAACCAAGTCTAAATTGCACTTTTTCGAAAAAAGTTTTTTCAGCAGAATCTGCATGCAGATACTGCTGCATAAATTTTTTTCAAAAACGTTCAAAATCGGCTTTTTACCATGTGGGCGCATGTATGCTGACTCAGACTGTGCCAAAATTAACCCTGTAGGACGAAAACTTGCCGACTTTTTGCCAATTTTAGATCCTAGCCAAATGTGCCTGCAGATTGCCAACTACTAATCTGACAACGTTATTTTTTAGACAGCTCAAGTCAGTACACATGCGCCAACCTTAAACTAAGTCTAAATTGCACTTTTTCGAAAAAAGATTTTTCAGCAGAATCTGCATGCAGATACTGCTGCATAAATTGTTTTCGAAAACGTTCAAAATCGGCTTATTACTATGTGGGCGCATGTGAGATGACTCGAACTGTGCCAAAATTAACCCTGTAGGACGGAAACTTCCCGACTTTTTGCCAATTTTAGATCCTAGCCAAATGTGCCTGCAGATTGCCAACTTTTAATCCGACAACGTTATTTTTTAGACGGCTCGAGTCAGTACACATGCGCCAACCTTAAACTAAGTCTGAATTGCACTTTTTCGAAAGAAGATTTTTCAGCAGAATCTGCATGCAGATACTGCTGCATAAATTTTTTTCAAAAACGTTCAAAATCAGCTTTTTACTATGTGGGCGCATGTGAGCTGACTCGAAATGTGCCAAAATTAACCCTGTAGGACAAAGATTTGCCGACTTTTTGCCAATTCTAGATCCTAGCCAAATGTGCCTGCAGATTGCCAACTACTAATCCGACAACGTTATTTTTTAGACGGCTCGAGTCAGTACACATGCGCCAACCTTAAACTAAGTCTAAATTGCACTTTTTCGAAAAAAGATTTTTTAGCAGAATCTGCATGCAGATACTGCTGCATAAATTGTTTTCAAAAACGTTCAAAATCGGCTTATTACTATGTGGGCGCATGTGAGCTGACTCGAACTGTGCCAAAATTAACCCTGTTGGACGAAAACTTGCCGACTTTTTGCCAATTTTAGATCCTAGCCAAATGTGCCAGCAGATTGCCAACTACTAATCCGACAACGTTATTTTTTAGACAGCTTGAGTCAGTACACATGCGCCAACCTTAAACTAAGTCTGAATTGCACTTTTTCGAAAGAAGATTTTTCAGCAGAATCTGCATGCAGATACTGCTGCATATATTTTTTTCAAAAACGTTTATAATCGGCTTTTTACTATGTAGGCGCATGTGAGCTGACTCGAACTGTGCCAAAATTAACCCTGTAGGACAAAGATTTGCCGACTTTTTGCCAATTCTAGATCCTAGCCAAATGTGCCTGCAGATTGCCAACTATTATTCTGCCAACGTTAGTTTTCAGACGGCTAGAATCAGTACACATGCGCCAACCTTAAACCAAGTCTAAATTGCACTTTTTCGAAAAAAGTTTTTTCAGCAGAATCTGCATGCAGATACTGCTGCATAAATTTTTTTCGAAAACGTTCAAAATCGGCTTTTTACCATGTGGACGCATGTATGCTGACTCAGACTGTGCCAAAATTAACCCTGTAGGACGAAAACTTGCCGACTTTTTGCCAATTTTAGATCCTAGCCAAATGTGCCTGCAGATTGCCAACTACTAATCTGACAACGTTATTTTTTAGACGGCTCAAGTCAGTACACATGCGCCAACCTTAAACTAAGTCTAAATTGCACTTTTTCGAAAAAAGATTTTTCAGCAGAATCTGCATGCAGATACTGCTGCATAAATTGTTTTCTAAAACGTTCAAAATCGGCTTATTACTATATGGGCGCATGTGAGATGACTCGAAATGTGCAAAAATTAACCCTGTAGGACGAAAACTTGCCGACTTTTGGCCAATTTTAGATCCTAGCCAAATGTGCCTGCAGATTGCCAACTACTGATCCGACAACGTTATTTTTTAACGGCTCGAGTCAGTACACATGCGCCAACCTTAAACTAAGTCTAAATTGCACTTTTTCGAAAAAAGATTTTTTAGCAGAATCTGCATGCAGATACTGCTGCATAAATTGTTTTCGAAAACGTTGGAAATCGGCTTATTACTATGTGGGCGCATGTGAGCTGACTCGAACTGTGCCAAAATTAACCCTGTTGGACGAAAACTTGCTGACTTTTTGCCAATTTTAGATCCTAGCCAAATGTGCCTGCAGATTGCCAACTACTAATCCGACAACGTTATTTTTTAGACGGCTCGAGTCAGTACACATGCGCCAACCTTAAACTAAGTCTGAATTGCACTTTTTCGAAAGAAGATTTTTCAGCAGAATCTGCATGCAGATACTGCTGCATAAATTTTTTTCAAAAACGTTCAAAATCGGCTTTTTACCATGTGGACGCATGTATGCTTACTCAGACTGTGCCAAAATTTACCCTGTAGGACGAAAACTTGCCGACTTTTTGCCAATTTTAGATCCTAGCCAAATGTGCCTGCAGATTGCCAACTACTGATCCGACAACGTTATTTTTTAGACGGCTCGAGTCAGTACACATGCGCCAACCTTAAACTAAGTCTAAATTGCACTTTTTCGAAAAAAGATTTTTTAGCAGAATCTGCATGCAGATACTGCTGCATAAATTGTTTTCGAAAACGTTCGAAATCGGCTTATTACTATGTGGGCGCATGTGAGCTGACTCGAACTGTGCCAAAATTAACCCTGTAGGACGAAAACTTTCCGACTTTTTGCCAATTTTAGATCCTAGCCAAATGTGCCTGCAGATTGCCAACTACTGATCCGACAACGTTATTTTTTAGACGGCTCGAGTCAGTACACATGCGCCAACCTTAAACTAAGTCTAAATTGCACTTTTTCGAAAAAAGATTTTTTAGCAGAATCTGCATGCAGATACTGCTGCATAAATTGTTTTCGAAAACGTTCGAAATCGGCTTAATACTATGTGGGCGCATGTGAGCTGACTCGAACTGTGCCAAAATTAACCCTGTAGGACGAAAACTTGCCGACTTTTTGCCAATTCTAGATCCTAGCCAAATGTGCCTGCAGATTGCCAACTATTATTCTGCCAACGTTAGTTTTCAGACGGCTAGAATCAGTACACATGCGCCAACCTTAAACCAAGTCTAAATTGCACTTTTTCGAAAAAAGTTTTTTCAGCAGAATCTGCATGCAGATACTGCTGCATAAATTTTTTTTGAAAACGTTCAAAATCGGCTTTTTACCATGTGGGCGCATGTATGCTGACTCAGACTGTGCCAAAATTAACCCTGTAGGACGAAAACTTGCCGACTTTTTGCCAATTTTAGATCCTAGCCAAATGTGCCTGCAGATTGCCAACTACTAATCTGACAACGTTATTTTTTAGACAGCTCAAGTCAGTACACATGCGCCAACCTTAAACTAAGTCTAAATTGCACTTTTTCGAAAAAAGATTTTTCAGCAGAATCTGCATGCAGATACTGCTGCATAAATTGTTTTCGAAAACGTTCAAAATCGGCTTATTACTATGTGGGCGCATGTGGGATGACTCGAACTGTGCCAAAATTAACCCTGTAGGACGGAAACTTCCCGACTTTTTGCCAATTTTAGATCCTAGCCAAATGTGCCTGCAGATTGCCAACTTTTAATCCGACAACGTTATTTTTTAGACGGCTCGAGTCAGTACACATGCTCCAACCTTAAACTAAGTCTGAATTGCACTTTTTCGAAAGAAGATTTTTCAGCAGAATCTGCATGCAGATACTGCTGCATAAATTTTTTTCAAAAACGTTCAAAATCAGCTTTTTACTATGTGGGCGCATGTGAGCTGACTCGAACTGTGCCAAAATTAACCCTGTAGGACAAAGATTTGCCGACTTTTTGCCAATTCTAGATCCTAGCCAAATGTGCCTGCAGATTGCCAACTATTATTCTGCCAACGTTAGTTTTCAGACGGCTAGAATCAGTACACATGCGCCAACCTTAAACCAAGTCTAAATTGCACTTTTTCGAAAAAAGTTTTTTCAGCAGAATCTGCATGCAGATACTGCTGCATAAATTTTTTTCGAAAACGTTCAAAATCGGCTTTTTACCATGTGGACGCATGTAGGCTGACTCAGACTGTGCCAAAATTAACCCTGTAGGACGAAAACTTGCCGACTTTTTGCCAATTTTAGATCCTAGCCAAATGTGCCTGCAGATTGCCAACTACTAATCTGACAACGTTATTGTTTAGACGGCTCAAGTCAGTACACATGCGCCAACCTTAAACTAAGTCTAAATTGCACTTTTTCGAAAAAAGATTTTTCAGCAGAATCTGCATGCAGATACTGCTGCATAAATTGTTTTTGAAAACGTTCAAAATCGGCTTATTACTATATGGGCGCATGTGAGATGACTCGAACTGTGCCAAAATTAACCCTGTAGGACGAAAACTTTCCGACTTTTTGCCAATTTTAGATCCTAGCCAAATGTGCCTGCAGATTGCCAACTACTGATCCGACAACGTTATTTTTTAGACGGCTCGAGTCAGTACACATGCGCCAACCTTAAACTAAGTCTAAATTGCACTTTTTCGAAAAAAGATTTTTTAGCAGAATCTGCATGCAGATACTGCTGCATAAATTGTTTTCGAAAACGTTCGAAATCGGCTTATTACTATGTGGGCGCATGTGAGCTGACTCGAACTGTGCCAAAATTAACCCTGTAGGACGAAAACTTGCCGACTTTTTGCCAATTCTAGATCCTAGCCAAATGTGCCTGCAGATTGCCAACTATTATTCTGCCAACGTTAATTTTCAGACGGCTAGAATCAGTACACATGCGCCAACCTTAAACCAAGTCTAAATTGCACTTTTTCGAAAAAAGTTTTTTCAGCAGAATCTGCATGCAGATACTGCTGCATAAATTTTTTTCGAAAACGTTCAAAATCGGCTTTTTACCATGTGGGCGCATGTATGCTGACTCAGACTGTGCCAAAATTAACCCTGTAGGACGAAAACTTTCCGACTTTTTGCCAATTTTAGATCCTAGCCAAATGTGCCTGCAGATTGCCAACTACTGATCCGACAACGTTATTTTTTAGACGGCTCGAGTCAGTACACATGCGCCAACCTTAAACTAAGTCTAAATTGCACTTTTTCGAAAAAAGATTTTTTAGCAGAATCTGCATGCAGATACTGCTGCATAAATTGTTTTCGAAAACGTTCGAAATCGGCTTATTACTATGTGGGCGCATGTGAGCTGACTCGAACTGTGCCAAAATTAACCCTGTTGGACGAAAACTTGCCGACTTGTTGCCAATTCTAGATCCTAGCCAAATGTGCCTGCAGATTGCCAACTATTATTCTGCCAACGTTAGTTTTCAGACGGCTAGAATCAGTACACATGCGCCAACCTTAAACCAAGTCTAAATTGCACTTTTTCGAAAAAAGTTTTTTCAGCAGAATCTGCATGCAGATACTGCTGCATAAATTTTTTTCGAAAACGTTCAAAATCGGCTTTTTACCATGTGGGCGCATGTATGCTGACTCAGACTGTGCCAAAATTAACCCTGTAGGACGAAAACTTGCCGACTTTTTGCCAATTTTAGATCCTAGCCAAATGTGCCTGCAGATTGCCAACTACTAATCTGACAACGTTATTTTTTAGACAGCTCAAGTCAGTACACATGCGCCAACCTTAAACTAAGTCTAAATTGCACTTTTTCGAAAAAAGATTTTTCAGCAGAATCTGCATGCAGATACTGCTGCATAAATTGTTTTCGAAAACGTTCAAAATCGGCTTATTACTATGTGGGCGCATGTGAGATGACTCGAACTGTGCCAAAATTAACCCTGTAGGACGGAAACTTCCCGACTTTTTGCCAATTTTAGATCCTAGCCAAATGTGCCTGCAGATTGCCAACTTTTAATCCGACAACGTTATTTTTTAGACGGCTCGAGTCAGTACACATGCGCCAACCTTAAACTAAGTCTGAATTGCACTTTTTCGAAAGAAGATTTTTCAGCAGAATCTGCATGCAGATACTGCTGCATAAATTTTTTTCAAAAACGTTCAAAATCAGCTTTTTACTATGTGGGCGCATGTGAGCTGACTCGAAATGTGCCAAAATTAACCCTGTAGGACAAAGATTTGCCGACTTTTTGCCAATTCTAGATCCTAGCCAAATGTGCCTGCAGATTGCCAACTACTAATCCGACAACGTTATTTTTTAGACGGCTCGAGTCAGTACACATGCGCCAACCTTAAACTAAGTCTGAATTGCACTTTTTCGAAAGAAGATTTTTCAGCAGAATCTGCATGCAGATACTGCTGCATAAATTTTTTTCAAAAACGTTCAAAATCAGCTTTTTACTATGTGGGCGCATGTGAGCTGACTCGAACTGTGCCAAAATTAACCCTGTAGGACAAAGATTTGCCGACTTTTTGCCAATTCTAGATCCTAGCCAAATGTGCCTGCAGATTGCCAACTACTAATCCGACAACGTTATTTTTTAGACGGCTCGAGTCAGTACACATGCGCCAACCTTAAACTAAGTCTAAATTGCACTTTTTCGAAAAAAGATTTTTTAGCAGAATCTGCATGCAGATACTGCTGCATAAATTGTTTTCAAAAACGTTCAAAATCGGCTTATTACTATGTGAACGCATGTGAGCTGACTCGAACTGTGCCAAAATTAACCCTGTTGGACGAAAACTTGCCGACTTTTTGCCAATTTTAGATCCTAGCCAAATGTGCCAGCAGATTGCCAACTACTAATCCGACAACGTTATTTTTTAGACAGCTTGAGTCAGTACACATGCGCCAACCTTAAACTAAGTCTGAATTGCACTTTTTCGAAAGAAGATTTTTCAGCAGAATCTGCATGCAGATACTGCTGCATAAATTTTTTTCAAAAACGTTCAAAATCGGCTTTTTACTATGTGGGCGCATGTGAGCTGACTCGAACTGTGCCAAAATTAACCCTGTAGGACAAAGATTTGCCGACTTTTTGCCAATTCTAGATCCTAGCCAAATGTGCCTGCAGATTGCCAACTATTATTCTGCCAACGTTAGTTTTCAGACGGCTAGAATCAGTACACATGCGCCAACCTTAAACCAAGTCTAAATTGCACTTTTTCGAAAAAAGTTTTTTCAGCAGAATCTGCATGCAGATACTGCTGCATAAATTTTTTTCGAAAACGTTCAAAATCGGCTTTTTACCATGTGGACGCATGTATGCTGACTCAGACTGTGCCAAAATTTACCCTGTAGGACGAAAACTTGCCGACTTTTTGCCAATTTTAGATCCTAGCCAAATGTGCCTGCAGATTGCCAACTACTAATCTGACAACGTTATTTTTTAGACGGCTCAAGTCAGTACACATGCGCCAACCTTAAACTAAGTCTAAATTGCACTTTTTCGAAAAAAGATTTTTCAGCAGAATCTGCATGCAGATACTGCTGCATAAATTGTTTTTGAAAACGTTCAAAATCGGCTTATTACTATATGGGCGCATGTGAGATGACTCGAACTGTGCCAAAATTAACCCTGTAGGACGGAAACTTCCCGACTTTTTGCCAATTTTAGATCCTAGCCAAATGTGCCTGCAGATTGCCAACTTTTAATCCGACAACGTTATTTTTTAGACGGCTCGAGTCAGTACACATGCGCCAACCTTAAACTAAGTCTGAATTGCACTTTTTCGAAAGAAGATTTTTCAGCAGAATCTGCATGCAGATACTGCTGCATAAATTTTTTTCAAAAACGTTCAAAATCGGCTTTTTACCATGTGGACGCATGTATGCTTACTCAGACTGTGCCAAAATTTACCCTGTAGGACGAAAACTTGCCGACTTTTTGCCAATTTTAGATCCTAGCCAAATGTGCCTGCAGATTGCCAACTACTGATCCGACAACGTTATTTTTTAGACGGCTCGAGTCAGTACACATGCGCCAACCTTAAACTAAGTCTAAATTGCACTTTTTCGAAAAAAGATTTTTTAGCAGAATCTGCATGCAGATACTGCTGCATAAATTGTTTTCGAAAACGTTCGAAATCGGCTTATTACTATGTGGGCGCATGTGAGCTGACTCGAACTGTGCCAAAATTAACCCTGTAGGACGAAAACTTTCCGACTTTTTGCCAATTTTAGATCCTAGCCAAATGTGCCTGCAGATTGCCAACTACTGATCCGACAACGTTATTTTTTAGACGGCTCGAGTCAGTACACATGCGCCAACCTTAAACTAAGTCTAAATTGCACTTTTTCGAAAAAAGATTTTTTAGCAGAATCTGCATGCAGATACTGCTGCATAAATTGTTTTCGAAAACGTTCGAAATCGGCTTAATACTATGTGGGCGCATGTGAGCTGACTCGAACTGTGCCAAAATTAACCCTGTAGGACGAAAACTTGCCGACTTTTTGCCAATTCTAGATCCTAGCCAAATGTGCCTGCAGATTGCCAACTATTATTCTGCCAACGTTAGTTTTCAGACGGCTAGAATCAGTACACATGCGCCAACCTTAAACCAAGTCTAAATTGCACTTTTTCGAAAAAAGTTTTTTCAGCAGAATCTGCATGCAGATACTGCTGCATAAATTTTTTTTGAAAACGTTCAAAATCGGCTTTTTACCATGTGGACGCATGTATGCTGACTCAGACTGTGCCAAAATTTACCCTGTAGGACGAAAACTTGCCGACTTTTTGCCAATTTTAGATCCTAGCCAAATGTGCCTGCAGATTGCCAACTACTAATCTGACAACGTTATTTTTTAGACGGCTCAAGTCAGTACACATGCGCCAACCTTAAACTAAGTCTAAATTGCACTTTTTCGAAAAAAGATTTTTCAGCAGAATCTGCATGCAGATACTGCTGCATAAATTGTTTTTGAAAACGTTCAAAATCGGCTTATTACTATATGGGCGCATGTGAGATGACTCGAACTGTGCCAAAATTAACCCTGTAGGACGAAAACTTTCCGACTTTTTGCCAATTTTAGATCCTAGCCAAATGTGCCTGCAGATTGCCAACTACTGATCCGACAACGTTATTTTTTAGACGGCTCGAGTCAGTACACATGCGCCAACCTTAAACTAAGTCTAAATTGCACTTTTTCGAAAAAAGATTTTTTAGCAGAATCTGCATGCAGATACTGCTGCATAAATTGTTTTCGAAAACGTTCGAAATCGGCTTAATACTATGTGGGCGCATGTGAGCTGACTCGAACTGTGCCAAAATTAACCCTGTAGGACGAAAACTTGCCGACTTTTTGCCAATTCTAGATCCTAGCCAAATGTGCCTGCAGATTGCCAACTATTATTCTGCCAACGTTAGTTTTCAGACGGCTAGAATCAGTACACATGCGCCAACCTTAAACCAAGTCTAAATTGCACTTTTTCGAAAAAAGTTTTTTCAGCAGAATCTGCATGCAGATACTGCTGCATAAATTTTTTTTGAAAACGTTCAAAATCGGCTTATTACTATATGGGCGCATGTGAGATGACTCGAACTGTGCCAAAATTAACCCTGTAGGACGGAAACTTCCCGACTTTTTGCCAATTTTAGATCCTAGCCAAATGTGCCTGCAGATTGCCAACTTTTAATCCGACAACGTTATTTTTTAGACGGCTCGAGTCAGTACACATGCGCCAACCTTAAACTAAGTCTGAATTGCACTTTTTCGAAAGAAGATTTTTCAGCAGAATCTGCATGCAGATACTGCTGCATAAATTTTTTTCAAAAACGTTCAAAATCGGCTTTTTACCATGTGGACGCATGTATGCTTACTCAGACTGTGCCAAAATTTACCCTGTAGGACGAAAACTTGCCGACTTTTTGCCAATTTTAGATCCTAGCCAAATGTGCCTGCAGATTGCCAACTACTGATCCGACAACGTTATTTTTTAGACGGCTCGAGTCAGTACACATGCGCCAACCTTAAACTAAGTCTAAATTGCACTTTTTCGAAAAAAGATTTTTTAGCAGAATCTGCATGCAGATACTGCTGCATAAATTGTTTTCGAAAACGTTCGAAATCGGCTTATTACTATGTGGGCGCATGTGTGCTGACTCGAACTGTGCCAAAATTAACCCTGTAGGACGAAAACTTTCCGACTTTTTGCCAATTTTAGATCCTAGCCAAATGTGCCTGCAGATTGCCAACTACTGATCCGACAACGTTATTTTTTAGACGGCTCGAGTCAGTACACATGCGCCAACCTTAAACTAAGTCTGAATTGCACTTTTTCGAAAGAAGATTTTTCAGCAGAATCTGCATGCAGATACTGCTGCATACATTTTTTTCAAAAACGTTCAAAATCGGCTTTTTACCATGTGGACGCATGTATGCTTACTCAGACTGTGCCAAAATTTACCCTGTAGGACGAAAACTTGCCGACTTTTTGCCAATTTTAGATCCTAGCCAAATGTGCCTGCAGATTGCCAACTACTGATCCGACAACGTTATTTTTTAGACGGCTCGAGTCAGTACACATGCGCCAACCTTAAACTAAGTCTAAATTGCACTTTTTCGAAAAAAGATTTTTTAGCAGAATCTGCATGCAGATACTGCTGCATAAATTGTTTTCGAAAACGTTCGAAATCGGCTTATTACTATGTGGGCGCATGTGAGCTGACTCGAACTGTGCCAAAATTAACCCTGTAGGACGAAAACTTTCCGACTTTTTGCCAATTTTAGATCCTAGCCAAATGTGCCTGCAGATTGCCAACTACTGATCCGACAACGTTATTTTTTAGACGGCTCGAGTCAGTACACATGCGCCAACCTTAAACTAAGTCTAAATTGCACTTTTTCGAAAAAAGATTTTTTAGCAGAATCTGCATGCAGATACTGCTGCATAAATTGTTTTCGAAAACGTTCGAAATCGGCTTAATACTATGTGGGCGCATGTGAGCTGACTCGAACTGTGCCAAAATTAACCCTGTAGGACGAAAACTTGCCGACTTTTTGCCAATTCTAGATCCTAGCCAAATGTGCCTGCAGATTGCCAACTATTATTCTGCCAACGTTAGTTTTCAGACGGCTAGAATCAGTACACATGCGCCAACCTTAAACCAAGTCTAAATTGCACTTTTTCGAAAAAAGTTTTTTCAGCAGAATCTGCATGCAGATACTGCTGCATAAATTTTTTTTGAAAACGTTCAAAATCGGCTTATTACTATATAGGCGCATGTGAGATGACTCGAACTGTGCCAAAATTAACCCTGTAGGACGGAAACTTCCCGACTTTTTGCCAATTTTAGATCCTAGCCAAATGTGCCTGCAGATTGCCAACTTTTAATCCGACAACGTTATTTTTTAGACGGCTCGAGTCAGTACACATGCGCCAACCTTAAACTAAGTCTGAATTGCACTTTTTCGAAAGAAGATTTTTCAGCAGAATCTGCATGCAGATACTGCTGCATAAATTTTTTTCAAAAACGTTCAAAATCGGCTTTTTACCATGTGGACGCATGTATGCTTACTCAGACTGTGCCAAAATTTACCCTGTAGGACGAAAACTTGCCGACTTTTTGCCAATTTTAGATCCTAGCCAAATGTGCCTGCAGATTGCCAACTACTGATCCGACAACGTTATTTTTTAGACGGCTCGAGTCAGTACACATGCGCCAACCTTAAACTAAGTCTAAATTGCACTTTTTCGAAAAAAGATTTTTTAGCAGAATCTGCATGCAGATACTGCTGCATAAATTGTTTTCGAAAACGTTCGAAATCGGCTTATTACTATGTGGGCGCATGTGAGCTGACTCGAACTGTGCCAAAATTAACCCTGTAGGACGAAAACTTTCCGACTTTTTGCCAATTTTAGATCCTAGCCAAATGTGCCTGCAGATTGCCAACTACTGATCCGACAACGTTATTTTTTAGACGGCTCGAGTCAGTACACATGCGCCAACCTTAAACTAAGTCTAAATTGCACTTTTTCGAAAAAAGATTTTTTAGCAGAATCTGCATGCAGATACTGCTGCATAAATTGTTTTCGAAAACGTTCGAAATCGGCTTAATACTATGTGGGCGCATGTGAGCTGACTCGAACTGTGCCAAAATTAACCCTGTAGGACGAAAACTTGCCGACTTTTTGCCAATTCTAGATCCTAGCCAAATGTGCCTGCAGATTGCCAACTATTATTCTGCCAACGTTAGTTTTCAGACGGCTAGAATCAGTACACATGCGCCAACCTTAAACCAAGTCTAAATTGCACTTTTTCGAAAAAAGTTTTTTCAGCAGAATCTGCATGCAGATACTGCTGCATAAATTTTTTTTGAAAACGTTCAAAATCGGCTTTTTACCATGTGGGCGCATGTATGCTGACTCAGACTGTGCCAAAATTAACCCTGTAGGACGAAAACTTGCCGACTTTTTGCCAATTTTAGATCCTAGCCAAATGTGCCTGCAGATTGCCAACTACTAATCTGACAACGTTATTTTTTAGACAGCTCAAGTCAGTACACATGCGCCAACCTTAAACTAAGTCTAAATTGCACTTTTTCGAAAAAAGATTTTTCAGCAGAATCTGCATGCAGATACTGCTGCATAAATTGTTTTCGAAAACGTTCAAAATCGGCTTATTACTATGTGGGCGCATGTGGGATGACTCGAACTGTGCCAAAATTAACCCTGTAGGACGGAAACTTCCCGACTTTTTGCCAATTTTAGATCCTAGCCAAATGTGCCTGCAGATTGCCAACTTTTAATCCGACAACGTTATTTTTTAGACGGCTCGAGTCAGTACACATGCTCCAACCTTAAACTAAGTCTGAATTGCACTTTTTCGAAAGAAGATTTTTCAGCAGAATCTGCATGCAGATACTGCTGCATAAATTTTTTTCAAAAACGTTCAAAATCAGCTTTTTACTATGTGGGCGCATGTGAGCTGACTCGAACTGTGCCAAAATTAACCCTGTAGGACAAAGATTTGCCGACTTTTTGCCAATTCTAGATCCTAGCCAAATGTGCCTGCAGATTGCCAACTACTAATCTGACAACGTTATTTTTTAGACAGCTCAAGTCAGTACACATGCGCCAACCTTAAACTAAGTCTAAATTGCACTTTTTCGAAAAAAGATTTTTCAGCAGAATCTGCATGCAGATACTGCTGCATAAATTGTTTTCGAAAACGTTCAAAATCGGCTTATTACTATGTGGGCGCATGTGGGATGACTCGAACTGTGCCAAAATTAACCCTGTAGGACGGAAACTTCCCGACTTTTTGCCAATTTTAGATCCTAGCCAAATGTGCCTGCAGATTGCCAACTTTTAATCCGACAACGTTATTTTTTAGACGGCTCGAGTCAGTACACATGCTCCAACCTTAAACTAAGTCTGAATTGCACTTTTTCGAAAGAATATTTTTCAGCAGAATCTGCATGCAGATACTGCTGCATAAATTTTTTTCAAAAACGTTCAAAATCAGCTTTTTACTATGTGGGCGCATGTGAGCTGACTCGAACTGTGCCAAAATTAACCCTGTAGGACAAAGATTTGCCGACTTTTTGCCAATTCTAGATCCTAGCCAAATGTGCCTGCAGATTGCCAACTACTAATCCGACAACGTTATTTTTTAGACGGCTCGAGTCAGTACACATGCGCCAACCTTAAACTAAGTCTAAATTGCACTTTTTCGAAAAAAGATTTTTTAGCAGAATCTGCATGCAGAAACTGCTGCATAAATTGTTTTCAAAAACGTTCAAAATCGGCTTATTACTATGTGGGCGCATGTGAGCTGACTCGAACTGTGCCAAAATTAACCCTGTTGGACGAAAACTTGCTGACTTTTTGCCAATTTTAGATCCTAGCCAAATGTGCCAGCAGATTGCCAACTACTAATCCGACAACGTTATTTTTTAGACAGCTTGAGTCAGTACACATGCGCCAACCTTAAACTAAGTCTGAATTGCACTTTTTCGAAAGAAGATTTTTCAGCAGAATCTGCATGCAGATACTGCTGCATAAATTTTTTTCAAAAACGTTCAAAATCGGCTTTTTACTATGTGGGCGCATGTGAGCTGACTCGAACTGTGCCAAAATTAACCCTGTAGGACGAAAACTTGCCGACTTTTTGCCAATTCTAGATCCTAGCCAAATGTGCCTGCAGATTGCCAACTATTATTCTGCCAACGTTAGTTTTCAGACGGCTAGAATCAGTACACATGCGCCAACCTTAAACCAAGTCTAAATTGCACTTTTTCGAAAAAAGTTTTTTCAGCAAAATCTGCATGCAGATACTGCTGCATAAATTTTTTTCAAAAACGTTCAAAATCAGCTTTTTACTATGTGGGCGCATGTGAGCTGACTCGAACTGTGCCAAAATTAACCCTGTAGGACAAAGATTTGCCGACTTTTTGCCAATTCTAGATCCTAGCCAAATGTGCCTGCAGATTGCCAACTACTAATCTGACAACGTTATTTTTTAGACAGCTCAAGTCAGTACACATGCGCCAACCTTAAACTAAGTCTAAATTGCACTTTTTCGAAAAAAGATTTTTCAGCAGAATCTGCATGCAGATACTGCTGCATAAATTGTTTTCGAAAACGTTCAAAATCGGCTTATTACTATGTGGGCGCATGTGGGATGACTCGAACTGTGCCAAAATTAACCCTGTAGGACGGAAACTTCCCGACTTTTTGCCAATTTTAGATCCTAGCCAAATGTGCCTGCAGATTGCCAACTTTTAATCCGACAACGTTATTTTTTAGACGGCTCGAGTCAGTACACATGCTCCAACCTTAAACTAAGTCTGAATTGCACTTTTTCGAAAGAAGATTTTTCAGCAGAATCTGCATGCAGATACTGCTGCATAAATTTTTTTCAAAAACGTTCAAAATCAGCTTTTTACTATGTGGGCGCATGTGAGCTGACTCGAACTGTGCCAAAATTAACCCTGTAGGACAAAGATTTGCCGACTTTTTGCCAATTCTAGATCCTAGCCAAATGTGCCTGCAGATTGCCAACTACTAATCCGACAACGTTATTTTTTAGACGGCTCGAGTCAGTACACATGCGCCAACCTTAAACTAAGTCTAAATTGCACTTTTTCGAAAAAAGATTTTTTAGCAGAATCTGCATGCAGAAACTGCTGCATAAATTGTTTTCAAAAACGTTCAAAATCGGCTTATTACTATGTGGGCGCATGTGAGCTGACTCGAACTGTGCCAAAATTAACCCTGTTGGACGAAAACTTGCTGACTTTTTGCCAATTTTAGATCCTAGCCAAATGTGCCAGCAGATTGCCAACTACTAATCCGACAACGTTATTTTTTAGACAGCTTGAGTCAGTACACATGCGCCAACCTTAAACTAAGTCTGAATTGCACTTTTTCGAAAGAAGATTTTTCAGCAGAATCTGCATGCAGATACTGCTGCATAAATTTTTTTCAAAAACGTTCAAAATCGGCTTTTTACTATGTGGGCGCATGTGAGCTGACTCGAACTGTGCCAAAATTAACCCTGTAGGACGAAAACTTGCCGACTTTTTGCCAATTCTAGATCCTAGCCAAATGTGCCTGCAGATTGCCAACTATTATTCTGCCAACGTTAGTTTTCAGACGGCTAGAATCAGTACACATGCGCCAACCTTAAACCAAGTCTAAATTGCACTTTTTCGAAAAAAGTTTTTTCAGCAAAATCTGCATGCAGATACTGCTGCATAAATTTTTTTTGAAAACGTTCAAAATCGGCTTTTTACCATGTGGACGCATGTATGCTGACTCAGACTGTGCCAAAATTTACCCTGTAGGACGAAAACTTGCCGACTTTTTGCCAATTTTAGATCCTAGCCAAATGTGCCTGCAGATTGCCAACTACTAATCTGACAACGTTATTTTTTAGACGGCTCAAGTCAGTACACATGCGCCAACCTTAAACTAAGTCTAAATTGCACTTTTTCGAAAAAAGATTTTTCAGCAGAATCTGCATGCAGATACTGCTGCATAAATTGTTTTTGAAAACGTTCAAAATCGGCTTATTACTATATGGGCGCATGTGAGATGACTCGAACTGTGCCAAAATTAACCCTGTAGGACGGAAACTTCCCGACTTTTTGCCAATTTTAGATCCTAGCCAAATGTGCCTGCAGATTGCCAACTTTTAATCCGACAACGTTATTTTTTAGACGGCTCGAGTCAGTACACATGCGCCAACCTTAAACTAAGTCTGAATTGCACTTTTTCGAAAGAAGATTTTTCAGCAGAATCTGCATGCAGATACTGCTGCATAAATTTTTTTCAAAAACGTTCAAAATCGGCTTTTTACCATGTGGACGCATGTATGCTTACTCAGACTGTGCCAAAATTTACCCTGTAGGACGAAAACTTGCCGACTTTTTGCCAATTTTAGATCCTAGCCAAATGTGCCTGCAGATTGCCAACTACTGATCCGACAACGTTATTTTTTAGACGGCTCGAGTCAGTACACATGCGCCAACCTTAAACTAAGTCTAAATTGCACTTTTTCGAAAAAAGATTTTTTAGCAGAATCTGCATGCAGATACTGCTGCATAAATTGTTTTCGAAAACGTTCGAAATCGGCTTATTACTATGTGGGCGCATGTGAGCTGACTCGAACTGTGCCAAAATTAACCCTGTAGGACGAAAACTTTCCGACTTTTTGCCAATTTTAGATCCTAGCCAAATGTGCCTGCAGATTGCCAACTACTGATCCGACAACGTTATTTTTTAGACGGCTCGAGTCAGTACACATGCGCCAACCTTAAACTAAGTCTAAATTGCACTTTTTCGAAAAAAGATTTTTTAGCAGAATCTGCATGCAGATACTGCTGCATAAATTGTTTTCGAAAACGTTCGAAATCGGCCTAATACTATGTGGGCGCATGTGAGCTGACTCGAACTGTGCCAAAATTAACCCTGTAGGACGAAAACTTGCCGACTTTTTGCCAATTCTAGATCCTAGCCAAATGTGCCTGCAGATTGCCAACTATTATTCTGCCAACGTTAGTTTTCAGACGGCTAGAATCAGTACACATGCGCCAACCTTAAACCAAGTCTAAATTGCACTTTTTCGAAAAAAGTTTTTTCAGCAGAATCTGCATGCAGATACTGCTGCATAAATTTTTTTTGAAAACGTTCAAAATCGGCTTTTTACCATGTGGGCGCATGTATGCTGACTCAGACTGTGCCAAAATTAACCCTGTAGGACGAAAACTTGCCGACTTTTTGCCAATTTTAGATCCTAGCCAAATGTGCCTGCAGATTGCCAACTACTAATCTGACAACGTTATTTTTTAGACAGCTCAAGTCAGTACACATGCGCCAACCTTAAACTAAGTCTAAATTGCACTTTTTCGAAAAAAGATTTTTCAGCAGAATCTGCATGCAGATACTGCTGCATAAATTGTTTTCGAAAACGTTCAAAATCGGCTTATTACTATGTGGGCGCATGTGGGATGACTCGAACTGTGCCAAAATTAACCCTGTAGGACGGAAACTTCCCGACTTTTTGCCAATTTTAGATCCTAGCCAAATGTGCCTGCAGATTGCCAACTTTTAATCCGACAACGTTATTTTTTAGACGGCTCGAGTCAGTACACATGCTCCAACCTTAAACTAAGTCTGAATTGCACTTTTTCGAAAGAAGATTTTTCAGCAGAATCTGCATGCAGATACTGCTGCATAAATTTTTTTCAAAAACGTTCAAAATCAGCTTTTTACTATGTGGGCGCATGTGAGCTGACTCGAACTGTGCCAAAATTAACCCTGTAGGACAAAGATTTGCCGACTTTTTGCCAATTCTAGATCCTAGCCAAATGTGCCTGCAGATTGCAAACTACTAATCCGACAACGTTATTTTTTAGACGGCTCGAGTCAGTACACATGCGCCAACCTTAAACTAAGTCTAAATTGCACTTTTTCGAAAAAAGATTTTTTAGCAGAATCTGCATGCAGAAACTGCTGCATAAATTGTTTTCAAAAACGTTCAAAATCGGCTTATTACTATGTGGGCGCATGTGAGCTGACTCGAACTGTGCCAAAATTAACCCTGTTGGACGAAAACTTGCTGACTTTTTGCCAATTTTAGATCCTAGCCAAATGTGCCAGCAGATTGCCAACTACTAATCCGACAACGTTATTTTTTAGACAGCTTGAGTCAGTACACATGCGCCAACCTTAAACTAAGTCTGAATTGCACTTTTTCGAAAGAAGATTTTTCAGCAGAATCTGCATGCAGATACTGCTGCATAAATGTTTTTCAAAAACGTTCAAAATCGGCTTTTTACTATGTGGGCGCATGTGAGCTGACTCGAACTGTGCCAAAATTAACCCTGTAGGACAAAGATTTGCCGACTTTTTGCCAATTCTAGATCCTAGCCAAATGTGCCTGCAGATTGCCAACTATTATTCTGCCAACGTTAGTTTTCAGACGGCTAGAATCAGTACACATGCGCCAACCTTAAACCAAGTCTAAATTGCACTTTTTCGAAAAAAGTTTTTTCAGCAGAATCTGCATGCAGATACTGCTGCATAAATTTTTTTCGAAAACGTTCAAAATCGGCTTTTTACCATGTGGACGCATGTATGCTGACTCAGACTGTGCCAAAATTTACCCTGTAGGACGAAAACTTGCCGACTTTTTGCCAATTTTAGATCCTAGCCAAATGTGCCTGCAGATTGCCAACTACTAATCTGACAACGTTATTTTTTAGACGGCTCAAGTCAGTACACATGCGCCAACCTTAAACTAAGTCTAAATTGCACTTTTTCGAAAAAAGATTTTTCAGCAGAATCTGCATGCAGATACTGCTGCATAAATTGTTTTTGAAAACGTTCAAAATCGGCTTATTACTATATGGGCGCATGTGAGATGACTCGAACTGTGCCAAAATTAACCCTGTAGGACGAAAACTTTCCGACTTTTTGCCAATTTTAGATCCTAGCCAAATGTGCCTGCAGATTGCCAACTACTGATCCGACAACGTTATTTTTTAGACGGCTCGAGTCAGTACACATGCGCCAACCTTAAACTAAGTCTAAATTGCACTTTTTCGAAAAAAGATTTTTTAGCAGAATCTGCATGCAGATACTGCTGCATAAATTGTTTTCGAAAACGTTCGAAATCGGCTTATTACTATGTGGGCGCATGTGAGCTGACTCGAACTGTGCCAAAATTAACCCTGTAGGACGAAAACTTTCCGACTTTTTGCCAATTTTAGATCCTAGCCAAATGTGCCTGCAGATTGCCAACTACTGATCCGACAACGTTATTTTTTAGACGGCTCGAGTCAGTACACATGCGCCAACCTTAAACTAAGTCTAAATTGCACTTTTTCGAAAAAAGATTTTTTAGCAGAATCTGCATGCAGATACTGCTGCATAAATTGTTTTCGAAAACGTTCGAAATCGGCTTAATACTATGTGGGCGCATGTGAGCTGACTCGAACTGTGCCAAAATTAACCCTGTAGGACGAAAACTTGCCGACTTTTTGCCAATTCTAGATCCTAGCCAAATGTGCCTGCAGATTGCCAACTATTATTCTGCCAACGTTAGTTTTCAGACGGCTAGAATCAGTACACATGCGCCAACCTTAAACCAAGTCTAAATTGCACTTTTTCGAAAAAAGTTTTTTCAGCAGAATCTGCATGCAGATACTGCTGCATAAATTTTTTTTGAAAACGTTCAAAATCGGCTTTTTACCATGTGGGCGCATGTATGCTGACTCAGACTGTGCCAAAATTAACCCTGTAGGACGAAAACTTGCCGACTTTTTGCCAATTTTAGATCCTAGCCAAATGTGCCTGCAGATTGCCAACTACTAATCTGACAACGTTATTTTTTAGACAGCTCAAGTCAGTACACATGCGCCAACCTTAAACTAAGTCTAAATTGCACTTTTTCGAAAAAAGATTTTTCAGCAGAATCTGCATGCAGATACTGCTGCATAAATTGTTTTCGAAAACGTTCAAAATCGGCTTATTACTATGTGGGCGCATGTGGGATGACTCGAACTGTGCCAAAATTAACCCTGTAGGACGGAAACTTCCCGACTTTTTGCCAATTTTAGATCCTAGCCAAATGTGCCTGCAGATTGCCAACTTTTAATCCGACAACGTTATTTTTTAGACGGCTCGAGTCAGTACACATGCTCCAACCTTAAACTAAGTCTGAATTGCACTTTTTCGAAAGAAGATTTTTCAGCAGAATCTGCATGCAGATACTGCTGCATAAATTTTTTTCAAAAACGTTCAAAATCAGCTTTTTACTATGTGGGCGCATGTGAGCTGACTCGAACTGTGCCAAAATTAACCCTGTAGGACAAAGATTTGCCGACTTTTTGCCAATTCTAGATCCTAGCCAAATGTGCCTGCAGATTGCCAACTACTAATCCGACAACGTTATTTTTTAGACGGCTCGAGTCAGTACACATGCGCCAACCTTAAACTAAGTCTAAATTGCACTTTTTCGAAAAAAGATTTTTTAGCAGAATCTGCATGCAGAAACTGCTGCATAAATTGTTTTCAAAAACGTTCAAAATCGGCTTATTACTATGTGGGCGCATGTGAGCTGACTCGAACTGTGCCAAAATTAACCCTGTTGGACAAAGATTTGCCGACTTTTTGCCAATTCTAGATCCTAGCCAAATGTGCCTGCAGATTGCCAACTATTATTCTGCCAACGTTAGTTTTCAGACGGCTAGAATCAGTACACATGCGCCAACCTTAAACTAAGTCTGAATTGCACTTTTTCGAAAGAAGATTTTTCAGCAGAATCTGCATGCAGATACTGCTGCATAAATTTTTTTCAAAAACGTTCAAAATCGGCTTTTTACTATGTGGGCGCATGTGAGCTGACTCGAACTGTGCCAAAATTAACCCTGTAGGACAAAGATTTGCCGACTTTTTGCCAATTCTAGATCCTAGCCAAATGTGCCTGCAGATTGCCAACTATTATTCTGCCAACGTTAGTTTTCAGACGGCTAGAATCAGTACACATGCGCCAACCTTAAACCAAGTCTAAATTGCACTTTTTCGAAAAAAGTTTTTTCAGCAGAATCTGCATGCAGATACTGCTGCATAAATTTTTTTCGAAAACGTTCAAAATCGGCTTTTTACCATGTGGACGCATGTATGCTGACTCAGACTGTGCCAAAATTTACCCTGTAGGACGAAAACTTGCCGACTTTTTGCCAATTTTAGATCCTAGCCAAATGTGCCTGCAGATTGCCAACTACTAATCTGACAACGTTATTTTTTAGACAGCTCAAGTCAGTACACATGCGCCAACCTTAAACTAAGTCTAAATTGCACTTTTTCGAAAAAAGATTTTTCAGCAGAATCTGCATGCAGATACTGCTGCATAAATTGTTTTCGAAAACGTTCAAAATCGGCTTATTACTATGTGGGCGCATGTGGGATGACTCGAACTGTGCCAAAATTAACCCTGTAGGACGGAAACTTCCCGACTTTTTGCCAATTTTAGATCCTAGCCAAATGTGCCTGCAGATTGCCAACTTTTAATCCGACAACGTTATTTTTTAGACGGCTCGAGTCAGTACACATGCTCCAACCTTAAACTAAGTCTGAATTGCACTTTTTCGAAAGAAGATTTTTCAGCAGAATCTGCATGCAGATACTGCTGCATAAATTTTTTTCAAAAACGTTCAAAATCAGCTTTTTACTATGTGGGCGCATGTGAGCTGACTCGAACTGTGCCAAAATTAACCCTGTAGGACAAAGATTTGCCGACTTTTTGCCAATTCTAGATCCTAGCCAAATGTGCCTGCAGATTGCCAACTACTAATCCGACAACGTTATTTTTTAGACGGCTCGAGTCAGTACACATGCGCCAACCTTAAACTAAGTCTAAATTGCACTTTTTCGAAAAAAGATTTTTTAGCAGAATCTGCATGCAGAAACTGCTGCATAAATTGTTTTCAAAAACGTTCAAAATCGGCTTATTACTATGTGGGCGCATGTGAGCTGACTCGAACTGTGCCAAAATTAACCCTGTTGGACAAAGATTTGCCGACTTTTTGCCAATTCTAGATCCTAGCCAAATGTGCCTGCAGATTGCCAACTATTATTCTGCCAACGTTAGTTTTCAGACGGCTAGAATCAGTACACATGCGCCAACCTTAAACTAAGTCTGAATTGCACTTTTTCGAAAGAAGATTTTTCAGCAGAATCTGCATGCAGATACTGCTGCATAAATTTTTTTCAAAAACGTTCAAAATCGGCTTTTTACTATGTGGGCGCATGTGAGCTGACTCGAACTGTGCCAAAATTAACCCTGTAGGACAAAGATTTGCCGACTTTTTGCCAATTCTAGATCCTAGCCAAATGTGCCTGCAGATTGCCAACTATTATTCTGCCAACGTTAGTTTTCAGACGGCTAGAATCAGTACACATGCGCCAACCTTAAACCAAGTCTAAATTGCACTTTTTCGAAAAAAGTTTTTTCAGCAGAATCTGCATGCAGATACTGCTGCATAAATTTTTTTCGAAAACGTTCAAAATCGGCTTTTTACCATGTGGACGCATGTATGCTGACTCAGACTGTGCCAAAATTTACCCTGTAGGACGAAAACTTGCCGACTTTTTGCCAATTTTAGATCCTAGCCAAATGTGCCTGCAGATTGCCAACTACTAATCTGACAACGTTATTTTTTAGACGGCTCAAGTCAGTACACATGCGCCAACCTTAAACTAAGTCTAAATTGCACTTTTTCGAAAAAAGATTTTTCAGCAGAATCTGCATGCAGATACTGCTGCATAAATTGTTTTTGAAAACGTTCAAAATCGGCTTATTACTATATGGGCGCATGTGAGATGACTCGAACTGTGCCAAAATTAACCCTGTAGGACGAAAACTTTCCGACTTTTTGCCAATTTTAGATCCTAGCCAAATGTGCCTGCAGATTGCCAACTACTGATCCGACAACGTTATTTTTTAGACGGCTCGAGTCAGTACACATGCGCCAACCTTAAACTAAGTCTAAATTGCACTTTTTCGAAAAAAGATTTTTTAGCAGAATCTGCATGCAGATACTGCTGCATAAATTGTTTTCGAAAACGTTCGAAATCGGCTTATTACTATGTGGGCGCATGTGAGCTGACTCGAACTGTGCCAAAATTAACCCTGTAGGACGAAAACTTGCCGACTTTTTGCCAATTTTAGATCCTAGCCAAATGTGCCTGCAGATTGCCAACTATTATTCTGCCAACGTTAGTTTTCAGACGGCTAGAATCAGTACACATGCGCCAACCTTAAACCAAGTCTAAATTGCACTTTTTCGAAAAAAGTTTTTTCAGCAGAATCTGCATGCAGATACTGCTGCATAAATTTTTTTCGAAAACGTTCAAAATCGGCTTTTTACCATGTGGGCGCATGTATGCTGACTCAGACTGTGCCAAAATTAACCCTGTAGGACGAAAACTTGCCGACTTTTTGCCAATTTTAGATCCTAGCCAAATGTGCCTGCAGATTGCCAACTACTAATCTGACAACGTTATTTTTTAGACAGCTCAAGTCAGTACACATGCGCCAACCTTAAACTAAGTCTAAATTGCACTTTTTCGAAAAAAGATTTTTCAGCAGAATCTGCATGCAGATACTGCTGCATAAATTGTTTTCGAAAACGTTCAAAATCGGCTTATTACTATGTGGGCGCATGTGAGATGACTCGAACTGTGCCAAAATTAACCCTGTAGGACGGAAACTTCCCGACTTTTTGCCAATTTTAGATCCTAGCCAAATGTGCCTGCAGATTGCCAACTTTTAATCCGACAACGTTATTTTTTAGACGGCTCGAGTCAGTACACATGCGCCAACCTTAAACTAAGTCTAAATTGCACTTTTTCGAAAAAAGATTTTTTAGCAGAATCTGCATGCAGATACTGCTGCATAAATTGTTTTCGAAAACGTTCGAAATCGGCTTATTACTATGTGGGCGCATGTGAGCTGACTCGAACTGTGCCAAAATTAACCCTGTAGGACAAAGATTTGCCGACTTTTTGCCAATTCTAGATCCTAGCCAAATGTGCCTGCAGATTGCCAACTACTAATCCGACAACGTTATTTTTTAGACGGCTCGAGTCAGTACACATGCGCCAACCTTAAACTAAGTCTAAATTGCACTTTTTCGAAAAAAGATTTTTTAGCAGAATCTGCATGCAGATACTGCTGCATAAATTGTTTTCAAAAACGTTCAAAATCGGCTTATTACTATGTGGGCGCATGTGAGCTGACTCGAACTGTGCCAAAATTAACCCTGTTGGACGAAAACTTGCTGACTTTTTGCCAATTTTAGATCCTAGCCAAATGTGCCAGCAGATTGCCAACTACTAATCCGACAACGTTATTTTTTAGACAGCTTGAGTCAGTACACATGCGCCAACCTTAAACTAAGTCTGAATTGCACTTTTTCGAAAGAAGATTTTTAAGCAGAATCTGCATGCAGATACTGCTGCATAAATTTTTTTCGAAAACGTTCAAAATCGGCTTTTTACTATGTGGGCGCATGTGAGCTGACTCGAACTGTGCCAAAATTAACCCTGTAGGACAAAGATTTGCCGACTTTTTGCCAATTCTAGATCCTAGCCAAATGTGCCTGCAGATTGCCAACTATTATTCTGCCAACGTTAGTTTTCAGACGGCTAGAATCAGTACACATGCGCCAACCTTAAACCAAGTCTAAATTGCACTTTTTCGAAAAAAGTTTTTTCAGCAGAATCTGCATGCAGATACTGCTGCATAAATTTTTTTCGAAAACGTTCAAAATCGGCTTTTTACTATGTGGGCGCATGTGAGCTGACTCGAACTGTGCCAAAATTAACCCTGTAGGACAAAGATTTGCCGACTTTTTGCCAATTCTAGATCCTAGCCAAATGTGCCTGCAGATTGCCAACTATTATTCTGCCAACGTTAGTTTTCAGACGGCTAGAATCAGTACACATGCGCCAACCTTAAACCAAGTCTAAATTGCACTTTTTCGAAAAAAGTTTTTTCAGCAGAATCTGCATGCAGATACTGCTGCATAAATTTTTTTCGAAAACGTTCAAAATCGGCTTTTTACCATGTGGACGCATGTATGCTGACTCAGACTGTGCCAAAATTTACCCTGTAGGACGAAAACTTGCCGACTTTTTGCCAATTTTAGATCCTAGCCAAATGTGCCTGCAGATTGCCAACTACTAATCTGACAACGTTATTTTTTAGACGGCTCAAGTCAGTACACATGCGCCAACCTTAAACTAAGTCTAAATTGCACTTTTTCGAAAAAAGATTTTTCAGCAGAATCTGCATGCAGATACTGCTGCATAAATTGTTTTCGAAAACGTTCAAAATCGGCTTATTACTATGTGGGCGCATGTGAGATGACTCGAACTGTGCCAAAATTAACCCTGTAGGACGGAAACTTCCCGACTTTTTGCCAATTTTAGATCCTAGCCAAATGTGCCTGCAGATTGCCAACTTTTAATCCGACAACGTTATTTTTTAGACGGCTCGAGTCAGTACACATGCGCCAACCTTAAACTAAGTCTAAATTGCACTTTTTCGAAAAAAGATTTTTTAGCAGAATCTGCATGCAGATACTGCTGCATAAATTGTTTTCGAAAACGTTCGAAATCGGCTTATTACTATGTGGGCGCATGTGAGCTGACTCGAACTGTGCCAAAATTAACCCTGTAGGACAAAGATTTGCCGACTTTTTGCCAATTCTAGATCCTAGCCAAATGTGCCTGCAGATTGCCAACTACTAATCCGACAACGTTATTTTTTAGACGGCTCGAGTCAGTACACATGCGCCAACCTTAAACTAAGTCTAAATTGCACTTTTTCGAAAAAAGATTTTTTAGCAGAATCTGCATGCAGATACTGCTGCATAAATTGTTTTCAAAAACGTTCAAAATCGGCTTATTACTATGTGGGCGCATGTGAGCTGACTCGAACTGTGCCAAAATTAACCCTGTTGGACGAAAACTTGCTGACTTTTTGCCAATTTTAGATCCTAGCCAAATGTGCCAGCAGATTGCCAACTACTAATCCGACAACGTTATTTTTTAGACAGCTTGAGTCAGTACACATGCGCCAACCTTAAACTAAGTCTGAATTGCACTTTTTCGAAAGAAGATTTTTAAGCAGAATCTGCATGCAGATACTGCTGCATAAATTTTTTTCGAAAACGTTCAAAATCGGCTTTTTACTATGTGGGCGCATGTGAGCTGACTCGAACTGTGCCAAAATTAACCCTGTAGGACAAAGATTTGCCGACTTTTTGCCAATTCTAGATCCTAGCCAAATGTGCCTGCAGATTGCCAACTATTATTCTGCCAACGTTAGTTTTCAGACGGCTAGAATCAGTACACATGCGCCAACCTTAAACCAAGTCTAAATTGCACTTTTTCGAAAAAAGTTTTTTCAGCAGAATCTGCATGCAGATACTGCTGCATAAATTTTTTTCGAAAACGTTCAAAATCGGCTTTTTACTATGTGGGCGCATGTGAGCTGACTCGAACTGTGCCAAAATTAACCCTGTAGGACAAAGATTTGCCGACTTTTTGCCAATTCTAGATCCTAGCCAAATGTGCCTGCAGATTGCCAACTATTATTCTGCCAACGTTAGTTTTCAGACGGCTAGAATCAGTACACATGCGCCAACCTTAAACCAAGTCTAAATTGCACTTTTTCGAAAAAAGTTTTTTCAGCAGAATCTGCATGCAGATACTGCTGCATAAATTTTTTTCGAAAACGTTCAAAATCGGCTTTTTACCATGTGGACGCATGTATGCTGACTCAGACTGTGCCAAAATTTACCCTGTAGGACGAAAACTTGCCGACTTTTTGCCAATTTTAGATCCTAGCCAAATGTGCCTGCAGATTGCCAACTACTAATCTGACAACGTTATTTTTTAGACGGCTCAAGTCAGTACACATGCGCCAACCTTAAACTAAGTCTAAATTGCACTTTTTCGAAAAAAGATTTTTCAGCAGAATCTGCATGCAGATACTGCTGCATAAATTGTTTTTGAAAACGTTCAAAATTGGCTTATTACTATATGGGCGCATGTGAGATGACTCGAACTGTGCCAAAATTAACCCTGTAGGACGAAAACTTTCCGACTTTTTGCCAATTTTAGATCCTAGCCAAATGTGCCTGCAGATTGCCAACTACTGATCCGACAACGTTATTTTTTAGACGGCTCGAGTCAGTACACATGCGCCAACCTTAAACTAAGTCTAAATTGCACTTTTTCGAAAAAAGATTTTTTAGCAGAATCTGCATGCAGATACTGCTGCATAAATTGTTTTCGAAAACGTTCGAAATCGGCTTATTACTATGTGGGCGCATGTGAGCTGACTCGAACTGTGCCAAAATTAACCCTGTAGGACGAAAACTTGCTGACTTTTTGCCAATTTTAGATCCTAGCCAAATGTGCCTGCAGATTGCCAACTATTATTCTGCCAACGTTAGTTTTCAAACGGCTAGAATCAGTACACATGCGCCAACCTTAAACCAAGTCTAAATTGCACTTTTTCGAAAAAAGTTTTTTCAGCAGAATCTGCATGCAGATACTGCTGCATAAATTTTTTTCGAAAACGTTCAAAATCGGCTTTTTACCATGTGGACGCATGTATGCTGACTCAGACTGTGCCAAAATTAACCCTGTAGGACGAAAACTTGCCGACTTTTTGCCAATTTTAGATCCTAGCCAAATGTGCCTGCAGATTGCCAACTACTAATCTGACAACGTTATTTTTTAGACGGCTCAAGTCAGTACACATGCGCCAACCTTAAACTAAGTCTAAATTGCACTTTTTCGAAAAAAGATTTTTCAGCAGAATCTGCATGCAGATACTGCTGCATAAATTGTTTTCTAAAACGTTCAAAATCGGCTTATTACTATATGGGCGCATGTGAGATGACTCGAAATGTGCAAAAATTAACCCTGTAGGACGAAAACTTGCCGACTTTTTGCCAATTTTAGATCCTAGCCAAATGTGCCTGCAGATTGCCAACTACTGATCCGACAACGTTATTTTTTAACGGCTCGAGTCAGTACACATGCGCCAACCTTAAACTAAGTCTAAATTGCACTTTTTCGAAAAAAGATTTTTTAGCAGAATCTGCATGCAGATACTGCTGCATAAATTGTTTTCGAAAACGTTGGAAATCAACTTATTACTATGTGGGCGCATGTGAGCTGACTCGAACTGTGCCAAAATTAACCCTGTAGGACGAAAACTTGCCGACTTTTTGCCAATTCTAGATCCTAGCCAAATGTGCCTGCAGATTGCCAACTATTATTTTGCCAACGTTAGTTTTCAGACGGCTAGAATCAGTACACATGCGCCAACCTTAAACCAAGTCTAAATTGCACTTTTTCGAAAAAAGTTTTTTCAGCAGAATCTGCATGCAGATACTGCTGCATAAATTTTTTTCGAAAACGTTCAAAATTGGCTTTTTACCATGTGGACGCATGTATGCTGACTCAGACTGTGCCAAAATTAACCCTGTAGGACGAAAACTTGCCGACTTTTTGCCAATTCTAGATCCTAGCCAAATGTGCCTGCAGATTGCCAACTATTATTCTGCCAACGTTAGTTTTCAGACGGCTAGAATCAGTACACATGCGCCAACCTTAAACCAAGTCTAAATTGCACTTTTTCGAAAAAAGTTTTTTCAGCAGAATCTGCATGCAGATACTGCTGCATAAATTTTTTTCGAAAACGTTCAAAATCGGCTTTTTACTATGTGGGCGCATGTGAGCTGACTCGAACTGTGCCAAAATTAACCCAGTAGGACGGAAACTTCCCGACTTTTTGCCAATTCTAGATCCTAGCCAAATGTGCCTGCAGATTGCCAACTTTTAATCCGACAACGTTATTTTTTAGACGGCTCGAGTCAGTACACATGCGCCAACCTTAAACTAAGTCTGAATTGCACTTTTTCGAAAGAAGATTTTTCAGCAGAATCTGCATGCAGATACTGCTGCATAAATTGTTTTCGAAAACGTTCGAAATCGGCTTATTACTATGTGGGCGCATGTGAGCTGACTCGAACTGTGCCAAAATTAACCCTGTAGGACGAAAACTTGCCGACTTTTTGCCAATTCTAGATCCTAGCCAAATGTGCCTGCAGATTGCCAACTATTATTCTGCCAACGTTAGTTTTCAGACGGCTAGAATCAGTACACATGCGCCAACCTTAAACCAAGTCTAAATTGCACTTTTTCGAAAAAAGTTTTTTCAGCAGAATCTGCATGCAGATACTGCTGCATAAATTTTTTTCGAAAACGTTAAAAATCGGCTTATTACTATATGGGCGCATGTGAGATGACTCGAACTGTGCAAAAATTAACCCTGTAGGACGAAAACTTCCCGACTTTTTGCCAATTTTAGATCCTAGCCAAATGTGCCTGCAGATTGCCAACTACTGATCCGACAACGTTATTTTTTAGACGGCTCGAGTCAGTACACATGCGCCAACCTTAAACTAAGTCTAAATTGCACTTTTTCGAAAAAAGATTTTTTAGCAGAATCTGCATGCAGATACTGCTGCATAAATTGTTTTCGAAAACGTTCGAAATCGGCTTATTACTATGTGGGCGCATGTGAGCTGACTCGAACTGTGCCAAAATTAACCCTGTAGGACGAAAACTTGCCGACTTTTTGCCAATTCTAGATCCTAGCCAAATGTGCCTGCAGATTGCCAACTATTATTCTGCCAACGTTAGTTTTCAGACGGCTAGAATCAGTACACATGCGCCAACCTTAAACCAAGTCTAAATTGCACTTTTTCGAAAAAAGTTTTTTCAGCAGAATCTGCATGCAGATACTGCTGCATAAATTTTTTTCGAAAACGTTCAAAATCGGCTTTTTACCATGTGGACGCATGTATGCTGACTCAGACTGTGCCAAAATTAACCCTGTAGGACGAAAACTTGCCGACTTTTTGCCAATTTTAGATCCTAGCCAAATGTGCCTGCAGATTGCCAACTACTAATCTGACAACGTTATTTTTTAGACGGCTCAAGTCAGTACACATGCGCCAACCTTAAACTAAGTCTAAATTGCACTTTTTCGAAAAAAGATTTTTCAGCAGAATCTGCATGCAGATACTGCTGCATAAATTGTTTTCGAAAACGTTCAAAATCGGCTTATTACTATATGGGCGCATGTGAGATGACTCGAAATGTGCAAAAATTAACCCTGTAGGACGAAAACTTGCCGACTTTTTGCCAATTTTAGATCCTAGCCAAATGTGCCTGCAGATTGCCAACTACTGATCCGACAACGTTATTTTTTAACGGCTCGAGTCAGTACACATGCGCCAACCTTAAACTAAGTCTAAATTGCACTTTTTCGAAAAAAGATTTTTTAGCAGAATCTGCATGCAGATACTGCTGCATAAATTGTTTTCGAAAACGTTGGAAATCGGCTTATTACTATGTGGGCGCATGTGAGCTGACTCGAACTGTGCCAAAATTAACCCTGTAGGACGAAAACTTGCCGACTTTTTGCCAATTCTAGATCCTAGCCAAATGTGCCTGCAGATTGCCAACTATTATTTTGCCAACGTTAGTTTTCAGACGGCTAGAATCAGTACACATGCGCCAACCTTAAACCAAGTCTAAATTGCACTTTTTCGAAAAAAGTTTTTTCAGCAGAATCTGCATGCAGATACTGCTGCATAAATTTTTTTCGAAAACGTTCAAAATTGGCTTTTTACCATGTAGACGCATGTATGCTGACTCAGACTGTGCCAAAATTAACCCTGTAGGACGAAAACTTGCCGACTTTTTGCCAATTCTAGATCCTAGCCAAATGTGCCTGCAGATTGCCAACTATTATTCTGCCAACGTTAGTTTTCAGACGGCTAGAATCAGTACACATGCGCCAACCTTAAACCAAGTCTAAATTGCACTTTTTCGAAAAAAGTTTTTTCAGCAGAATCTGCATGCAGATACTGCTGCATAAATTTTTTTCGAAAACGTTCAAAATCGGCTTATTACTATATGGGCGCATGTGAGATGACTCGAACTGTGCAAAAATTAACCCTGTAGGACGAAAACTTCCCGACTTTTTGCCAATTTTAGATCCTAGCCAAATGTGCCTGCAGATTGCCAACTACTGATCCGACAACGTTATTTTTTAGACGGCTCGAGTCAGTACACATGCGCCAACCTTGAACTAAGTCTAAATTGCACTTTTTCGAAAAAAGATTTTTTAGCAGAATCTGCATGCAGATACTGCTGCATAAATTGTTTTCGAAAACGTTCGAAATCGGCTTATTACTATGTGGGCGCATGTGAGCTGACTCGAACTGTGCCAAAATTAACCCTGTAGGACGAAAACTTGCCGACTTTTTGCCAATTCTAGATCCTAGCCAAATGTGCCTGCAGATTGCCAACTATTATTCTGCCAACGTTATTTTTTAGACGGCTCAAGTCAGTACACATGCGCCAACCTTAAACTAAGTCTAAATTGCACTTTTTCGAAAAAAGATTTTTCAGCAGAATCTGCATGCAGATACTGCTGCATAAATTGTTTTCGAAAACGTTCAAAATCGGCTTATTACTATATGGGCGCATGTGAGATGACTCGAAATGTGCAAAAATTAACCCTGTAGGACGAAAACTTGCCGACTTTTTGCCAATTTTAGATCCTAGCCAAATGTGCCTGCAGATTGCCAACTACTGATCCGACAACGTTATTTTTTAACGGCTCGAGTCAGTACACATGCGCCAACCTTAAACTAAGTCTAAATTGCACTTTTTCGAAAAAAGATTTTTTAGCAGAATCTGCATGCAGATACTGCTGCATAAATTGTTTTCGAAAACGTTGGAAATCGGCTTATTACTATGTGGGCGCATGTGAGCTGACTCGAACTGTGCCAAAATTAACCCTGTAGGACGAAAACTTGCCGACTTTTTGCCAATTCTAGATCCTAGCCAAATGTGCCTGCAGATTGCCAACTATTATTTTGCCAACGTTAGTTTTCAGACGGCTAGAATCAGTACACATGCGCCAACCTTAAACCAAGTCTAAATTGCACTTTTTCGAAAAAAGTTTTTTCAGCAGAATCTGCATGCAGATACTGCTGCATAAATTTTTTTCGAAAACGTTCAAAATTGGCTTTTTACCATGTAGACGCATGTATGCTGACTCAGACTGTGCCAAAATTAACCCTGTAGGACGAAAACTTGCCGACTTTTTGCCAATTCTAGATCCTAGCCAAATGTGCCTGCAGATTGCCAACTATTATTCTGCCAACGTTAGTTTTCAGACGGCTAGAATCAGTACACATGCGCCAACCTTAAACCAAGTCTAAATTGCACTTTTTCGAAAAAAGTTTTTTCAGCAGAATCTGCATGCAGATACTGCTGCATAAATTTTTTTCGAAAACGTTCAAAATCGGCTTATTACTATATGGGCGCATGTGAGATGACTCGAACTGTGCAAAAATTAACCCTGTAGGACGAAAACTTCCCGACTTTTTGCCAATTTTAGATCCTAGCCAAATGTGCCTGCAGATTGCCAACTACTGATCCGACAACGTTATTTTTTAGACGGCTCGAGTCAGTACACATGCGCCAACCTTGAACTAAGTCTAAATTGCACTTTTTCGAAAAAAGATTTTTTAGCAGAATCTGCATGCAGATACTGCTGCATAAATTGTTTTCGAAAACGTTCGAAATCGGCTTATTACTATGTGGGCGCATGTGAGCTGACTCGAACTGTGCCAAAATTAACCCTGTAGGACGAAAACTTGCCGACTTTTTGCCAATTCTAGATCCTAGCCAAATGTGCCTGCAGATTGCCAACTATTATTCTGCCAACGTTAGTTTTCAGACGGCTAGAATCAGTACACATGCGCCAACCTTAAACCAAGTCTAAATTGCACTTTTTCGAAAAAAGTTTTTTCAGCAGAATCTGCATGCAGATACTGCTGCATAAATTTTTTTCGAAAACGTTAAAAATCGGCTTATTACTATATGGGCGCATGTGAGATGACTCGAACTGTGCAAAAATTAACCCTGTAGGACGAAAACTTCCCGACTTTTTGCCAATTTTAGATCCTAGCCAAATGTGCCTGCAGATTGCCAACTACTGATCCGACAACGTTATTTTTTAGACGGCTCGAGTCAGTACACATGCGCCAACCTTAAACTAAGTCTAAATTGCACTTTTTCGAAAAAAGATTTTTTAGCAGAATCTGCATGCAGATACTGCTGCATAAATTGTTTTCGAAAACGTTCGAAATCGGCTTATTACTATGTGGGCGCATGTGAGCTGACTCGAACTGTGCCAAAATTAACCCTGTAGGACGAAAACTTGCCGACTTTTTGCCAATTCTAGATCCTAGCCAAATGTGCCTGCAGATTGCCAACTATTATTCTGCCAACGTTAGTTTTCAGACGGCTAGAATCAGTACACATGCGCCAACCTTAAACCAAGTCTAAATTGCACTTTTTCGAAAAAAGTTTTTTCAGCAGAATCTGCATGCAGATACTGCTGCATAAATTTTTTTCGAAAACGTTCAAAATCGGCTTTTTACCATGTGGACGCATGTATGCTGACTCAGACTGTGCCAAAATTAACCCTGTAGGACGAAAACTTGCCGACTTTTTGCCAATTTTAGATCCTAGCCAAATGTGCCTGCAGATTGCCAACTACTAATCTGACAACGTTATTTTTTAGACGGCTCAAGTCAGTACACATGCGCCAACCTTAAACTAAGTCTAAATTGCACTTTTTCGAAAAAAGATTTTTCAGCAGAATCTGCATGCAGATACTGCTGCATAAATTGTTTTCGAAAACGTTCAAAATCGGCTTATTACTATATGGGCGCATGTGAGATGACTCGAACTGTGCCAAAATTAACCCTGTAGGACGAAAACTTCCCGACTTTTTGCCAATTTTAGATCCTAGCCAAATGTGCCTGCAGATTGCCAACTACTGATCCAACAACGTTATTTTTTAACGGCTCGAGTCAGTACACATGCGCCAACCTTAAACTAAGTCTAAATTGCACTTTTTCGAAAAAAGATTTTTTAGCAGAATCTGCATGCAGATACTGCTGCATAAATTGTTTTCGAAAACGTTCGAAATCGGCTTATTACTATGTGGGCGCATGTGAGCTGACTCGAAATGTGCCAAAATTAACCCTGTAGGACGAAAACTTGCCGACTTTTTGCCAATTCTAGATCCTAGCCAAATGTGCCTGCAGATTGCCAACTATTATTCTGCCAACGTTAGTTTTCAGACGGCTAGAATCAGTACACATGCGCCAACCTTAAACCAAGTCTAAATTGCACTTTTTCGAAAAAAGTTTTTTCAGCAGAATCTGCATGCAGATACTGCTGCATAAATTTTTTTCAAAAACGTTCAAAATCGGCTTTTTACTATGTGGGCGCATGTGAGCTGACTCGAACTGTGCCAAAATCAACCCTGTAGGACAAAGATTTGCCGACTTTTTGCCAATTCTAGATCCTAGCCAAATGTGCCTGCAGATTGCCAAGTATTATTCTGCCAACGTTAGTTTTCAGACGGCTAGAATCAGTACACATGCGCCAACCTTAAACTTAGTCTAAATTGCACTTTTTCGAAAAAAGTTTTTTCAGCAGAATCTGCATGCAGATACTGCTGCATAAATTTTTTTCGAAAACGTTCAAAATTGGCTTTACACCATGTGGACGCATGTATGCTGACTCAGACTGTGCCAAAATTAACCCTGTAGGACGAAAACTTGCCGACTTTTTGCCAATTTTAGATCCTAGCCAAATGTGCCTGCAGATTGCCAACTACTAATCTGACAACGTTATTTTTTAGACGGCTCAAGTCAGTACACATGCGCCAACCTTAAACTAAGTCTAAATTGCACTTTTTCGAAAAAAGATTTTTCAGCAGAATCTGCATGCAGATACTGCTGCATAAATTGTTTTCGAAAACGTTCAAAATCGGCTTATTTGTATATGGGCGCATGTGAGATGACTCGAACTGTGCCAAAATTAACCTTGTAGGACGAAAACTTCCCGACTTTTTGCCAATTTTAGATCCTAGCCAAATGTGCCTGCAGATTGCCAACTACTGATCCGACAACGTTATTTTTTAACGGCTCGAGTCAGTACACATGCGCCAACCTTAAACTAAGTCTAAATTGCACTTTTTCGAAAAAAGATTTTTTAGCAGAATCTGCATGCAGATACTGCTGCATAAATTGTTTTCGAAAACGTTCGAAATCGGCTTATTACTATGTGAGCGCATGTGAGCTGACTCGAACTGTGCCAAAATTAACCCTGTAGGACGAAAACTTGCCGACTTTTTGCCAATTCTAGATCCTAGCCAAATGTGCCTGCAGATTGCCAACTATTATTCTGCCAACGTTAGTTTTCAGACGGCTAGAATCAGTACACATGCGCCAACCTTAAACCAAGTCTAAATTGCACTTTTTCGAAAAACGTTTTTTCAGCAGAATCTGCATGCAGATACTGCTGCATAAATTTTTTTCAAAAACGTTCAAAATCGGCTTTTTACTATGTGGGCGCATGTGAGCTGACTCGAACTGTGCCAAAATCAACCCTGTAGGACAAAGATTTGCCGACTTTTTGCCAATTCTAGATCCTAGCCAAATGTGCCTGCAGATTGCCAACTATTATTCTGCCAACGTTAGTTTTCAGACGGCTAGAATCAGTACACATGCGCCAACCTTAAACCAAGTCTAAATTGCACTTTTTCGAAAAAAGTTTTTTCAGCAGAATCTGCATGCAGATACTGCTGCATAAATTTTTTTCGAAAACGTTCAAAATCGGCTTATTACTATATGGGCGCATGTGAGATGACTCGAACTGTGCAAAAATTAACCCTGTAGGACGAAAACTTCCCGACTTTTTGCCAATTTTAGATCCTAGCCAAATGTGCCTGCAGATTGCCAACTACTGATCCGACAACGTTATTTTTTAGACGGCACGAGTCAGTACACATGCGCCAACCTTAAACTAAGTCTAAATTGCACTTTTTCGAAAAAAGATTTTTTAGCAGAATCTGCATGCAGATACTGCTGCATAAATTGTTTTCGAAAACGTTCGAAATCGGCTTATTACTATGTGGGCGCATGTGAGCTGACTCGAGCTGTGCCAAAATTAACCCTGTAGGACGAAAACTTGCCGACTTTTTGCCAATTCTAGATCCTAGCCAAATGTGCCTGCAGATTGCCAACTATTATTCTGCCAACGTTAGTTTTCAGACGGCTAGAATCAGTACACATGCGCCAACCTTAAACCAAGTCTAAATTGCACTTTTTCGAAAAACGTTTTTTCAGCAGAATCTGCATGCAGATACTGCTGCATAAATTTTTTTCAAAAACGTTCAAAATCGGCTTTTTACTATGTGGGCGCATGTGAGCTGACTCGAACTGTGCCAAAATCAACCCTGTAGGACAAAGATTTGCCGACTTTTTGCCAATTCTAGATCCTAGCCAAATGTGCCTGCAGATTGCCAACTATTATTCTGCCAACGTTAGTTTTCAGACGGCTAGAATCAGTACACATGCGCCAACCTTAAACCAAGTCTAAATTGCACTTTTTCGAAAAAAGTTTTTTCAGCAGAATCTGCATGCAGATACTGCTGCATAAATTTTTTTCGAAAACGTTCAAAATCGGCTTATTACTATATGGGCGCATGTGAGATGACTCGAACTGTGCAAAAATTAACCCTGTAGGACGAAAACTTCCCGACTTTTTGCCAATTTTAGATCCTAGCCAAATGTGCCTGCAGATTGCCAACTACTGATCCGACAACGTTATTTTTTAGACGGCACGAGTCAGTACACATGCGCCAACCTTAAACTAAGTCTAAATTGCACTTTTTCGAAAAAAGATTTTTTAGCAGAATCTGCATGCAGATACTGCTGCATAAATTGTTTTCGAAAACGTTCGAAATCGGCTTATTACTATGTGGGCGCATGTGAGCTGACTCGAACTGTGCCAAAATTAACCCTGTAGGACGAAAACTTGCCGACTTTTTGCCAATTCTAGATCCTAGCCAAATGTGCCTGCAGATTGCCAACTATTATTCTGCCAACGTTAGTTTTCAGACGGCTAGAATCAGTACACATGCGCCAACCTTAAACCAAGTCTAAATTGCACTTTTTCGAAAAAAGTTTTTTCAGCAGAATCTGCATGCAAATACTGCTGCATAAATTTTTTTCAAAAACGTTCAAAATCGGCTTTTTACTATGTGGGCGCATGTGAGCTGACTCGAACTGTGCCAAAATCAACCCTGTAGGACAAAGATTTGCCGACTTTTTGCCAATTCTAGATCCTAGCCAAATGTGCCTGCAGATTGCCAACTATTATTCTGCCAACGTTAGTTTTCAGACGGCTAGAATCAGTACACATGCGCCAACCTTAAACCAAGTCTAAATTGCACTTTTTCGAAAAAAGTTTTTTCAGCAGAATCTGCATGCAGATACTGCTGCATAAATTTTTTTCGAAAACGTTCAAAATCGGCTTATTACTATATGGGCGCATGTGAGATGACTCAAACTGTGCAAAAATTAACCCTGTAGGACGAAAACTTCCCGACTTTTTGCCAATTTTAGATCCTAGCCAAATGTGCCTGCAGATTGCCAACTACTGATCCGACAACGTTATTTTTTAGACGGCACGAGTCAGTACACATGCGCCAACCTTAAACTAAGTCTAAATTGCACTTTTTCGAAAAAAGATTTTTTAGCAGAATCTGCATGCAGATACTGCTGCATAAATTGTTTTCGAAAACGTTCGAAATCGGCTTATTACTATGTGGGCGCATGTGAGCTGACTCGAACTGTGCCAAAATTAACCCTGTAGGACGAAAACTTGCCGACTTTTTGCCAATTCTAGATCCTAGCCAAATGTGCCTGCAGATTGCCAACTATTATTCTGCCAACGTTAGTTTTCAGACGGCTAGAATCAGTACACATGCGCCAACCTTAAACCAAGTCTAAATTGCACTTTTTCGAAAAAAGTTTTTTCAGCAGAATCTGCATGCAGATACTGCTGCATAAATTTTTTTCAAAAACGTTCAAAATCGGCTTTTTACTATGTGGGCGCATGTGAGCTGACTCGAACTGTGCCAAAATCAACCCTGTAGGACAAAGATTTGCCGACTTTTTGCCAATTCTAGATCCTAGCCAAATGTGCCTGCAGATTGCCAACTATTATTCTGCCAACGTTAGTTTTCAGACGGCTAGAATCAGTACACATGCGCCAACCTTAAACCAAGTCTAAATTGCACTTTTTCGAAAAAAGTTTTTTCAGCAGAATCTGCATGCAGATACTGCTGCATAAATTTTTTTCGAAAACGTTCAAAATTGGCTTTTTACCATGTGGACGCATGTATGCTGACTCAGACTGTGCCAAAATTAACCCTGTAGGACGAAAACTTGCCGACTTTTTGCCAATTTTAGATCCTAGCCAAATGTGCCTGCAGATTGCCAACTACTAATCTGACAACGTTATTTTTTAGACGGCTCAAGTCAGTACACATGCGCCAACCTTAAACTAAGTCTAAATTGCACTTTTTCGAAAAAAGATTTTTCAGCAGAATCTGCATGCAGATACTGCTGCATAAATTTTTTTCAAAAACGTTCAAAATCGGCTTTTTACTATGTGGGCGCATGTGAGCTGACTCGAACTGTGCCAAAATCAACCCTGTAGGACAAAGATTTGCCGACTTTTTGCCAATTCTAGATCCTAGCCAAATGTGCCTGCAGATTGCCAACTATTATTCTGCCAACGTTAGTTTTCAGACGGCTAGAATCAGTACACATGCGCCAACCTTAAACCAAGTCTAAATTGCACTTTTTCGAAAAAAGTTTTTTCAGCAGAATCTGCATGCAGATACTGCTGCATAAATTTTTTTCGAAAACGTTCAAAATTGGCTTTTTACCATGTGGACGCATGTATGCTGACTCAGACTGTGCCAAAATTAACCCTGTAGGACGAAAACTTGCCGACTTTTTGCCAATTTTAGATCCTAGCCAAATGTGCCTGCAGATTGCCAACTACTAATCTGACAACGTTATTTTTTAGACGGCTCAAGTCAGTATACATGCGCCAACCTTAAACTAAGTCTAAATTGCACTTTTTCGAAAAAAGATTTTTCAGCAGAATCTGCATGCAGATACTGCTGCATAAATTGTTTTCGAAAACGTTCAAAATCGGCTTATTACTATATGGGCGCATGTGAGCTGACTCGAACTGTGCCAAAATTAACCCTGTAGGACGAAAACTTGCCGACTTTTTGCCAATTCTAGATCCTAGCCAAATGTGCCTGCAGATTGCCAACTATTATTCTGCCAACGTTAGTTTTCAGACGGCTAGAATCAGTACACATGCGCCAACCTTAAACCAAGTCTAAATTGCACTTTTTCGAAAAAAGTTTTTTCAGCAGAATCTGCATGCAGATACTGCTGCATAAATTTTTTTCGAAAACGTTCAAAATCGGCTTATTACTATATGGGCGCATGTGAGATGACTCGAACTGTGCAAAAATTAACCCTGTAGGACGAAAACTTCCCGACTTTTTGCCAATTTTAGATCCTAGCCAAATGTGCCTGCAGATTGCCAACTACTGATCCGACAACGTTATTTTTTAGACGGCTCGAGTCAGTACACATGCGCCAACCTTAAACTAAGTCTAAATTGCACTTTTTCGAAAAAAGATTTTTTAGCAGAATCTGCATGCAGATACTGCTGCATAAATTGTTTTCGAAAACGTTCGAAATCGGCTTATTACTATGTGGGCGCATGTGAGCTGACTCGAACTGTGCCAAAATTAACCCTGTAGGACGAAAACTTGCCGACTTTTAGCCAATTTTAGATCCTAGCCAAATGTGCCTGCAGATTGCCAACTACTAATCTGACAACGTTAGTTTTTAGACGGCTCAAGTCAGTACACATGCGCCAACTTTAAACTAAGTCTAAATTGCACTTTTTCGAAAAAAGATTTTTCAGCAGAATCTGCATGCAGATACTGCTGCATAAATTGTTTTCGAAAACGTTCAAAATCGGCTAATTACTATGTGGGCGCATGTGAGATGACTCGAACTGTGCCAAAATTAACCCTGTAGGACGGAAACTTCCCGACTTTTTGCCAATTTTAGATCCCAGCCAAATGTGCCTGCAGATTGCCAACTACTAATCCGACAACGTTATTTTTTAGACGGCTCGAGTCAGTACACATGCGCCAACCTTAAACTAAGTCTAAATTGCACTTTTTCGAAAAAAGATTTTTTAGCAGAATCTGCATGCAGATACTGCTGCATAAATTGTTTTCGAAAACGTTCAAAATCGGCTTATTACTATGTGGGCGCATGTGAGATGACTCGAACTGTGCCAAAATTAACCCTGTAGGACGAAAACTTCCCGACTTTTTGCCAATTTTAGATCCTAGCTAAATGTGCCTGCAGATTGCCAACTACTAATCCGACAACGTTATTTTTTAGACGGCTCGAGTCAGTACACATGCGCCAACCTTAAACTAAGTCTAAATTGCACTTTTTCGAAAAAAGATTTTTTAGCAGAATCTGCATGCAGATACTGCTGCATAAATTGTTTTCGAAAACGTTCGAAATCGGCTTATTACTATGTGGGCGCATGTGAGCTGACTCGAACTGTGCCAAAATTAACCCTGTAGGACGAAAACTTGCCGACTTTTTGCCAATTTTAGATCCTAGCCAAATGTGCCAGCAGATTGCCAACTACTGATCCGACAACGTTATTTTTTAGACGGCTCGAGTCAGTACACATGCGCCAACCTTAAACTAAGTCTAAATTGCACTTTTTCGAAAAAAGATTTTTTAGCAGAATCTGCATGCAGATACTGCTGCATAAATTGTTTTCGAAAACGTTCGAAATCGGCTTATTACTATGTGGGCGCATGTGAGCTGACTCGAACTGTGCCAAAATTAACCCTGTAGGACGAAAACTTGCCGACTTTTTGCCAATTTTAGATCCTAGCCAAATGTGCCTGCAGATTGCCAACTTTTAATCCGACAACGTTATTTTTCAGACGGCTCGAGTCAGTACACATGCGCCAACCTTAAACTAAGTCTAAATTGCACTTTTTCGAAAAAAGTTTTTTTAGCAGAATCTGCATGCAGATACTGCTGCATAAATTTCTTTCGAAAACGTTCAAAATCGGCTAATTACTATGTACGCGCATGTGAGCTGACTCGAACTGTGCCAAAATTAACCCTGTAGGACAAAGATTTGCCGACTTTTTGCCAATTCTAGATCCTAGCCAAATGTGCCTGCAGATTGCCAACTTTTAATCCGACAACGTTATTTTTTAGACGGCTCGAGTCAGTACACATGCGCCAACCTTAAACTAAGTCTGAATTGCACTTTTTCGAAAGAAGATTTTTCAGCAGAATCTGCATGCAGATACTGCTGCATAAATTTTTTTCAAAAACGTTCAAAATCGGCTTATTACTATGTGGGCGCATGTGAGATGACTCGAACTGTTCCAAAATTAACCCTGTAGGACGGAAACTTCCCGACTTTTTGCCAATTTTAGATCCTAGCCAAATGTGCCTGCAGATTGCCAACTACTAATCCGACAACGTTATTTTTTAGACGGCTCGAGTCAGTACACATGCGCCAACCTTAAACTAAGTCTAAATTGCACTTTTTCGAAAAAAGATTTTTTAGCAGAATCTGCATGCAGATACTGCTGCATAAATTGTTTTCGAAAACGTTCAAAATCGGCTTATTACTATGTGGGCGCATGTGAGATGACTCGAACTGTGCCAAAATTAACCCTGTAGGACGAAAACTTCCCGACTTTTTGCCAATTTTAGATCCTAGCTAAATGTGCCTGCAGATTGCCAACTACTAATCCGACAACGTTATTTTTTAGACGGCTCGAGTCAGTACACATGCGCCAACCTTAAACTAAGTCTAAATTGCACTTTTTCGAAAAAAGATTTTTTAGCAGAATCTGCATGCAGATACTGCTGCATAAATTGTTTTCGAAAACGTTCGAAATCGGCTTATTACTATGTGGGCGCATGTGAGCTGACTCGAACTGTGCCAAAATTAACCCTGTAGGACGAAAACTTGCCGACTTTTTGCCAATTTTAGATCCTAGCCAAATGTGCCAGCAGATTGCCAACTACTAATCCGACAACGTTATTTTTTAGACGGCTCGAGTCAGTACACATGCGCCAACCTTAAACTAAGTCTAAATTGCACTTTTTCGAAAAAAGATTTTTTAGCAGAATCTGCATGCAGATACTGCTGCATAAATTGTTTTCGAAAACGTTCGAAATCGGCTTATTACTATGTGGGCGCATGTGAGCTGACTCGAACTGTGCCAAAATTAACCCTGTAGGACGAAAACTTGCCGACTTTTTGCCAATTTTAGATCCTAGCCAAATGTGCCTGCAGATTGCCAACTTTTAATCCGACAACGTTATTTTTCAGACGGCTCGAGTCAGTACACATGCGCCAACCTTAAACTAAGTCTAAATTGCACTTTTTCGAAAAAAGTTTTTTTAGCAGAATCTGCATGCAGATACTGCTGCATAAATTTCTTTCGAAAACGTTCAAAATCGGCTAATTACTATGTACGCGCATGTGAGCTGACTCGAACTGTGCCAAAATTAACCCTGTAGGACAAAGATTTGCCGACTTTTTGCCAATTCTAGATCCTAGCCAAATGTGCCTGCAGATTGCCAACTTTTAATCCGACAACGTTATTTTTTAGACGGCTCGAGTCAGTACACATGCGCCAACCTTAAACTAAGTCTGAATTGCACTTTTTCGAAAGAAGATTTTTCAGCAGAATCTGCATGCAGATACTGCTGCATAAATTTTTTTCAAAAACGTTCAAAATCGGCTTATTACTATGTGAACGCATGTGAGCTGACTCGAACTGTGCCAAAATTTACCCTGTAGGACGAAAACTTGCCGACTTTTTGCCAATTTTAGATTCTAGCCAAATGTGCCAGCAGATTGCCAACTACTAATCCGACAACGTTATTTTTTAGACGGCTCGAGTCAGTACACATGCGCCAACCTTAAACTAAGTCTAAATTGCACTTTTTCGAAAGAAGATTTTTCAGCAGAATCTGCATGCAGATACTGCTGCATAAATTTTTTTCAAAAACGTTCAAAATCGGCTTATTACTATGTGGGCGCATGTGAGATGACTCGAACTGTGCCAAAATTAACCCTGTAGGACGGAAACTTCCCGACTTTTTGCCAATTTTAGATCCTAGCCAAATGTGCCTGCAGATTGCCAACTACTAATCCGACAACGTTATTTTTTAGACGGCTCGAGTCAGTACACATGCGCCAACCTTAAACTAAGTCTAAATTGCACTTTTTCGAAAAAAGATTTTTTAGCAGAATCTGCATGCAGATACTGCTGCATAAATTGTTTTCGAAAACGTTCGAAATCGGCTTATTACTATGTGGGCGCATGTGAGCTGACTCAAACTGTGCCAAAATTAACCCTGTAGGACGAAAACTTGCCGACTTTTTGCCAATTTTAGATCCTAGCCAAATGTGCCAGCAGATTGCCAACTACTAATCCGACAACGTTATTTTTTAGACGGCTCGAGTCAGTACACATGCGCCAACCTTAAACTAAGTCTAAATTGCACTTTTTCGAAAAAAGATTTTTTAGCAGAATCTGCATGCAGATACTGCTGCATAAATTGTTTTCGAAAACGTTCGAAATCGGCTTATTACTATGTGGGCGCATGTGAGCTGACTCGAACTGTGCCAAAATTAACCCTGTAGGACGAAAACTTGCCGACTTTTTGCCAATTTTAGATCCTAGCCAAATGTGCCTGCAGATTGCCAACTTTTAATCCGACAACGTTATTTTTCAGACGGCTCGAGTCAGTACACATGCGCCAACCTTAAACTAAGTCTAAATTGCACTTTTTCGAAAAAAGTTTTTTTAGCAGAATCTGCATGCAGATACTGCTGCATAAATTTCTTTCGAAAACGTTCAAAATCGGCTAATTACTATGTACGCGCATGTGAGCTGACTCGAACTGTGCCAAAATTAACCCTGTAGGACAAAGATTTGCCGACTTTTTGCCAATTCTAGATCCTAGCCAAATGTGCCTGCAGATTGCCAACTTTTAATCCGACAACGTTATTTTTTAGACGGCTCGAGTCAGTACACATGCGCCAACCTTAAACTAAGTCTGAATTGCACTTTTTCGAAAAAAGATTTTTTAGCAGAATCTGCATGCAGATACTGCTGCATAAATTGTTTTCGAAAACGTTCAAAATCGGCTTATTACTATGTGGGCGCATGTGAGATGACTCGAACTGTGCCAAAATTAACCCTGTAGGACGAAAACTTCCCGACTTTTTGCCAATTTTAGATCCTAGCTAAATGTGCCTGCAGATTGCCAACTACTAATCCGACAACGTTATTTTTTAGACGGCTCGAGTCAGTACACATGCGCCAACCTTAAACTAAGTCTAAATTGCACTTTTTCGAAAAAAGATTTTTTAGCAGAATCTGCATGCAGATACTGCTGCATAAATTGTTTTCGAAAACGTTCGAAATCGGCTTATTACTATGTGGGCGCATGTGAGCTGACTCGAACTGTGCCAAAATTAACCCTGTAGGACGAAAACTTGCCGACTTTTTGCCAATTTTAGATCCTAGCCAAATGTGCCAGCAGATTGCCAACTACTAATCCAACAACGTTATTTTTTAGACGGCTCGAGTCAGTACACATGCGCCAACCTTAAACTAAGTCTAAATTGCACTTTTTCGAAAAAAGATTTTTTAGCAGAATCTGCATGCAGATACTGCTGCATAAATTGTTTTCGAAAACGTTCGAAATCGGCTTATTACTATGTGGGCGCATGTGAGCTGACTCGAACTGTGCCAAAATTAACCCTGTAGGACGAAAACTTGCCGACTTTTTGCCAATTTTAGATCCTAGCCAAATGTGCCTGCAGATTGCCAACTTTTAATCCGACAACGTTATTTTTCAGACGGCTCGAGTCAGTACACATGCGCCAACCTTAAACTAAGTCTAAATTGCACTTTTTCGAAAAAAGTTTTTTTAGCAGAATCTGCATGCAGATACTGCTGCATAAATTTCTTTCGAAAACGTTCAAAATCGGCTAATTACTATGTACGCGCATGTGAGCTGACTCGAACTGTGCCAAAATTAACCCTGTAGGACAAAGATTTGCCGACTTTTTGCCAATTCTAGATCCTAGCCAAATGTGCCTGCAGATTGCCAACTTTTAATCCGACAACGTTATTTTTTAGACGGCTCGAGTCAGTACACATGCGCCAACCTTAAACTAAGTCTGAATTGCACTTTTTCGAAAGAAGATTTTTCAGCAGAATCTGCATGCAGATACTGCTGCATAATTTTTTTTCAAAAACGTTCAAAATCGGCTTATTACTATGTGAACGCATGTGAGCTGACTCGAACTGTGCCAAAATTTACCCTGTAGGACGAAAACTTGCCGACTTTTTGCCAATTTTAGATTCTAGCCAAATGTGCCAGCAGATTGCCAACTACTAATCCGACAACGTTATTTTTTAGACGGCTCGAGTCAGTACACATGCGCCAACCTTAAACTAAGTCTAAATTGCACTTTTTCGAAAGAAGATTTTTCAGCAGAATCTGCATGCAGATACTGCTGCATAAATTTTTTTCAAAAACGTTCAAAATCGGCTTATTACTATGTGGGCGCATGTGAGATGACTCGAACTGTGCCAAAATTAACCCTGTAGGACGGAAACTTCCCGACTTTTTGCCAATTTTAGATCCTAGCCAAATGTGCCTGCAGATTGCCAACTACTAATCCGACAACGTTATTTTTTAGACGGCTCGAGTCAGTACACATGCGCTAACCTTAAACTAAGTCTAAATTGCACTTTTTCAAAAAAAGATTTTTCAGCAGAATCTGCATGCAGATACTGCTGCATAAATTGTTTTCAAAAACGTTCAAAATCGGCTTATTACTATGTGGGCGCATGTGAGCTGACTCGAACTGTGCCAAAATTAACCCTGTAGGACGAAAACTTGCCGACTTTTTGCCAATTTTAGATCCTAGCCAAATGTGCCAGCAGATTGCCAACTACTAATCCGACAACGTTATTTTTTAGACGGCTCGAGTCAGTACACATGCGCCAACTTTAAACTAAGTCTAAATTGCACTTTTTCGAAAGAAGATTTTTCAGCAGAATCTGCATGCAGATACTGCTGCATAAATTTTTTTCAAAAACGTTCAAAATCGGCTTATTACTATGTGGGCGCATGTGAGATGACTCGAACTGTGCCAAAATTAACCCTGTAGGACAAAGATTTGCCGACTTTTTGCCAATTCTAGATCCTAGCCAAATGTGCCTGCAGATTGCCAACTATTATTCTGCCAACGTTAGTTTTCAGACGGCTAGAGTCAGTACACATGCGCCAACCTTAAACTAAGTCTAAATTGCACTTTTTCGAAAAAAGATTTTTTAGCAGAATCTGCATGCAGATACTGCTGCATAAATTGTTTTCGAAAACGTTCGAAATCGGCTTATTACTATGTGGGCGCATGTGAGCTGACTCGAACTGTGCCAAAATTAACCCTGTAGGACGAAAACTTCCCGACTTTTTGCCAATTTTAGATCCTAGCTAAATGTGCCTGCAGATTGCCAACTTTTAATCCGACAACGTTATTTTTCAGACGGCTCGAGTCAGTACACATGCGCCAACCTTAAACTAAGTCTAAATTGCACTTTTTCGAAAAAAGTTTTTTTAGCAGAATCTGCATGCAGATACTGCTGCATAAATTTCTTTCGAAAACGTTCAAAATCGGCTAATTACTATGTACGCGCATGTGAGCTGACTCGAACTGTGCCAAAATTAACCCTGTAGGACAAAGATTTGCCGACTTTTTGCCAATTCTAGATCCTAGCCAAATGTGCCTGCAGATTGCCAACTTTTAATCCGACAACGTTATTTTTTAGACGGCTCGAGTCAGTACACATGCGCCAACCTTAAACTAAGTCTGAATTGCACTTTTTCGAAAGAAGATTTTTCAGCAGAATCTGCATGCAGATACTGCTGCATAAATTTTTTTCAAAAACGTTCAAAATCGGCTTATTACTATGTGAACGCATGTGAGCTGACTCGAACTGTGCCAAAATTTACCCTGTAGGACGAAAACTTGCCGACTTTTTGCCAATTTTAGATTCTAGCCAAATGTGCCAGCAGATTGCCAACTACTAATCCGACAACGTTATTTTTTAGACGGCTCGAGTCAGTACACATGCGCCAACCTTAAACTAAGTCTAAATTGCACTTTTTCGAAAGAAGATTTTTCAGCAGAATCTGCATGCAGATACTGCTGCATAAATTTTTTTCAAAAACGTTCAAAATCGGCTTATTACTATGTGGGCGCATGTGAGATGACTCGAACTGTGCCAAAATTAACCCTGTAGGACGGAAACTTCCCGACTTTTTGCCAATTTTAGATCCTAGCCAAATGTGCCTGCAGATTGCCAACTACTAATCCGACAACGTTATTTTTTAGACGGCTCGAGTCAGTACACATGCGCTAACCTTAAACTAAGTCTAAATTGCACTTTTTCAAAAAAAGATTTTTCAGCAGAATCTGCATGCAGATACTGCTGCATAAATTGTTTTCAAAAACGTTCAAAATCGGCTTATTACTATGTGGGCGCATGTGAGCTGACTCGAACTGTGCCAAAATTAACCCTGTAGGACGAAAACTTGCCGACTTTTTGCCAATTTTAGATCCTAGCCAAATGTGCCAGCAGATTGCCAACTACTAATCCGACAACGTTATTTTTTAGACGGCTCGAGTCAGTACACATGCGCCAACTTTAAACTAAGTCTAAATTGCACTTTTTCGAAAGAAGATTTTTCAGCAGAATCTGCATGCAGATACTGCTGCATAAATTTTTTTCAAAAACGTTCAAAATCGGCTTATTACTATGTGGGCGCATGTGAGATGACTCGAACTGTGCCAAAATTAACCCTGTAGGACAAAGATTTGCCGACTTTTTGCCAATTCTAGATCCTAGCCAAATGTGCCTGCAGATTGCCAACTATTATTCTGCCAACGTTAGTTTTCAGACGGCTAGAGTCAGTACACATGCGCCAACCTTAAACTAAGTCTAAATTGCACTTTTTCGAAAAAAGATTTTTTAGCAGAATCTGCATGCAGATACTGCTGCATAAATTGTTTTCGAAAACGTTCGAAATCGGCTTATTACTATGTGGGCGCATGTGAGCTGACTCGAACTGTGCCAAAATTAACCCTGTAGGACGAAAACTTCCCGACTTTTTGCCAATTTTAGATCCTAGCTAAATGTGCCTGCAGATTGCCAACTTTTAATCCGACAACGTTATTTTTCAGACGGCTCGAGTCAGTACACATGCGCCAACCTTAAACTAAGTCTAAATTGCACTTTTTCGAAAAAAGTTTTTTTAGCAGAATCTGCATGCAGATACTGCTGCATAAATTTCTTTCGAAAACGTTCAAAATCGGCTAATTACTATGTACGCGCATGTGAGCTGACTCGAACTGTGCCAAAATTAACCCTGTAGGACAAAGATTTGCCGACTTTTTGCCAATTCTAGATCCTAGCCAAATGTGCCTGCAGATTGCCAACTTTTAATCCGACAACGTTATTTTTTAGACGGCTCGAGTCAGTACACATGCGCCAACCTTAAACTAAGTCTGAATTGCACTTTTTCGAAAGAAGATTTTTCAGCAGAATCTGCATGCAGATACTGCTGCATAAATTTTTTTCAAAAACGTTCAAAATCGGCTTATTACTATGTGAACGCATGTGAGCTGACTCGAACTGTGCCAGAATTTACCCTGTAGGACGAAAACTTGCCGACTTTTTGCCAATTTTAGATTCTAGCCAAATGTGCCAGCAGATTGCCAACTACTAATCCGACAACGTTATTTTTTAGACGGCTCGAGTCAGTACACATGCGCCAACCTTAAACTAAGTCTAAATTGCACTTTTTCGAAAGAAGATTTTTCAGCAGAATCTGCATGCAGATACTGCTGCATAAATTTTTTTCAAAAACGTTCAAAATCGGCTTATTACTATGTGGGCGCATGTGAGATGACTCGAACTGTGCCAAAATTAACCCTGTAGGACGGAAACTTCCCGACTTTTTGCCAATTTTAGATCCTAGCCAAATGTGCCTGCAGATTGCCAACTACTAATCCTACAACGTTATTTTTTAGACGGCTCGAGTCAGTACACATGCTTTAACCTTAAACTAAGTCTAAATTGCACTTTTTCAAAAAAAGATTTTTCAGCAGAATCTGCATGCAGATACTGCTGCATAAATTGTTTTCAAAAACGTTCAAAATCGGCTTATTACTATGTGGGCGCATGTGAGCTGACTCGAACTGTGCCAAAATTAACCCTGTAGGACGAAAACTTGCCGACTTTTTGCCAATTTTAGATCCTAGCCAAATGTGCCAGCAGATTGCCAACTACTAATCCGACAACGTTATTTTTTAGACGGCTCGAGTCAGTACACATGCGTTAACCTTAAACTAAGTCTGAATTGCACTTTTTTGAAAGAAGATTTTTCAGCAGAATCTGCATGCAGATACTGCTGCATAAATTTTTTTCAAAAACGTTCAAAATCGGCTTTTTACTATGAAGGCGCATGTAAGCTGACTCGAACTGTGCCAAAATTAACCCTGTAGGACAAAGATTTGCCGACTTTGTGCCAATTCTAGATCCTAGCCAAATGTGCCTGCAGATTGCCAACTATTATTCTGCCAACGTTAGTTTTCAGACGGCTAGAGTCAGTACACATGCGCCAACCTTAAACTAAGTCTGAATTGCACTTTTTTGAAAGAAGATTTTTCAGCAGAATCTGCATGCAGATACTGCTGCATAAATTTTTTTCAAAAACGTTCAAAATCGGCTTTTTACTATGTAGGCGCATGTGAGCTGACTCGAACTGTGCCAAAATTAACCCTGTAGGACAAAGATTTGCCGACTTTTTGCCAATTCTAGATCCTAGCCAAATGTGCCTGCAGATTGCCAACTATTATTCTGCCAATGTTAGTTTTCAGACGGCTAGAGTCAGTACACATGCGCCAACCTTAAACCAAGTCTAAATTGCACTTTTTCGAAAAAAGTTTTTTCAGCAGAATCTGCATGCAGATACTGCTGCATAAATTTTTTTCGAAAACGTTCAAAATTGGCTTATTACTATGTGGGCGCATGTGAGATGACTCGAACTGTGCCAAAATTAACCCTGTAGGACGGAAACTTCCCGACTTTTTGCCAATTTTAGATCCTAGCCAAATGTGCCTGCAGATTGCCAACTACTAATCCGACAACGTTATTTTTTAGACGGCTCGAGTCAGTACACATGCGCCAACCTTAAACTAAGTCTAAATTGCACTTTTTCGAAAAAAGATTTCTTAGCAGAATCTGCATGCAGATACTGCTGCATAAATTGTTTTCGAAAACGTTCGAAATCGGCTTATTACTATGTGGGCGCATGTGAGCTGACTCGAACTGTGCCAAAATTAACCCTGTAGGACGAAAACTTGCCGACTTTTTGCCAATTTTAGATCCTAGCCAAATGTGCCTGCAGATTGCCAACTTTTAATCCGACAACGTTATTTTTCAGACGGCTCGAGTCAGTACACATGCGCCAACCTTAAACTAAGTCTAAATTGCACTTTTTCGAAAAAAGTTTTTTTAGCAGAATCTGCATGCAGATACTGCTGCATAAATTTCTTTCGAAAACGTTCAAAATCGGCTAATTACTATGTACTCGCATGTGAGCTGACTCGAACTGTGCCAAAATTAACCCTGTAGGACAAAGATTTGCCGACTTTTTGCCAATTCTAGATCCTAGCCAAATGTGCCTGCAGATTGCCAACTTTTAATCCGACAACGTTATTTTTTAGACGGCTCGAGTCAGTACACATGCGCCAACCTTAAACTAAGTCTGAATTGCACTTTTTCGAAAGAAGATTTTTCAGCAGAATCTGCATGCAGATACTGCTGCATAAATTTTTTTCAGAAACGTTCAAAATCGGCTTATTACTATGTGAACGCATGTGAGCTGACTCGAACTGTGCCAAAATTAACCCTGTAGGACAAAGATTTGCCGACTTTTTGCCAATTCTAGATCCTAGCCAAATGTGCCTGCAGATTGCCAACTATTATTCTGCCAACGTTAGTTTTCAGACGGCTAGAGTCAGTACACATGCGCCAACCTTAAACCAAGTCTAAATTGCACTTTTTCGAAAAAAGTTTTTTCAGCAGAATCTGCATGCAGATACTGCTGCATAAATTTTTTTCGAAAACGTTCAAAATTGGCTTATTACTATGTGGGCGCATGTGAGATGACTCGAACTGTGCCAAAATTAACCCTGTAGGAAGGAAACTTCCCGACTTTTTGCCAATTTTAGATCCTAGCCAAATGTGCCTGCAGATTGCCAACTACTAATCCGACAACGTTATTTTTTAGACGGCTCGAGTCAGTACACATGCGCCAACCTTAAACTAAGTCTAAATTGCACTTTTTCGAAAAAAGATTTCTTAGCAGAATCTGCATGCAGATACTGCTGCATAAATTGTTTTCGAAAACGTTCGAAATCGGCTTATTACTATGTGGGCGCATGTGAGCTGACTCGAACTGTGCCAAAATTAACCCTGTAGGACGAAAACTTGCCGACTTTTTGCCAATTTTAGATCCTAGCCAAATGTGCCTGCAGATTGCCAACTTTTAATCCGACAACGTTATTTTTCAGACGGCTCGAGTCAGTACACATGCGCCAACCTTAAACTAAGTCTAAATTGCACTTTTTCGAAAAAAGTTTTTTTAGCAGAATCTGCATGCAGATACTGCTGCATAAATTTCTTTCGAAAACGTTCAAAATCGGCTAATTACTATGTACTCGCATGTGAGCTGACTCGAACTGTGCCAAAATTAACCCTGTAGGACAAAGATTTGCCGACTTTTTGCCAATTCTAGATCCTAGCCAAATGTGCCTGCAGATTGCCAACTTTTAATCCGACAACGTTATTTTTTAGACGGCTCGAGTCAGTACACATGCGCCAACCTTAAACTATATCTGAATTGCACTTTTTTGAAAGAAGATTTTTCAGCAGAATCTGCATGCAGATACTGCTGCATAAATTTTTTTCAAAAACGTTCAAAATCGGCTTTTTACTATGTAGGCGCATGTGAGCTGACTCGAACTGTGCCAAAATTAACCCTGTAGGACAAAGATTTGCCGACTTTTTGCCAATTCTAGATCCTAGCCAAATGTGCCTGCAGATTGCCAACTATTATTCTGCCAATGTTAGTTTTCAGACGGCTAGAGTCAGTACACATGCGCCAACCTTAAACCAAGTCTAAATTGCACTTTTTCGAAAAAAGTTTTTTCAGCAGAATCTGCATGCAGATACTGCTGCATAAATTTTTTTCGAAAACGTTCAAAATTGGCTTATTACTATGTGGGCGCATGTGAGATGACTCGAACTGTGCCAAAATTAACCCTGTAGGACGGAAACTTCCCGACTTTTTGCCAATTTTAGATCCTAGCCAAATGTGCCTGCAGATTGCCAACTACTAATCCGACAACGTTATTTTTTAGACGGCTCGAGTCAGTACACATGCGCCAACCTTAAACTAAGTCTAAATTGCACTTTTTCGAAAAAAGATTTCTTAGCAGAATCTGCATGCAGATACTGCTGCATAAATTGTTTTCGAAAACGTTCGAAATCGGCTTATTACTATGTGGGCGCATGTGAGCTGACTCGAACTGTGCCAAAATTAACCCTGTAGGACGAAAACTTGCCGACTTTTTGCCAATTTTAGATCCTAGCCAAATGTGCCTGCAGATTGCCAACTTTTAATCCGACAACGTTATTTTTCAGACGGCTCGAGTCAGTACACATGCGCCAACCTTAAACTAAGTCTAAATTGCACTTTTTCGAAAAAAGTTTTTTTAGCAGAATCTGCATGCAGATACTGCTGCATAAATTTCTTTCGAAAACGTTCAAAATCGGCTAATTACTATGTACTCGCATGTGAGCTGACTCGAACTGTGCCAAAATTAACCCTGTAGGACAAAGATTTGCCGACTTTTTGCCAATTCTAGATCCTAGCCAAATGTGCCTGCAGATTGCCAACTTTTAATCCGACAACGTTATTTTTTAGACGGCTCGAGTCAGTACACATGCGCCAACCTTAAACTAAGTCTGAATTGCACTTTTTCGAAAGAAGATTTTTCAGCAGAATCTGCATGCAGATACTGCTGCATAAATTTTTTTCAGAAACGTTCAAAATCGGCTTATTACTATGTGAACGCATGTGAGCTGACTCGAACTGTGCCAAAATTAACCCTGTAGGACAAAGATTTGCCGACTTTTTGCCAATTCTAGATCCTAGCCAAATGTGCCTGCAGATTGCCAACTATTATTCTGCCAACGTTAGTTTTCAGACGGCTAGAGTCAGTACACATGCGCCAACCTTAAACCAAGTCTAAATTGCACTTTTTCGAAAAAAGTTTTTTCAGCAGAATCTGCATGCAGATACTGCTGCATAAATTTTTTTCGAAAACGTTCAAAATTGGCTTATTACTATGTGGGCGCATGTGAGATGACTCGAACTGTGCCAAAATTAACCCTGTAGGAAGGAAACTTCCCGACTTTTTGCCAATTTTAGATCCTAGCCAAATGTGCCTGCAGATTGCCAACTACTAATCCGACAACGTTATTTTTTAGACGGCTCGAGTCAGTACACATGCGCCAACCTTAAACTAAGTCTAAATTGCACTTTTTCGAAAAAAGATTTCTTAGCAGAATCTGCATGCAGATACTGCTGCATAAATTGTTTTCGAAAACGTTCGAAATCGGCTTATTACTATGTGGGCGCATGTGAGCTGACTCGAACTGTGCCAAAATTAACCCTGTAGGACGAAAACTTGCCGACTTTTTGCCAATTTTAGATCCTAGCCAAATGTGCCTGCAGATTGCCAACTTTTAATCCGACAACGTTATTTTTCAGACGGCTCGAGTCAGTACACATGCGCCAACCTTAAACTAAGTCTAAATTGCACTTTTTCGAAAAAAGTTTTTTTAGCAGAATCTGCATGCAGATACTGCTGCATAAATTTCTTTCGAAAACGTTCAAAATCGGCTAATTACTATGTACTCGCATGTGAGCTGACTCGAACTGTGCCAAAATTAACCCTGTAGGACAAAGATTTGCCGACTTTTTGCCAATTCTAGATCCTAGCCAAATGTGCCTGCAGATTGCCAACTTTTAATCCGACAACGTTATTTTTTAGACGGCTCGAGTCAGTACACATGCGCCAACCTTAAACTATATCTGAATTGCACTTTTTCGAAAGAAGATTTTTCAGCAGAATCTGCATGTTGATACTGCTGCATAAATTTTTTTCAAAAACGTTCAAAATCGGCTTATTACTATGTGGGCGCATGTGAGATGACTCGAACTGTGCCAAAATTAACCCTGTAGGACGGAAACTTCCCGACTTTTTGCCAATTTTAGATCCTAGCCAAATGTGCCTGCAGATTGCCAACTACTAATCCGACAACGTTATTTTTTAGACGGCTCGAGTCAGTACACATGCGCCAACCTTAAACTAAGTCTAAATTGCACTTTTTCGAAAAAAGATTTTTCAGCAGAATCTGCATGCAGATACTGCTGCATAAATTGTTTTCAAAAACGTTCAAATTTGGCTTATTACTATGTGGGCGCATGTGAGCTGACTTGAACTGTGCCAAAATCAACCCTGTAGGACGAGAACTTGCCGACTTTTTGCCAATTTTAGATCCTAGCCAAATGTGCCAGCAGATTGCCAACTACTAATCCGACAACGTTATTTTTTAGACGGCTCGAGTCAGTACACATGCGCCAACCTTAAACTAAGTCTGAATTGCACTTTTTTGAAAGAAGATTTTTCAGCAGAATCTGCATGCAGATACTGCTGCATAAATTTTTTTCAAAAACGTTCAAAATCGGCTTTTTACTATGTAGGCGCATGTGAGCTGACTCGAACTGTGCCAAAATTAACCCTGTAGGACAAAGATTTGCCGACTTTTTGCCAATTCTAGATCCTAGCCAAATGTGCCTGCAGATTGCCAACTATTATTCTGCCAACGTTAGTTTTCAGACGGCTAGAGTCAGTACACATGCGCCAACCTTAAACTAAGTCTGATTTGCACTTTTTTGAAAGAAGATTTTTCAGCAGAATCTGCATGCAGATACTGCTGCATAAATTTTTTTCAAAAACGTTCAAAATCGGCTAATTACTATGTACGCGCATGTGAGCTGACTCGAACTGTGCCAAAATCAACCCTGTAGGACGAGAACTTGCCGACTTTTTGCCAATTTTAGATCCTAGCCAAATGTGCCAGCAGATTGCCAACTACTAATCCGACAACGTTATTTTTTAGGCGGCTCGAGTCGGTACACATGCGCCAACCTTAAACTAAGTCTGAATTGCACTTTTTTGAAAGAAGATTTTTCAGCAGAATCTGCATGCAGATACTGCTGCATAAATTTTTTTCAAAAACGTTCAAAATCGGCTTTTTACTATGTAGGCGCATGTGAGCTGTCTCGAACTGTGCCAAAATTAACCCTGTAGGACAAAGATTTGCCGACTTTTTGCCAATTCTAGATCCTAGCCAAATGTGCCTGCAGATTGCCAACTTTTAATCCGACAACGTTATTTTTTAGACGGCTCGAGTCAGTACACATGCGCCAACCTTAAACTAAGTCTGAATTGCACTTTTTCGAAAGAAGATTTTTCAGCAGAATCTGCATGCAGATACTGCTGCATAAATTTTTTTCAAAAACGTTCAAAATCGGCTTATTACTATGTGAACGCATGTGAGCTGACTCGAACTGTGCCAAAATTAACCCTGTAGGACAAAGATTTGCCGACTTTTTGCCAATTCTAGATCCTAGCCAAATGTGCCTGCAGATTGCCAACTATTATTCTGCCAACGTTAGTTTTCAGACGGCTAGAGTCAGTACACATGCGCCAACCTTAAACCAAGTCTAAATTGCACTTTTTCGAAAAAAGTTTTTTCAGCAGAATCTGCATGCAGATACTGCTGCATACATTTTTTTCGAAAACGTTCAAAATTGGCTTATTACTATGTGGGCGCATGTGAGATGACTCGAACTGTGCCAAAATTAACCCTGTAGGACGGAAACTTCCCGACTTTTTGCCAATTTTAGATCCTAGCCAAATGTGCCTGCAGATTGCCAACTACTAATCCGACAACGTTATTTTTTAGACGGCTCGAGTCAGTACACATGCGCCAACCTTAAACTAAGTCTAAATTGCACTTTTTCGAAAAAAGATTTCTTAGCAGAATCTGCATGCAGATACTGCTGCATAAATTGTTTTCGAAAACGTTCGAAATCGGCTTATTACTATGTGGGCGCATGTGAGCTGACTCGAACTGTGCCAAAATTAACCCTGTAGGACGAAAACTTGCCGACTTTTTGCCAATTTTAGATCCTAGCCAAATGTGCCTGCAGATTGCCAACTTTTAATCCAACAACGTTATTTTTCAGACGGCTCGAGTCAGTACACATGCGCCAACCTTAAACTAAGTCTAAATTGCACTTTTTCGAAAAAAGTTTTTTTAGCAGAATCTGCATGCAGATACTGCTGCATAAATTTCTTTCGAAAACGTTCAAAATCGGCTAATTACTATGTACGCGCATGTGAGCTGACTCGAACTGTGCCAAAATTAACCCTGTAGGACAAAGATTTGCCGACTTTTTGCCAATTCTAGATCCTAGCCAAATGTGCCTGCAGATTGCCAACTTTTAATCCGACAACGTTATTTTTTAGACGGCTCGAGTCAGTACACATGCGCCAACCTTAAACTAAGTCTGAATTGCACTTTTTCGAAAGAAGATTTTTCAGCAGAATCTGCATGCAGATACTGCTGCATAAATTTTTTTCAAAAACGTTCAAAATCGGCTTATTACTATGTGGGCGCATGTGAGATGACTCGAACTGTGCCAAAATTAACCCTGTAGGACGGAAACTTCCCGACTTTTTGCCAATTTTAGATCCTAGCCAAATGTGCCTGCAGATTGCCAACTACTAATCCGACAACGTTATTTTTTAGACGGCTCGAGTCAGTACACATGCGCCAACCTTAAACTAAGTCTAAATTGCACTTTTTCGAAAAAAGATTTTTCAGCAGAATCTGCATGCAGATACTGCTGCATAAATTGTTTTCAAAAACGTTCAAATTTGGCTTATTACTATGTGGGCGCATGTGAGCTGACTTGAACTGTGCCAAAATCAACCCTGTAGGACGAGAACTTGCCGACTTTTTGCCAATTTTAGATCCTAGCCAAATGTGCCAGCAGATTGCCAACTACTAATCCGACAACGTTATTTTTTAGACGGCTCGAGTCAGTACACATGCGCCAACCTTAAACTAAGTCTGAATTGCACTTTTTTGAAAGAAGATTTTTCAGCAGAATCTGCATGCAGATACTGCTGCATAAATTTTTTTCAAAAACGTTCAAAATCGGCTAATTACTATGTACGCGCATGTGAGCTGACTCGAACTGTGCCAAAATCAACCCTGTAGGACGAGAACTTGCCGACTTTTTGCCAATTTTAGATCCTAGCCAAATGTGCCAGCAGATTGCCAACTACTAATCCGACAACGTTATTTTTTAGACGGCTCGAGTCAGTACACATGCGCCAACCTTAAACTAAGTCTGAATTGCACTTTTTTGAAAGAAGATTTTTCAGCAGAATCTGCATGCAGATACTGCTGCATAAATTTTTTTCAAAAACGTTCAAAATCGGCTTTTTACTATGTAGGCGCATGTGAGCTGTCTCGAACTGTGCCAAAATTAACCCTGTAGGACAAAGATTTGCCGACTTTTTGCCAATTCTAGATCCTAGCCAAATGTGCCTGCAGATTGCCAACTTTTAATCCGACAACGTTATTTTTTAGACGGCTCGAGTCAGTACACATGCGCCAACCTTAAACTAAGTCTGAATTGCACTTTTTCGAAAGAAGATTTTTCAGCAGAATCTGCATGCAGATACTGCTGCATAAATTTTTTTCAAAAACGTTCAAAATCGGCTTATTACTATGTGAACGCATGTGAGCTGACTCGAACTGTGCCAAAATTAACCCTGTAGGACAAAGATTTGCCGACTTTTTGCCAATTCTAGATCCTAGCCAAATGTGCCTGCAGATTGCCAACTATTATTCTGCCAACGTTAGTTTTCAGACGGCTAGAGTCAGTACACATGCGCCAACCTTAAACCAAGTCTAAATTGCACTTTTTCGAAAAAAGTTTTTTCAGCAGAATCTGCATGCAGATACTGCTGCATACATTTTTTTCGAAAACGTTCAAAATTGGCTTATTACTATGTGGGCGCATGTGAGATGACTCGAACTGTGCCAAAATTAACCCTGTAGGACGGAAACTTCCCGACTTTTTGCCAATTTTAGATCCTAGCCAAATGTGCCTGCAGATTGCCAACTACTAATCCGACAACGTTATTTTTTAGACGGCTCGAGTCAGTACACATGCGCCAACCTTAAACTAAGTCTAAATTGCACTTTTTCGAAAAAAGATTTCTCAGCAGAATCTGCATGCAGATACTGCTGCATAAATTGTTTTCGAAAACGTTCGAAATCGGCTTATTACTATGTGGGCGCATGTGAGCTGACTCGAACTGTGCCAAAATTAACCCTGTAGGACGAAAACTTGCCGACTTTTTGCCAATTTTAGATCCTAGCCAAATGTGCCTGCAGATTGCCAACTTTTAATCCAACAACGTTATTTTTCAGACGGCTCGAGTCAGTACACATGCGCCAACCTTAAACTAAGTCTAAATTGCACTTTTTCGAAAAAAGTTTTTTTAGCAGAATCTGCATGCAGATACTGCTGCATAAATTTCTTTCGAAAACGTTCAAAATCGGCTAATTACTATGTACGCGCATGTGAGCTGACTCGAACTGTGCCAAAATTAACCCTGTAGGACAAAGATTTGCCGACTTTTTGCCAATTCTAGATCCTAGCCAAATGTGCCTGCAGATTGCCAACTTTTAATCCGACAACGTTATTTTTTAGACGGCTCGAGTCAGTACACATGCGCCAACCTTAAACTAAGTCTGAATTGCACTTTTTCGAAAGAAGATTTTTCAGCAGAATCTGCATGCAGATACTGCTGCATAAATTTTTTTCAAAAACGTTCAAAATCGGCTTATTACTATGTGGGCGCATGTGAGATGACTCGAACTGTGCCAAAATTAACCCTGTAGGACGGAAACTTCCCGACTTTTTGCCAATTTTAGATCCTAGCCAAATGTGCCTGCAGATTGCCAACTACTAATCCGACAACGTTATTTTTTAGACGGCTCGAGTCAGTACACATGCGCCAACCTTAAACTAAGTCTAAATTGCACTTTTTTGAAAAAAGATTTTTCAGCAGAATCTGCATGCAGATACTGCTGCATAAATTGTTTTCAAAAACGTTCAAATTTGGCTTATTACTATGTGGGCGCATGTGAGCTGACTTGAACTGTGCCAAAATCAACCCTGTAGGACGAGAACTTGCCGACTTTTTGCCAATTTTAGATCCTAGCCAAATGTGCCAGCAGATTGCCAACTATTATTCTGCCAACGTTAGTTTTCAGACGGCTAGAGTCAGTACACATGCGCCAACCTTAAACTAAGTCTGATTTGCACTTTTTTGAAAGAAGATTTTTCAGCAGAATCTGCATGCAGATACTGCTGCATAAATTTTTTTCAAAAACGTTCAAAATCGGCTTTTTACTATGTAGGCGCATGTGAGCTGACTCGAACTGTGCCAAAATTAACCCTGTAGGACAAAGATTTGCCGACTTTTTGCCAATTCTAGATCCTAGCCAAATGTGCCTGCAGATTGCCAACTATTATTCTGCCAACGTTAGTTTTCAGACGGCTAGAGTCAGTACACATGCGCCAACCTTAAACCAAGTCTAAATTGCACTTTTTCGAAAAAAGTTTTTTTAGCAGAATCTGCATGCAGATACTGCTGCATAAATTTCTTTCGAAAACGTTCAAAATCGGCTAATTACTATGTACGCGCATGTGAGCTGACTCGAACTGTGCCAAAATTAACCCTGTAGGACAAAGATTTGCCGACTTTTTGCCAATTCTAGATCCTAGCCAAATGTGCCTGCAGATTGCCAACTTTTAATCCGACAACGTTATTTTTTAGACGGCTCGAGTCAGTACACATGCGCCAACCTTAAACTAAGTCTGAATTGCACTTTTTCGAAAGAAGATTTTTCAGCAGAATCTGCATGCAGATACTGCTGCATAAATTTTTTTCAAAAACGTTCAAAATCGGCTTATTACTATGTGGGCGCATGTGAGATGACTCGAACTGTGCCAAAATTAACCCTGTAGGACGGAAACTTCCCGACTTTTTGCCAATTTTAGATCCTAGCCAAATGTGCCTGCAGATTGCCAACTACTAATCCGACAACGTTATTTTTTAGACGGCTCGAGTCAGTACACATGCGCCAACCTTAAACTAAGTCTAAATTGCACTTTTTCGAAAAAAGATTTTTCAGCAGAATCTGCATGCAGATACTGCTGCATAAATTGTTTTCAAAAACGTTCAAATTTGGCTTATTACTATGTGGGCGCATGTGAGCTGACTTGAACTGTGCCAAAATCAACCCTGTAGGACGAGAACTTGCCGACTTTTTGCCAATTTTAGATCCTAGCCAAATGTGCCAGCAGATTGCCAACTACTAATCCGACAACGTTATTTTTTAGACGGCTCGAGTCAGTACACATGCGCCAACCTTAAACTAAGTCTAAATTGCACTTTTTCGAAAAAAGTTTTTTTAGCAGAATCTGCATGCAGATACTGCTGCATAAATTTCTTTCGAAAACGTTCAAAATCGGCTAATTACTATGTACGCGCATGTGAGCTGACTCGAACTGTGCCAAAATTAACCCTGTAGGACAAAGATTTGCCGACTTTTTGCCAATTCTAGATCCTAGCCAAATGTGCCTGCAGATTGCCAACTATTATTCTGCCAACGTTAGTTTTCAGACGGCTAGAGTCAGTACACATGCGCCAACCTTAAACCAAGTCTAAATTGCACTTTTTCGAAAAAAGTTTTTTTAGCAGAATCTGCATGCAGATACTGCTGCATAAATTTCTTTCGAAAACGTTCAAAATCGGCTAATTACTATGTACGCGCATGTGAGCTGACTCGAACTGTGCCAAAATTAACCCTGTAGGACAAAGATTTGCCGACTTTTTGCCAATTCTAGATCCTAGCCAAATGTGCCTGCAGATTGCCAACTTTTAATCCGACAACGTTATTTTTTAGACGGCTCGAGTCAGTACACATGCGCCAACCTTAAACTAAGTCTGAATTGCACTTTTTCGAAAGAAGATTTTTCAGCAGAATCTGCATGCAGATACTGCTGCATAAATTTTTTTCAAAAACGTTCAAAATCGGCTTATTACTATGTGGGCGCATGTGAGATGACTCGAACTGTGCAAAAATTAACCCTGTAGGACGGAAACTTCCCGACTTTTTGCCAATTTTAGATCCTAGCCAAATGTGCCTGCAGATTGCCAACTACTAATCCGACAACGTTATTTTTTAGACGGCTCGAGTCAGTACACATGCGCCAACCTTAAACTAAGTCTAAATTGCACTTTTTCGAAAAAAGATTTTTCAGCAGAATCTGCATGCAGATACTGCTGCATAAATTGTTTTCAAAAACGTTCAAATTTGGCTTATTACTATGTGGGCGCATGTGAGCTGACTTGAACTGTGCCAAAATCAACCCTGTAGGACGAGAACTTGCCGACTTTTTGCCAATTTTAGATCCTAGCCAAATGTGCCAGCAGATTGCCAACTACTAATCCGACAACGTTATTTTTTAGACGGCTCGAGTCAGTACACATGCGCCAACCTTAAACTAAGTCTAAATTGCACTTTTTCGAAAAAAGTTTTTTTAGCAGAATCTGCATGCAGATACTGCTGCATAAATTTCTTTCGAAAACGTTCAAAATCGGCTAATTACTATGTACGCGCATGTGAGCTGACTCGAACTGTGCCAAAATTAACCCTGTAGGACAAAGATTTGCCGACTTTTTGCCAATTTTAGATCCTAGCCAAATGTGCCTGCAGATTGCCAACTTTTAATCCGACAACGTTATTTTTTAGACGGCTCGAGTCAGTACACATGCGCCAACCTTAAACTAAGTCTGAATTGCACTTTTTCGAAAGAAGATTTTTCAGCAGAATCTGCATGCAGATACTGCTGCATAAATTTTTTTCAAAAACGTTCAAAATCGGCTTATTACTATGTGGGCGCATGTGAGATGACTCGAACTGTGCCAAAATTAACCCTGTAGGACGGAAACTTCCCGACTTTTTGCCAATTTTAGATCCTAGCCAAATGTGCCTGCAGATTGCCAACTACTAATCCGACAACGTTATTTTTTAGACGGCTCGAGTCAGTACACATGCGCCAACCTTAAACTAAGTCTAAATTGCACTTTTTCGAAAAAAGATTTTTCAGCAGAATCTGCATGCAGATACTGCTGCATAAATTGTTTTCAAAAACGTTCAAATTTGGCTTATTACTATGTGGGCGCATGTGAGCTGACTTGAACTGTGCCAAAATCAACCCTGTAGGACGAGAACTTGCCGACTTTTTGCCAATTTTAGATCCTAGCCAAATGTGCCAGCAGATTGCCAACTACTAATCCGACAACGTTATTTTTTAGACGGCTCGAGTCAGTACACATGCGCCAACCTTAAATTAAGTCTGAATTGCACTTTTTTGAAAAAAGATTTTTCAGCAGAATCTGCATGCAGATACTGCTGCATAAATTTTTTTCAAAAACGTTCAAAATCGGCTTTTTACTATGTGGGCGCATGTGAGCTGACTCGAACTGTGCCAAAATTAACCCTGTAGGACAAAGATTTGCCGACTTTTTGCCAATTCTAGATCCTAGCCAAATGTGCCTGCAGATTGCCAACTATTATTCTGCCAACGTTAGTTTTCAGACGGCTAGAGTCAGTACACATGCGCCAACCTTAAACTAAGTCTGATTTGCACTTTTTTGAAAGAAGATTTTTCAGCAGAATCTGCATGCAGATACTGCTGCATAAATTTTTTTCAAAAACGTTCAAAATCGGCTTTTTACTATGTAGGCGCATGTGAGCTGACTCGAACTGTGCCAAAATTAACCCTGTAGGACAAAGATTTGCCGACTTTTTGCCAATTCTAGATCCTAGCCAAATGTGCCTGCAGATTGCCAACTATTATTCTGCCAACGTTAGTTTTCAGACGGCTAGAGTCAGTACACATGCGCCAACCTTAAACCAAGTCTAAATTGCACTTTTTCGAAAAAAGTTTTTTTAGCAGAATCTGCATGCAGATACTGCTGCATAAATTTTTTTCAAAAACGTTCAAAATCGGCTTTTTACCATGTGGGCGCATGTATGCTGACTCAGACTTTGCCAAAATTAACCCTGTAGGACGAAAACTTGCCGACTTTTTGCCAATTTTAGATCCTAGCCAAATGTGCCTGCAGATTGCCAACTACTAATCCGACAACGTTATTTTTTAGACGGCTCGAGTCAGTACACATGCGCCAACCTTAAACTAAGTCTAAATTGCACTTTTTCGAAAAAAGATTTTTCAGCAGAATCTGCATGCAGATACTGCTGCATAAATTGTTTTCAAAAACGTTCAAAATCGGCTTATTACTATGTGGGCGCATGTGAGCTGACTCGAACTGTGCCAAAATTAACCCTGTAGGACGAAAACTTGCCGACTTTTTGCCAATTTTAGATCCTAGCCAAATGTGCCAGCAGAATGCCAACTACTAATCCGACAACGTTATTTTTTAGACAGCTCGAGTCAGTACACATGCGTTAACCTTAAACTAAGTCTGAATTGCACTTTTTTGAAAGAAGATTTTTCAGCAGAATCTGCATGCAGATACTGCTGCATAAATTTTTTTCAAAAACGTTCAAAATCGGCTTTTTACTATGTAGGCGCATGTAAGCTGACTCGAACTGTGCCAAAATTAACCCTGTAGGACAAAGATTTGCCGACTTTTTGCCAATTCTAGATCCTAGCCAAATGTGCCTGCAGATTGCCAACTATTATTCTGCCAACGTTAGTTTTCAGACGGCTAGAATCAGTACACATGCGCCAACCTTAAACCAAGTCTAAATTGCACTTTTTCGAAAAAAGTTTTTTCAGCAGAATCTGCATGCAGATACTGCTGCATAAATTTTTTTCGAAAACGTTCAAAATCGGCTTATTACTATGTGGGCGCATGTGAGATGACTCGAACTGTGCCAAAATTAACCCTGTAGGACGGAAACTTCCCGACTTTTTGCCAATTTTAGATCCTAGCCAAATGTGCCTGCAGATTGCCAACTACTAATCCGACAACGTTATTTTTTAGACGGCTCGAGTCAGTACACATGCGCCAACCTTAAACTAAGTCTAAATTGCACTTTTTCGAAAAAAGATTTCTTAGCAGAATCTGCATGCAGATACTGCTGCATAAATTGTTTTCGAAAACGTTCGAAATCGGCTTATTACTATGTGGGCGCATGTGAGCTGACTCGAACTGTGCCAAAATTAACCCTGTAGGACGAAAACTTGCCGACTTTTTGCCAATTTTAGATCCTAGCCAAATGTGCCTGCAGATTGCCAACTTTTAATTCGACAACGTTATTTTTCAGACGGCTCGAGTCAGTACACATGCGCCAACCTTAAACTAAGTCTAAATTGCACTTTTTCGAAAAAAGTTTTTTTAGCAGAATCTGCATGCAGATACTGCTGCATAAATTTCTTTCGAAAACGTTCAAAATCGGCTAATTACTATGTACGCGCATGTGAGCTGACTCGAACTGTGCCAAAATAGACCCTGTAGGACAAAGATTTGCCGACTTTTTGCCAATTCTAGATCCTAGCCAAATGTGCCTGCAGATTGCCAACTTTTAATCCGACAACGTTATTTTTTAGACGGCTCGAGTCAGTACACATGCGCCAACCTTAAACTAAGTCTGAATTGCACTTTTTCGAAAGAAGATTTTTCAGCAGAATCTGCATGCAGATACTGCTGCATAAATTTTTTTCAAAAACGTTCAAAATCGGCTTATTACTATGTGAACGCATGTGAGCTGACTCGAACTGTGCCAAAATTAACCCTGTAGGACGAAAACTTGCCGACTTTTTGCCAATTTTAGATTCTAGCCAAATGTGCCAGCAGATTGCCAACTACTAATTTGACAACGTTATTTTTTAGACGGCTCGAGTCAGTACACATGCGCCAACCTTAAACTAAGTCTAAATTGCACTTTTTCAAAAGAAGATTTTTCAGCAGAATCTGCATGCAGATACTGCTGCATAAATTGTTTTCGAAAACGTTCGAAATCGGCTTATTACTATGTGGGCGCATGTGAGCTGACTCGAACTGTGCCAAAATTAACCCTGTAGGACGAAAACTTGCCGACTTTTTGCCAATTTTAGATCCTAGCCAAATGTGCCTGCAGATTGCCAACTTTTAATCCGACAACGTTATTTTTCAGACGGCTCGAGTCAGTACACATGCGCCAACCTTAAACTAAGTCTAAATTGCACTTTTTCGAAAAAAGTTTTTTTAGCAGAATCTGCATGCAGATACTGCTGCATAAATTTCTTTCGAAAACGTTCAAATTTGGCTAATTACTATGTACGCGCATGTGAGCTGACTCGAACTGTGCCAAAATCAACCCTGTAGGACGAGAACTTGCCGACTTTTTGCCAATTTTAGATCCTAGCCAAATGTGCCAGCAGATTGCCAACTACTAATCCGACAACGTTATTTTTTAGACGGCTCGAGTCAGTACACATGCGCCAACCTTAAACTAAGTCTGAATTGCACTTTTTTGAAAGAAGATTTTTCAGCAGAATCTGCATGCAGATACTGCTGCATAAATTTTTTTCAAAAACGTTCAAAATCGGCTTTTTACTATGTAGGCGCATGTGAGCTGTCTCGAACTGTGCCAAAATTAACCCTGTAGGACAAAGATTTGCCGACTTTTTGCCAATTCTAGATCCTAGCCAAATGTGCCTGCAGATTGCCAACTATTATTCTGCCAACGTTAGTTTTCAGACGGCTAGAGTCAGTACACATGCGCTAACCTTAAACCAAGTCTAAATTGCACTTTTTCGAAAAAAGTTTTTTTAGCAGAATCTGCATGCAGATACTGCTGCATAAATTGTTTTCGAAAACGTTCGAAATCGGCTTATTACTATGTGGGCGCATGTGAGCTGACTCGAACTGTGCCAAAATTAACCCTGTAGGACGAAAACTTGCCGACTTTTTGCCAATTTTAGATCCTAGCCAAATGTGCCTGCAGATTGCCAACTTTTAATCCGACAACGTTATTTTTCAGACGGCTCGAGTCAGTACACATGCGCCAACCTTAAACTAAGTCTAAATTGCACTTTTTCAAAAGAAGATTTTTCAGCAGAATCTGCATGCAGATACTGCTGCATAAATTGTTTTCGAAAACGTTCGAAATCGGCTTATTAGTATGTGGGCGCATGTGAGCTGACTCGAACTGTGCCAAAATTAACCCTGTAGGACGAAAACTTGCCGACTTTTTGCCAATTTTAGATCCTAGCCAAATGTGCCAGCAGAATGCCAACTACTAATCCGACAACGTTATTTTTTAGACAGCTCGAGTCAGTACACATGCGTTAACCTTAAACTAAGTCTGAATTGCACTTTTTTGAAAGAAGATTTTTCAGCAGAATCTGCATGCAGATACTGCTGCATAAATTTTTTTCAAAAACGTTCAAAATCGGCTTTTTACTATGTAGGCGCATGTAAGCTGACTCGAACTGTGCCAAAATTAACCCTGTAGGACAAAGATTTGCCGACTTTTTGCCAATTCTAGATCCTAGCCAAATGTGCCTGCAGATTGCCAACTTTTAATCCGACAACGTTATTTTTCAGACGGCTCGAGTCAGTACACATGCGCCAACCTTAAACCAAGTCTAAATTGCACTTTTTCGAAAAAAGTTTTTTAGCAGAATCTGCATGCAGATACTGCTGCATAAATTTTTTTCAAAAACGTTCAAAATCGGCTTTTTACCATGTGGGCGCATGTATGCTGACTCAGACTTTGCCAAAATTAACCCTGTAGGACGAAAACTTGCCGACTTTTTGCCAATTTTAGATCCTAGCCAAATGTGCCTGCAGATTGCCAACTACTAATCCGACAACGTTATTTTTTAGACGGCTCGAGTCAGTACACATGCGCCAACCTTAAACTAAGTCTAAATTGCACTTTTTCGAAAAAAGTTTTTTTAGCAGAATCTGCATGCAGATACTGCTGCATACATTTTTTTCGAAAACGTTCAAAATTGGCTTATTACTATGTGGGCGCATGTGAGATGACTCGAACTGTGCCAAAATTAACCCTGTAGGACGGAAACTTCCCGACTTTTTGCCAATTTTAGATCCTAGCCAAATGTGCCTGCAGATTGCCAACTACTAATCCGACAACGTTATTTTTTAGACGGCTCGAGTCAGTACACATGCGCCAACCTTAAACTAAGTCTAAATTGCACTTTTTCGAAAAAAGATTTCTCAGCAGAATCTGCATGCAGATACTGCTGCATAAATTGTTTTCGAAAACGTTCGAAATCGGCTTATTACTATGTGGGCGCATGTGAGCTGACTCGAACTGTGCCAAAATTAACCCTGTAGGACGAAAACTTGCCGACTTTTTGCCAATTTTAGATCCTAGCCAAATGTGCCTGCAGATTGCCAACTTTTAATCCGACAACGTTATTTTTCAGACGGCTCGAGTCAGTACACATGCGCCAACCTTAAACTAAGTCTAAATTGCACTTTTTCAAAAGAAGATTTTTCAGCAGAATCTGCATGCAGATACTGCTGCATAAATTGTTTTCGAAAACGTTCGAAATCGGCTTATTACTATGTGGGCGCATGTGAGCTGACTCGAACTGTGCCAAAATTAACCCTGTAGGACGAAAACTTGCCGACTTTTTGCCAATTTTAGATCTTAGCCAAATGTGCCTGCAGATTGCCAACTTTTAATCCGACAACGTTATTTTTCAGACGGCTCGAGTCAGTACACATGCGCCAACCTTAAACTAAGTCTAAATTGCACTTTTTCGAAAAAAGTTTTTTTAGCAGAATCTGCATGCAGATACTGCTGCATAAATTTCTTTCGAAAACGTTCAAACTCGGCTAATTACTATGTACGCGCATGTGAGCTGACTCGAACTGTGCCAAAATCAACCCTGTAGGACGAGAACTTGCCGACTTTTTGCCAATTTTAGATCCTAGCCAAATGTGCCAGCAGATTTCCAACTACTAATCCGACAACGTTATTTTTTAGACGGCTCGAGTCAGTACACATGCGCCAACCTTAAACTAAGTCTGAATTGCACTTTTTTGAAAGAAGATTTTTCAGCAGAATCTGCATGCAGATACTGCTGCATAAATTTTTTTCAAAAACGTTCAAAATCGGCTTTTTACTATGTAGGCGCATGTGAGCTGTCTCGAACTGTGCCAAAATTAACCCTGTAGGACAAAGATTTGCCGACTTTTTGCCAATTCTAGATCCTAGCCAAATGTGCCTGCAGATTGCCAACTATTATTCTGCCAACGTTAGTTTTCAGACGGCTAGAGTCAGTACACATGCGCCAACCTTAAACTAAGTCTGAATTGCACTTTTTTGAAAGAAGATTTTACAGCAGAATCTGCATGCAGATACTGCTGCATAAATTTTTTTCAAAAACGTTCAAAATCGGCTTTTTACTATGTAGGCGCATGTGAGCTGACTCGAACTGTGCCAAAATTAACCCTGTAGGACAAAGATTTGCCGACTTTTTGCCAACTCTAGATCCTAGCCAAATGTGCCTGCAGATTGCCAACTATTATTCTGCCAACGTTAGTTTTCAGACGGCTAGAGTCAGTACACATGCGCCAACCTTAAACCAAGTCTAAATTGCACTTTTTCGAAAAAAGTTTTTTTAGCAGAATCTGCATGCAGATACTGCTGCATAAATTGTTTTCGAAAACGTTCGAAATCGGCTTATTACTATGTGGGCGCATGTGAGCTGACTCGAACTGTGCCAAAATTAACCCTGTAGGACGAAAACTTGCCGACTTTTTGCCAATTTTAGATCCTAGCCAAATGTGCCTGCAGATTGCCAACTTTTAATCCGACAACGTTATTTTTCAGACGGCTCGAGTCAGTACACATGCGCCAACCTTAAACTAAGTCTAAATTGCACTTTTTCGAAAAAAGTTTTTTTAGCAGAATCTGCATGCAGATACTGCTGCATAAATTTCTTTCGAAAACGTTCAAACTCGGCTAATTACTATGTACGCGCATGTGAGCTGACTCGAACTGTGCCAAAATCAACCCTGTAGGACGAGAACTTGCCGACTTTTTGCCAATTTTAGATCCTAGCCAAATGTGCCAGCAGATTGCCAACTACTAATCCGACAACGTTATTTTTTAGACGGCTCGAGTCAGTACACATGCGCCAACCTTAAACTAAGTCTGAATTGCACTTTTTTGAAAGAAGATTTTTCAGCAGAATCTGCATGCAGATACTGCTGCATAAATTTTTTTCAAAAACGTTCAAAATCGGCTTTTTACTATGTAGGCGCATGTGAGCTGTCTCGAACTGTGCCAAAATTAACCCTGTAGGACAAAGATTTGCCGACTTTTTGCCAATTCTAGATCCTAGCCAAATGTGCCTGCAGATTGCCAACTATTATTCTGCCAACGTTAGTTTTCAGACGGCTAGAGTCAGTACACATGCGCCAACCTTAAACTAAGTCTGAATTGCACTTTTTTGAAAGAAGATTTTACAGCAGAATCTGCATGCAGATACGGCTGCATAAATTTTTTTCAAAAACGTTCAAAATCGGCTTTTTACTATGTAGGCGCATGTGAGCTGTCTCGAACTGTGCCAAAATTAACCCTGTAGGACAAAGATTTGCCGACTTTTTGCCAATTCTAGATCCTAGCCAAATGTGCCTGCAGATTGCCAACTATTATTCTGCCAACGTTAGTTTTCAGAGGGCTAGAGTCAGTACACATGCGCCAACCTTAAACTAAGTCTGAATTGCACTTTTTTGAAAGAAGATTTTACAGCAGAATCTGCATGCAGATACTGCTGCATAAATTTTTTTCAAAAACGTTCAAAATCGGCTTTTTACTATGTAGGCGCATGTGAGCTGACTCGAACTGTGCCAAAATTAACCCTGTAGGACAAAGATTTGCCGACTTTTTGCCAATTCTAGATCCTAGCCAAATGTGCCTGCAGATTGCCAACTATTATTCTGCCAACGTTAGTTTTCAGACGGCTAGAGTCAGTACACATGCGCCAACCTTAAACTAAGTCTAAATTGCACTTTTTCGAAAAAAGTTTTTTTAGCAGAATCTGCATGCAGATACTGCTGCATAAATTGTTTTCGAAAACGTTCGAAATCGGCTTATTACTATGTGGGCGCATGTGAGCTGACTCGAACTGTGCCAAAATTAACCCTGTAGGACGAAAACTTGCCGACTTTTTGCCAATTTTAGATCCTAGCCAAATGTGCCTGCAGATTGCCAACTTTTAATCCGACAACGTTATTTTTCAGACGGCTCGAGTCAGTACACATGCGCCAACCTTAAACTAAGTCTAAATTGCACTTTTTCGAAAAAAGTTTTTTTAGCAGAATCTGCATGCAGATACTGCTGCATAAATTTCTTTCGAAAACGTTCAAACTCGGCTAATTACTATGTACGCGCATGTGAGCTGACTCGAACTGTGCCAAAATCAACCCTGTAGGACAAGAACTTGCCGACTTTCTGCCAATTTTAGATCCTAGCCAAATGTGCCAGCAGATTGCCAACTACTAATCCGACAACGTTATTTTTTAGACGGCTCGAGTCAGTACACATGCGCCAACCTTAAACTAAGTCTGAATTGCACTTTTTTGAAAGAAGATTTTTCAGCAGAATCTGCATGCAGATACTGCTGCATAAATTTTTTTCAAAAACGTTCAAAATCGGCTTTTTACTATGTAGGCGCATGTGAGCTGTCTCGAACTGTGCCAAAATTAACCCTGTAGGACAAAGATTTGCCGACTTTTTGCCAATTCTAGATCCTAGCCAAATGTGCCTGCAGATTGCCAACTATTATTCTGCCAACGTTAGTTTTCAGACGGCTAGAGTCAGTACACATGCGCCAACCTTAAACTAAGTCTGAATTGCACTTTTTTGAAAGAAGATTTTACAGCAGAATCTGCATGCAGATACTGCTGCATAAATTTTTTTCAAAAACGTTTAAAATCGGCTTTTTACTATGTAGGCGCATGTGAGCTGACTCGAACTGTGCCAAAATTAACCCTGTAGGACAAAGATTTGCCGACTTTTTGCCAATTCTAGATCCTAGCCAAATGTGCCTGCAGATTGCCAACTATTATTCTGCCAACGTTAGTTTTCAGACGGCTAGAGTCAGTACACATGCGCCAACTTTAAACCAAGTCTAAATTGCACTTTTTCGAAAAAAGTTTTTTTAGCAGAATCTGCATGCAGATACTGCTGCATAAATTTTTTTCAAAAACGTTCAAAATCGGCTTTTTACTATGTAGGCGCATGTGAGCTGACTCGAACTGTGCCAAAATTAACCCTGTAGGACAAAGATTTGCCGACTTTTTGCCAATTCTAGATCCTAGCATGTGCCTGCAGATTGCCAACTATTATTCTGCCAACGTTAGTTTTCAGACGGCTAGAGTCAGTACACATGCGCCAACCTTAAACTAAGTCTAAATTGCACTTTTTCGAAAAAAAGTTTTTTTAGCAGAATCTGCATGCAGATACTGCTGCATAAATTGTTTTCGAAAACGTTCGAAATCGGCTTATTACTATGTGGGCGCATGTGAGCTGACTCGAACTGTGGCCAAAATTAACCCTGTAGGACGAAAACTTGCCGACTTTTTTGCCAATTTTAGATCCTAGCCAAATGTGCCTGCAGATTGCCAACTTTTAATCCGACAACGTTATTTTTCAGACGGCTCGAGTCAGTACACATGCGCCAACCTTAAACTAAGTCTAAATTGCACTTTTTCGAAAAAAGTTTTTTTTAGCAGAATCTGCATGCAGATACTGCTGCATAAATTTCTTTCGAAAACGTTCAAACTCGGCTAATTACTATGTACGCGCATGTGAGCTGACTCGAACTGTGCCAAAATCAACCCTGTAGGACAAGAACTTGCCGACTTTCTGCCAATTTTAGATCCTAGCCAAATGTGCCAGCAGATTGCCAACTACTAATCCGACAACGTTATTTTTTAGACGGCTCGAGTCAGTACACATGCGCCAACCTTAAACTAAGTCTAAATTGCACTTTTTCGAAAAAGTTTTTTTAGCAGAATCTGCATGCAGATACTGCTGCATAAATTTCTTTCGAAAACGTTCAAACTCGGCTAATTACTATGTACGCGCATGTGAGCTGACTCGAACTGTGCCAAAATCAACCCTGTAGGACGAGAACTTGCCGACTTTTGCCAATTTTAGATCCTAGCCAAATGTGCCAGCAGATTTCCAACTACTAATCCGACAACGTTATTTTTAGACGGCTCGAGTCAGTACACATGCGCCAACCTTAAACTAAGTCTAAATTGCACTTTTTTGAAAGAAGATTTTTCAGCAGAATCTGCATGCAGATACTGCTGCATAAATTTTTTTCAAAAACGTTCAAAATCGGCTTTTTACTATGTAGGCGCATGTGAGCTGTCTCGAACTGTGCCAAAATTAACCCTGTAGGACAAAGATTTGCCGACTTTTTGCCAATTCTAGATCCTAGCCAAATGTGCCTGCAGATTGCCAACTATTATTCTGCCAACGTTAGTTTTCAGACGGCTAGAGTCAGTACACATGCGCCAACCTTAAACTAAGTCTGAATTGCACTTTTTTGAAAGAAGATTTTACAGCAGAATCTGCATGCAGATACTGCTGCATAAATTTTTTTCAAAAACGTTCAAAATCGGCTTTTTACTATGTAGGCGCATGTGAGCTGACTCGAACTGTGCCAAAATTAACCCTGTAGGACAAAGATTTGCCGACTTTTTGCCAACTCTAGATCCTAGCCAAATGTGCCTGCAGATTGCCAACTATTATTCTGCCAACGTTAGTTTTCAGACGGCTAGAGTCAGTACACATGCGCCAACCTTAAACCAAGTCTAAATTGCACTTTTTCGAAAAAAGTTTTTTTAGCAGAATCTGCATGCAGATACTGCTGCATAAATTGTTTTCGAAAACGTTCGAAATCGGCTTATTACTATGTGGGCGCATGTGAGCTGACTCGAACTGTGCCAAAATTAACCCTGTAGGACGAAAACTTGCCGACTTTTTGCCAATTTTAGATCCTAGCCAAATGTGCCTGCAGATTGCCAACTTTTAATCCGACAACGTTATTTTTCAGACGGCTCGAGTCAGTACACATGCGCCAACCTTAAACTAAGTCTAAATTGCACTTTTTCGAAAAAAGTTTTTTTAGCAGAATCTGCATGCAGATACTGCTGCATAAATTTCTTTCGAAAACGTTCAAACTCGGCTAATTACTATGTACGCGCATGTGAGCTGACTCGAACTGTGCCAAAATCAACCCTGTAGGACGAGAACTTGCCGACTTTTTGCCAATTTTAGATCCTAGCCAAATGTGCCAGCAGATTGCCAACTACTAATCCGACAACGTTATTTTTTAGACGGCTCGAGTCAGTACACATGCGCCAACCTTAAACTAAGTCTGAATTGCACTTTTTTGAAAGAAGATTTTTCAGCAGAATCTGCATGCAGATACTGCTGCATAAATTTTTTTCAAAAACGTTCAAAATCGGCTTTTTACTATGTAGGCGCATGTGAGCTGTCTCGAACTGTGCCAAAATTAACCCTGTAGGACAAAGATTTGCCGACTTTTTGCCAATTCTAGATCCTAGCCAAATGTGCCTGCAGATTGCCAACTATTATTCTGCCAACGTTAGTTTTCAGACGGCTAGAGTCAGTACACATGCGCCAACCTTAAACTAAGTCTGAATTGCACTTTTTTGAAAGAAGATTTTACAGCAGAATCTGCATGCAGATACGGCTGCATAAATTTTTTTCAAAAACGTTCAAAATCGGCTTTTTACTATGTAGGCGCATGTGAGCTGTCTCGAACTGTGCCAAAATTAACCCTGTAGGACAAAGATTTGCCGACTTTTTGCCAATTCTAGATCCTAGCCAAATGTGCCTGCAGATTGCCAACTATTATTCTGCCAACGTTAGTTTTCAGAGGGCTAGAGTCAGTACACATGCGCCAACCTTAAACTAAGTCTGAATTGCACTTTTTTGAAAGAAGATTTTACAGCAGAATCTGCATGCAGATACTGCTGCATAAATTTTTTTCAAAAACGTTCAAAATCGGCTTTTTACTATGTAGGCGCATGTGAGCTGACTCGAACTGTGCCAAAATTAACCCTGTAGGACAAAGATTTGCCGACTTTTTGCCAATTCTAGATCCTAGCCAAATGTGCCTGCAGATTGCCAACTATTATTCTGCCAACGTTAGTTTTCAGACGGCTAGAGTCAGTACACATGCGCCAACCTTAAACTAAGTCTAAATTGCACTTTTTCGAAAAAAGTTTTTTTAGCAGAATCTGCATGCAGATACTGCTGCATAAATTGTTTTCGAAAACGTTCGAAATCGGCTTATTACTATGTGGGCGCATGTGAGCTGACTCGAACTGTGCCAAAATTAACCCTGTAGGACGAAAACTTGCCGACTTTTTGCCAATTTTAGATCCTAGCCAAATGTGCCTGCAGATTGCCAACTTTTAATCCGACAACGTTATTTTTCAGACGGCTCGAGTCAGTACACATGCGCCAACCTTAAACTAAGTCTAAATTGCACTTTTTCGAAAAAAGTTTTTTTAGCAGAATCTGCATGCAGATACTGCTGCATAAATTTCTTTCGAAAACGTTCAAACTCGGCTAATTACTATGTACGCGCATGTGAGCTGACTCGAACTGTGCCAAAATCAACCCTGTAGGACAAGAACTTGCCGACTTTCTGCAAATTTTAGATCCTAGCCAAATGTGCCAGCAGATTGCCAACTACTAATCCGACAACGTTATTTTTTAGACGGCTCGAGTCAGTACACATGCGCCAACCTTAAACTAAGTCTGAATTGCACTTTTTTGAAAGAAGATTTTTCAGCAGAATCTGCATGCAGATACTGCTGCATAAATTTTTTTCAAAAACGTTCAAAATCGGCTTTTTACTATGTAGGCGCATGTGAGCTGTCTCGAACTGTGCCAAAATTAACCCTGTAGGACAAAGATTTGCCGACTTTTTGCCAATTCTAGATCCTAGCCAAATGTGCCTGCAGATTGCCAACTATTATTCTGCCAACGTTAGTTTTCAGACGGCTAGAGTCAGTACACATGCGCCAACCTTAAACTAAGTCTGAATTGCACTTTTTTGAAAGAAGATTTTACAGCAGAATCTGCATGCAGATACTGCTGCATAAATTTTTTTCAAAAACGTTTAAAATCGGCTTTTTACTATGTAGGCGCATGTGAGCTGACTCGAACTGTGCCAAAATTAACCCTGTAGGACAAAGATTTGCCGACTTTTTGCCAATTCTAGATCCTAGCCAAATGTGCCTGCAGATTGCCAACTATTATTCTGCCAACGTTAGTTTTCAGACGGCTAGAGTCAGTACACATGCGCCAACTTTAAACCAAGTCTAAATTGCACTTTTTCGAAAAAAGTTTTTTTAGCAGAATCTGCATGCAGATACTGCTGCATAAATTTTTTTCAAAAACGTTCAAAATCGGCTTTTTACTATGTAGGCGCATGTGAGCTGACTCGAACTGTGCCAAAATTAACCCTGTAGGACAAAGATTTGCCGACTTTTTGCCAATTCTAGATCCTAGCCAAATGTGCCTGCAGATTGCCAACTATTATTCTGCCAACGTTAGTTTTCAGACGGCTAGAGTCAGTACACATGCGCCAACCTTAAACTAAGTCTAAATTGCACTTTTTCGAAAAAAGTTTTTTTAGCAGAATCTGCATGCAGATACTGCTGCATAAATTGTTTTCGAAAACGTTCGAAATCGGCTTATTACTATGTGGGCGCATGTGAGCTGACTCGAACTGTGCCAAAATTAACCCTGTAGGACGAAAACTTGCCGACTTTTTGCCAATTTTAGATCCTAGCCAAATGTGCCTGCAGATTGCCAACTTTTAATCCGACAACGTTATTTTTCAGACGGCTCGAGTCAGTACACATGCGCCAACCTTAAACTAAGTCTAAATTGCACTTTTTCGAAAAAAGTTTTTTTAGCAGAATCTGCATGCAGATACTGCTGCATAAATTTCTTTCGAAAACGTTCAAACTCGGCTAATTACTATGTACGCGCATGTGAGCTGACTCGAACTGTGCCAAAATCAACCCTGTAGGACAAGAACTTGCCGACTTTTTGCCAATTTTAGATCCTAGCCAAATGTGCCAGCAGATTGCCAACTACTAATCCGACAACGTTATTTTTTAGACGGCTCGAGTCAGTACACATGCGCCAACCTTAAACTAAGTCTGAATTGCACTTTTTTGAAAGAAGATTTTTCAGCAGAATCTGCATGCAGATACTGCTGCATAAATTTTTTTCAAAAACGTTCAAAATCGGCTTTTTACTATGTAGGCGCATGTGAGCTGTCTCGAACTGTGCCAAAATTAACCCTGTAGGACAAAGATTTGCCGACTTTTTGCCAATTCTAGATCCTAGCCAAATGTGCCTGCAGATTGCCAACTATTATTCTGCCAACGTTAGTTTTCAGACGGCTAGAGTCAGTACACATGCGCCAACCTTAAACTAAGTCTGAATTGCACTTTTTTGAAAGAAGATTTTACAGCAGAATCTGCATGCAGATACTGCTGCATAAATTTTTTTCAAAAACGTTCAAAATCGGCTTTTTACTATGTAGGCGCATGTGAGCTGACTCGAACTGTGCCAAAATTAACCCTGTAGGACAAAGATTTGCCGACTTTTTGCCAATTCTAGATCCTAGCCAAATGTGCCTGCAGATTGCCAACTATTATTCTGCCAACGTTAGTTTTCAGACGGCTAGAGTCAGTACACATGCGCCAACTTTAAACCAAGTCTAAATTGCACTTTTTCGAAAAAAGTTTTTTTAGCAGAATCTGCATGCAGATACTGCTGCATAAATTTTTTTCGAAAACGTTCAAAATCGGCTAATTACTATGTACGCGCATGTGAGCTGACTCGAACTGTGCCAAAATAGACCCTGTAGGACAAAGATTTGCCGACTTTTTGCCAATTCTAGATCCTAGCCAAATGTGCCTGCAGATTGCCAACTATTATTCTGCCAACGTTAGTTTTCAGACGGCTAGAGTCAGTACACATGCGCCAACCTTAAACCAAGTCTAAATTGCACTTTTTCGAAAAAAGTTTTTTTAGCAGAATCTGCATGCAGATACTGCTGCATAAATTGTTTTCGAAAACGTTCGAAATCGGCTTATTACTATGTGGGCGCATGTGAGCTGACTCGAACTGTGCCAAAATTAACCCTGTAGGACGAAAACTTGCCGACTTTTTGCCAATTTTAGATCCTAGCCAAATGTGCCTGCAGATTGCCAACTTTTAATCCGACAACGTTATTTTTCAGACGGCTTGAGTCAGTACACATGCGCCAACCTTAAACTAAGTCTAAATTGCACTTTTTCGAAAAAAGTTTTTTTAGCAGAATCTGCATGCAGATACTGCTGCATAAATTGTTTTCGAAAACGTTCGAAATCGGCTTATTACTATGTGGGCGCATGTGAGCTGACTCGAACTGTGCCAAAATTAACCCTGTAGGACGAAAACTTGCCGACTTTTTGCCAATTTTAGATCCTAGCCAAATGTGCCTGCAGATTGCCAACTTTTAATCCGACAACGTTATTTTTCAGACGGCTCGAGTCAGTACACATGCGCCAACCTTAAACTAAGTCTAAATTGCACTTTTTCGAAAAAAGTTTTTTTAGCAGAATCTGCATGCAGATACTGCTGCATAAATTTCTTTCGAAAACGTTCAAACTCGGCTAATTACTATGTACGCGCATGTGAGCTGACTCGAACTGTGCCAAAATCAACCCTGTAGGACAAGAACTTGCCGACTTTCTGCAAATTTTAGATCCTAGCCAAATGTGCCAGCAGATTGCCAACTACTAATCCGACAACGTTATTTTTTAGACGGCTCGAGTCAGTACACATGCGCCAACCTTAAACTAAGTCTGAATTGCACTTTTTTGAAAGAAGATTTTTCAGCAGAATCTGCATGCAGATACTGCTGCATAAATTTTTTTCAAAAACGTTCAAAATCGGCTTTTTACTATGTAGGCGCATGTGAGCTGTCTCGAACTGTGCCAAAATTAACCCTGTAGGACAAAGATTTGCCGACTTTTTGCCAATTCTAGATCCTAGCCAAATGTGCCTGCAGATTGCCAACTATTATTCTGCCAACGTTAGTTTTCAGACGGCTAGAGTCAGTACACATGCGCCAACCTTAAACTAAGTCTGAATTGCACTTTTTTGAAAGAAGATTTTACAGCAGAATCTGCATGCAGATACTGCTGCATAAATTTTTTTCAAAAACGTTTAAAATCGGCTTTTTACTATGTAGGCGCATGTGAGCTGACTCGAACTGTGCCAAAATTAACCCTGTAGGACAAAGATTTGCCGACTTTTTGCCAATTCTAGATCCTAGCCAAATGTGCCTGCAGATTGCCAACTATTATTCTGCCAACGTTAGTTTTCAGACGGCTAGAGTCAGTACACATGCGCCAACTTTAAACCAAGTCTAAATTGCACTTTTTCGAAAAAAGTTTTTTTAGCAGAATCTGCATGCAGATACTGCTGCATAAATTTTTTTCAAAAACGTTCAAAATCGGCTTTTTACTATGTAGGCGCATGTGAGCTGACTCGAACTGTGCCAAAATTAACCCTGTAGGACAAAGATTTGCCGACTTTTTGCCAATTCTAGATCCTAGCCAAATGTGCCTGCAGATTGCCAACTATTATTCTGCCAACGTTAGTTTTCAGACGGCTAGAGTCAGTACACATGCGCCAACCTTAAACTAAGTCTAAATTGCACTTTTTCGAAAAAAGTTTTTTTAGCAGAATCTGCATGCAGATACTGCTGCATAAATTGTTTTCGAAAACGTTCGAAATCGGCTTATTACTATGTGGGCGCATGTGAGCTGACTCGAACTGTGCCAAAATTAACCCTGTAGGACGAAAACTTGCCGACTTTTTGCCAATTTTAGATCCTAGCCAAATGTGCCTGCAGATTGCCAACTTTTAATCCGACAACGTTATTTTTCAGACGGCTCGAGTCAGTACACATGCGCCAACCTTAAACTAAGTCTAAATTGCACTTTTTCGAAAAAAGTTTTTTTAGCAGAATCTGCATGCAGATACTGCTGCATAAATTTCTTTCGAAAACGTTCAAACTCGGCTAATTACTATGTACGCGCATGTGAGCTGACTCGAACTGTGCCAAAATCAACCCTGTAGGACAAGAACTTGCCGACTTTTTGCCAATTTTAGATCCTAGCCAAATGTGCCAGCAGATTGCCAACTACTAATCCGACAACGTTATTTTTTAGACGGCTCGAGTCAGTACACATGCGCCAACCTTAAACTAAGTCTGAATTGCACTTTTTTGAAAGAAGATTTTTCAGCAGAATCTGCATGCAGATACTGCTGCATAAATTTTTTTCAAAAACGTTCAAAATCGGCTTTTTACTATGTAGGCGCATGTGAGCTGTCTCGAACTGTGCCAAAATTAACCCTGTAGGACAAAGATTTGCCGACTTTTTGCCAATTCTAGATCCTAGCCAAATGTGCCTGCAGATTGCCAACTATTATTCTGCCAACGTTAGTTTTCAGACGGCTAGAGTCAGTACACATGCGCCAACCTTAAACTAAGTCTGAATTGCACTTTTTTGAAAGAAGATTTTACAGCAGAATCTGCATGCAGATACTGCTGCATAAATTTTTTTCAAAACGTTCAAAATCGGCTTTTTACTATGTAGGCGCATGTGAGCTGACTCGAACTGTGCCAAAATTAACCCTGTAGGACAAAGATTTGCCGACTTTTTGCCAATTCTAGATCCTAGCCAAATGTGCCTGCAGATTGCCAACTATTATTCTGCCAACGTTAGTTTTCAGACGGCTAGAGTCAGTACACATGCGCCAACTTTAAACCAAGTCTAAATTGCACTTTTTCGAAAAAAGTTTTTTTAGCAGAATCTGCATGCAGATACTGCTGCATAAATTTTTTTCGAAAACGTTCAAAATCGGCTTATTACTATGTGAACGCATGTGAGCTGACTCGAACTGTGCCAAAATTAACCCTGTAGGACAAAGATTTGCCGACTTTTTGCCAATTCTAGATCCTAGCCAAATGTGCCTGCAGATTGCCAACTATTATTCTGCCAACGTTAGTTTTCAGACGGCTAGAGTCAGTACACATGCGCCAACCTTAAACCAAGTCTAAATTGCACTTTTTCGAAAAAAGTTTTTTTAGCAGAATCTGCATGCAGATACTGCTGCATAAATTTTTTTCGAAAACGTTCAAAATCGGCTAATTACTATGTACGCGCATGTGAGCTGACTCGAACTGTGCCAAAATAGACCCTGTAGGACAAAGATTTGCCGACTTTTTGCCAATTCTAGATCCTAGCCAAATGTGCCTGCAGATTGCCAACTATTATTCTGCCAACGTTAGTTTTCAGACGGCTAGAGTCAGTACACATGCGCCAACCTTAAACCAAGTCTAAATTGCACTTTTTCGAAAAAAGTTTTTTTAGCAGAATCTGCATGCAGATACTGCTGCATAAATTGTTTTCGAAAACGTTCGAAATCGGCTTATTACTATGTACGCGCATGTGAGCTGACTCGAACTGTGCCAAAATCAACCCTGTAGGACGAGAACTTGCCGACTTTTTGCCAATTTTAGATCCTAGCCAAATTTGCCAGCAGATTGCCAACTACTAATCCGACAACGTTATTTTTTAGACGGCTCGAGTCAGTACACATGCGCCAACCTTAAACTAAGTCTGAATTGCACTTTTTTGAAAGAAGATTTTTCAGCAGAATCTGCATGCAGATACTGCTGCATAAATTTTTTTCAAAAACGTTCAAAATCGGCTTTTTACTATGTAGGCGCATGTGAGCTGTCTCGAACTGTGCCAAAATTAACCCTGTAGGACAAAGATTTGCCGACTTTTCGCCAATTCTAGATCCTAGCCAAATGTGCCTGCAGATTGCCAACTATTATTCTGCCAACGTTAGTTTTCAGACGGCTAGAGTCAGTACACATGCGCCAACCTTAAACTAAGTCTGAATTGCACTTTTTTGAAAGAAGATTTTACAGCAGAATCTGCATGCAGATACTGCTGCATAAATTTTTTTCAAAAACGTTCAAAATCGGCTTTTTACTATGTAGGCGCATGTGAGCTGACTCGAACTGTGCCAAAATTAACCCTGTAGGACAAAGATTTGCCGATTTTTTGCCAATTCTAGATCCTAGCCAAATGTGCCTGCAGATTGCCAACTATTATTCTGCCAACGTTAGTTTTCAGACGGCTAGAGTCAGTACACATGCGCCAACCTTAAACCAAGTCTAAATTGCACTTTTTCGAAAAAAGTTTTTTTAGCAGAATCTGCATGCAGATACTGCTGCATAAATTTTTTTCGAAAACGTTCAAAATCGGCTTTTTACCATGTGGGCGCATGTATGCTGACTCAGACTGTGCCAAAATTAACCCTGTAGGACGAAAACTTGCCGACTTTTTGCCAATTTTAGATCCTAGCCAAATGTGCCTGCAGATTGCCAACTACTAATCCGACAACGTTATTTTTTAGACGGCTCGAGTCAGTACACATGCGCCAACCTTAAACTAAGTCTAAATTGCACTTTTTCGAAAAAAGATTTCTTAGCAGAATCTGCATGCAGATACTGCTGCATAAATTGTTTTCGAAAACGTTCGAAATCGGCTTATTACTATGTGGGCGCATGTGAGCTGACTCGAACTGTGCCAAAATTAACCCTGTAGGACGAAAACTTGCCGACTTTTTGCCAATTTTAGATCCTAGCCAAATGTGCCTGCAGATTGCCAACTTTTAATCCGACAACGTTATTTTTCAGACGGCTCGAGTCAGTACACATGCGCCAACCTTAAACTAAGTCTAAATTGCACTTTTTCGAAAAAAGTTTTTTTAGCAGAATCTGCATGCAGATACTGCTGCATAAATTTCTTTCGAAAACGTTCAAAATCGGCTAATTACTATGTACGCGCATGTGAGCTGACTCAAACTGTGCCAAAATTAACCCTGTAGGACAAAGATTTGCCGACTTTTTGCCAATTCTAGATCCTAGCCAAATGTGCCTGCAGATTGCCAACTTTTAATCCGACAACGTTATTTTTTAGACGGCTCGAGTCAGTACACATGCGCCAACCTTAAACTAAGTTTGAATTGCACTTTTTCGAAAGAAGATTTTTCAGCAGAATCTGCATGCAGATACTGCTGCATAAATTTTTTTCAAAAACGTTCAAAATCGGCTTATTACTATGTGAACGCATGTGAGCTGACTCGAACTGTGCCAACATTAACCCTGTAGGACGAAAACTTGCCGACTTTTTGCCAATTTTAGATTCTAGCCAAATGTGCCAGCAGATTGCCAACTACTAATTTGACAACGTTATTTTTTAGACGGCTCGAGTCAGTACACATGCGCCAACCTTAAACTAAGTCTAAATTGCACTTTTTCAAAAGAAGATTTTTCAGCAGAATCTGCATGCAGATACTGCTGCATAAATTGTTTTCGAAAACGTTCGAAATCGGCTTATTACTATGTGGGCGCATGTGAGCTGACTCGAACTGTGCCAAAATTAACCCTGTAGGACGAAAACTTGCCGACTTTTTGCCAATTTTAGATCCTAGCCAAATGTGCCTGCAGATTGCCAACTTTTAATCCGACAACGTTATTTTTCAGACGGCTCGAGTCAGTACACATGCGCCAACCTTAAACTAAGTCTAAATTGCACTTTTTCGAAAAAAGTTTTTTTAGCAGAATCTGCATGCAGATACTGCTGCATAAATTTCTTTCGAAAACGTTCAGAATCGGCTAATTACTATGTACGCGCATGTGAGCTGACTCAAACTGTGCCAAAATTAACCCTGTAGGACAAAGATTTGCCGACTTTTTGCCAATTCTAGATCCTAGCCAAATGTGCCTGCAGATTGCCAACTTTTAATCCGACAACGTTATTTTTTAGACGGCTCGAGTCAGTACACATGCGCCAACCTTAAACTAAGTTTGAATTGCACTTTTTCGAAAGAAGATTTTTCAGCAGAATCTGCATGCAGATACTGCTGCATAAATTTTTTTCAAAAACGTTCAAAATCGGCTTATTACTATGTGAACGCATGTGAGCTGACTCGAACTGTGCCAAAATTAACCCTGTAGGACGAAAACTTGCCGACTTTTTGCCAATTTTAGATTCTAGCCAAATGTGCCAGCAGATTGCCAACTACTAATTTGACAACGTTATTTTTTAGACGGCTCGAGTCAGTACACATGCGCCAACCTTAAACTAAGTCTAAATTGCACTTTTTCAAAAGAAGATTTTTCAGCAGAATCTGCATGCAGATACTGCTGCATAAATTGTTTTCGAAAACGTTCGAAATCGGCTTATTACTATGTGGGCGCATGTGAGCTGACTCGAACTGTGCCAAAATTAACCCTGTAGGACGAAAACTTGCCGACTTTTTGCCAATTTTAGATCCTAGCCAAATGTGCCTGCAGATTGCCAACTTTTAATCCGACAACGTTATTTTTCAGACGGCTCGAGTCAGTACACATGCGCCAACATTAAACTAAGTCTAAATTGCACTTTTTCGAAAAAAGTTTTTACAGCAGAATCTGCATGCAGATACTGCTGCATAAATTTCTTTCGAAAACGTTCAAACTCGGCTAATTACTATGTACGCGCATGTGAGCTGACTCGAACTGTGCCAAAATCAACCCTGTAGGACGAGAACTTGCCGACTTTTTGCCAATTTTAGATCCTAGCCAAATGTGCCAGCAGATTGCCAACTACTAATCCGACAACGTTATTTTTTAGACGGCTCGAGTCAGTACACATGCGCCAACCTTAAACTAAGTCTGAATTGCACTTTTTTGAAAGAAGATTTTTCAGCAGAATCTGCATGCAGATACTGCTGCATAAATTTTTTTCAAAAACGTTCAAAATCGGCTTTTTACTATGTGGGCGCATGTGAGCTGACTCGAACTGTGCCAAAATTAACCCTGTAGGACAAAGATTTGCCGACTTTTTGCCAATTCTAGATCCTAGCCAAATGTGCCTGCAGATTGCCAACTATTATTCTGCCAACGTTAGTTTTCAGACGGCTAGAGTCAGTACACATGCGCCAACCTTAAACTAAGTCTGAATTGCACTTTTTTGAAAGAAGATTTTACAGCAGAATCTGCATGCAGATACTGCTGCATAAATTTTTTTCAAAAACGTTCAAAATCAGCTTTTTACTATGTAGGCGCATGTGAGCTGACTCGAACTGTGCCAAAATTAACCCTGTAGGACAAAGATTTGCCGACTTTTTGCTAATTCTAGATCCTAGCCAAATGTGCCTGCAGATTGCCAACTATTATTCTGCCAACGTTAGTTTTCAGACAGCTAGAGTCAGTACACATGCGCCAACCTTAAACCAAGTCTAAATTGCACTTTTTCGAAAAAAGTTTTTTTAGCAGAATCTGCATGCAGATACTGCTGCATAAATTTTTTTCGAAAACGTTCAAAATCGGCTTTTTACCATGTGAACGCATGTATGCTGACTCAGACTGTGCCAAAATTAACCCTGTAGGACGAAAACTTGCCGACTTTTTGCCAATTTTAGATCCTAGCCAAATGTGCCTGCAGATTGCCAACTACTAATCCGACAACGTTATTTTTCAGACGGCTCGAGTCAGTACACATGCGCGAACCTTAAACTAAGTCTAAATTGCACTTTTTCGAAAAAAGATTTTTCAGCAGAATCTGCATGCAGATACTGCTGCATAAATTGTTTTCGAAAACGTTCAAAATCGGCTTATTACTATGTGGGCGCATGTGAGCTGACTCGAACCGTGCCAAAATTAACCCTGTAGGACGAAAACTTGCCGACTTTTTGCCAATTTTAGATCCTAGCCAAATGTGCCAGCAGATTGCCAACTACTAATCCGACAACGTTATTTTTTAGACGGCTCGAGTCAGTACACATGCGCCAACCTTAAACTAAGTCTAAATTGCACTTTTTCAAAATAAGATTTTTCAGCAGAATCTGCATGCAGATACTGCTGCATAAATTGTTTTCGAAAACGTTCGAAATCGGCTTATTACTATGTGGGCGCATGTGAGCTGACTCGAACTGTGCCAAAATTAACCCTGTAGGACGAAAACTTGCCGACTTTTTGCCAATTTTAGATCCTAGCCAAATGTGCCTGCAGATTGCCAACTTTTAATCCGACAACGTTATTTTTCAGACGGCTCGAGTCAGTACACATGCGCCAACCTTAAACTAAGTCTAAATTGCACTTTTTCGAAAAAAGTTTTTTCAGCAGAATCTGCATGCAGATACTGCTGCATAAATTTCTTTCGAAAACGTTCAAACTCGGCTAATTACTATGTACGCGCATGTGAGCTGACTCGAACTGTGCCAAAATCAACCCTGTAGGACGAGAACTTGCCGACTTTTTGCCAATTTTAGATCCTAGCCAAATGTGCCAGCAGATTGCCAACTACTAATCCGACAACGTTATTTTTTAGACGGCTCGAGTCAGTACACATGCGCCAACCTTAAACTAAGTCTGAATTGCACTTTTTTGAAAGAAGATTTTTCAGCAGAATCTGCATGCAGATACTGCTGCATAAATTTTTTTCAAAAACGTTCAAAATCGGCTTTTTACTATGTGGGCGCATGTGAGCTGACTCGAACTGTGCCAAAATTAACCCTGTAGGACAAAGATTTGCCGACTTTTTGCCAATTCTAGATCCTAGCCAAATGTGCCTGCAGATTGCCAACTATTATTCTGCCAACGTTAGTTTTCAGACGGCTAGAGTCAGTACACATGCGCCGACCTTAAACTAAGTCTGAATTGCACTTTTTTGAAAGAAGATTTTACAGCAGAATCTGCATGCAGATACTGCTGCATAAATTTTTTTCAAAAACGTTCAAAATCGGCTTTTTACTATGTAGGCGCATGTGAGCTGACTCGAACTGTGCCAAAATTAACCCTGTAGGACAAAGATTTGCCGACTTTTTGCTAATTCTAGATCCTAGCCAAATGTGCCTGCAGATTGCCAACTATTATTCTGCCAACGTTAGTTTTCAGACAGCTAGAGTCAGTACACATGCGCCAACCTTAAACCAAGTCTAAATTGCACTTTTTCGAAAAAAGTTTTTTTAGCAGAATCTGCATGCAGATACTGCTGCATAAATTTTTTTCGAAAACGTTCAAAATCGGCTTTTTACCATGTGGGCGCATGTATGCTGACTCAGACTGTGCCAAAATTAACCCTGTAGGACGAAAACTTGCCGACTTTTTGCCAATTTTAGATCCTAGCCAAATGTGCCTGCAGATTGCCAACTACTAATCCGACAACGTTATTTTTCAGACGGCTCGAGTCAGTACACATGCGCGAACCTTAAACTAAGTCTAAATTGCACTTTTTCGAAAAAAGATTTTTCAGCAGAATCTGCATGCAGATACTGCTGCATAAATTGTTTTCGAAAACGTTCAAAATCGGCTTATTACTATGTGGGCGCATGTGAGCTGACTCGAACCGTGCCAAAATTAACCCTGTAGGACGAAAACTTGCCGACTTTTTGCCAATTTTAGATCCTAGCCAAATGTGCCAGCAGATTGCCAACTACTAATCCGACAACGTTATTTTTTAGACGGCTCGAGTCAGTACACATGCGCCAACCTTAAACTAAGTCTAAATTGCGCTTTTTCAAAAGAAGATTTTTCAGCAGAATCTGCATGCAGATACTGCTGCATAAATTGTTTTCGAAAACGTTCGAAATCGGCTTATTACTATGTGGGCGCATGTGAGCTGACTCGAACTGTGCCAAAATTAACCCTGTAGGACGAAAACTTGCCGACTTTTTGCCAATTTTAGATCCTAGCCAAATGTGCCTGCAGATTGCCAACTTTTAATCCGACAACGTTATTTTTCAGACGGCTCGAGTCAGTACACATGCGCCAACCTTAAACTAAGTCTAAATTGCACTTTTTCGAAAAAAGTTTTTTTAGCAGAATCTGCATGCAGATACTGCTGCATAAATTTCTTTCGAAAACGTTCAAACTTGGCTAATTACTATGTACGCGCATGTGAGCTGACTCGAACTGTGCCAAAATCAACCCTGTAGGACGAGAACTTGCCGACTTTTTGCCAATTTTAGATCCTAGCCAAATGTGCCAGCAGATTGCCAACTACTAATCCGACAACGTTATTTTTTAGACGGCTCGAGTCAGTACACATGCGCCAACCTTAAACTAAGTCTGAATTGCACTTTTTTGAAAGAAGATTTTTCAGCAGAATCTGCATGCAGATACTGCTGCATAAATTTTTTTCGAAAACGTTCAAAATCGGCTTTTTACCATGTGGGCGCATGTATGCTGACTCAGACTGTGCCAAAATTAACCCTGTAGGACGAAAACTTGCCGACTTTTTGCCAATTTTAGATCCTAGCCAAATGTGCCTGCAGATTGCCAACTACTAATCCGACAACGTTATTTTTCAGACGGCTCGAGTCAGTACACATGCGCGAACCTTAAACTAAGTCTAAATTGCACTTTTTCGAAAAAAGATTTTTCAGCAGAATCTGCATGCAGATACTGCTGCATAAATTGTTTTCGAAAACGTTCAAAATCGGCTTATTACTATGTGGGCGCATGTGAGCTGACTCGAACCGTGCCAAAATTAACCCTGTAGGACGAAAACTTGCCGACTTTTTGCCAATTTTAGATCCTAGCCAAATGTGCCAGCAGATTGCCAACTACTAATCCGACAACGTTATTTTTTAGACGGCTCGAGTCAGTACACATGCGCCAACCTTAAACTAAGTCTAAATTGCACTTTTTCAAAAGAAGATTTTTCAGCAGAATCTGCATGCAGATACTGCTGCATAAATTGTTTTCGAAAACGTTCGAAATCGGCTTATTACTATGTGGGCGCATGTGAGCTGACTCGAACTGTGCCAAAATTAACCCTGTAGGACGAAAACTTGCCGACTTTTTGCCAATTTTAGATCCTAGCCAAATGTGCCTGCAGATTGCCAACTTTTAATCTGACAACGTTATTTTTCAGACGGCTCGAGTCAGTACACATGCGCCAACCTTAAACTAAGTCTAAATTGCACTTTTTCGAAAAAAGTTTTTTTAGCAGAATCTGCATGCAGATACTGCTGCATAAATTTCTTTCGAAAACGTTCAAACTCGGCTAATTACTATGTACGCGCATGTGAGCTGACTCGAACTGTGCCAAAATCAACCCTGTAGGACGAGAACTTGCCGACTTTTTGCCAATTTTAGATCCTAGCCAAATGTGCCAGCAGATTGCCAACTACTAATCCGACAACGTTATTTTTTAGACGGCTCGAGTCAGTACACATGCGCCAACCTTAAACTAAGTCTGAATTGCACTTTTTTGAAAGAAGATTTTTCAGCAGAATCTGCATGCAGATACTGCTGCATAAATTTTTTTCGAAAACGTTCAAAATCGGCTTTTTACCATGTGGGCGCATGTATGCTGACTCAGACTGTGCCAAAATTAACCCTGTAGGACGAAAACTTGCCGACTTTTTGCCAATTTTAGATCCTAGCCAAATGTGCCTGCAGATTGCCAACTACTAATCCGACAACGTTATTTTTCAGACGGCTCGAGTCAGTACACATGCGCGAACCTTAAACTAAGTCTAAATTGCACTTTTTCGAAAAAAGATTTTTCAGCAGAATCTGCATGCAGATACTGCTGCATAAATTGTTTTCGAAAACGTTCAAAATCGGCTTATTACTATGTGGGCGCATGTGAGCTGACTCGAACCGTGCCAAAATTAACCCTGTAGGACGAAAACTTGCCGACTTTTTGCCAATTTTAGATCCTAGCCAAATGTGCCAGCAGATTGCCAACTACTAATCCGACAACGTTATTTTTTAGACGGCTCGAGTCAGTACACATGCGCCAACCTTAAACTAAGTCTAAATTGCACTTTTTCAAAAGAAGATTTTTCAGCAGAATCTGCATGCAGATACTGCTGCATAAATTGTTTTCGAAAACGTTCGAAATCGGCTTATTACTATGTGGGCGCATGTGAGCTGACTCGAACTGTGCCAAAATTAACCCTGTAGGACGAAAACTTGCCGACTTTTTGCCAATTTTAGATCCTAGCCAAATGTGCCTGCAGATTGCCAACTTTTAATCCGACAACGTTATTTTTCAGACGGCTCGAGTCAGTACACATGCGCCAACCTTAAACTAAGTCTAAATTGCACTTTTTCGAAAAAAGTTTTTTTAGCAGAATCTGCATGCAGATACTGCTGCATAAATTTCTTTCGAAAACGTTCAAACTCGGCTAATTACTATGTACGCGCATGTGAGCTGACTCGAACTGTGCCAAAATCAACCCTGTAGGACGAGAACTTGCCGACTTTTTGCCAATTTTAGATCCTAGCCAAATGTGCCAGCAGATTGCCAACTACTAATCCGACAACGTTATTTTTTAGACGGCTCGAGTCAGTACACATGCGCCAACCTTAAACTAAGTCTGAATTGCACTTTTTTGAAAGAAGATTTTTCAGCAGAATCTGCATGCAGATACTGCTGCATAAATTTTTTTCAAAAACGTTCAAAATCGGCTTTTTACTATGTAGGCGCATGTGAGCTGACTCGAACTGTGCCAAAATTAACCCTGTAGGACAAAGATTTGCCGACTTTTTGCCAATTCTAGATCCTAGCCAAATGTGCCTGCAGATTGCCAACTATTATTCTGCCAACGTTAGTTTTCAGACGGCTAGAGTCAGTACACATGCGCCAACCTTAAACTAAGTCTGAATTGCACTTTTTTGAAAGAAGATTTTACAGCAGAATCTGCATGCAGATACTGCTGCATAAATTTTTTTCAAAAACGTTCAAAATCGGCTTTTTACTATGTAGGCGCATGTGAGCTGACTCGAACTGTGCCAAATTTAACCCTGTAGGACAAAGATTTGCCGACTTTTTGCCAATTCTAGATCCTAGCCAAATGTGCCTGCAGATTGCCAACTACTAATCCAACAACGTTATTTTTCAGACGGCTCGAGTCAGTACACATGCGCGAACCTTAAACTAAGTCTAAATTGCACTTTTTCGAAAAAAGATTTTTCAGCAGAATCTGCATGCAGATACTGCTGCATAAATTGTTTTCGAAAACGTTCAAAATCGGCTTATTACTATGTGGGCGCATGTGAGCTGACTCGAACCGTGCCAAAATTAACCCTGTAGGACGAACACTTGCCGACTTTTTGCCAATTTTAGATCCTAGCCAAATGTGCCAGCAGATTGCCAACTACTAATCCGACAACGTTATTTTTTAGACGGCTCGAGTCAGTACACATGCGCCAACCTTAAACTAAGTCTAAATTGCACTTTTTCAAAAGAAGATTTTTCAGCAGAATCTGCATGCAGATACTGCTGCATAAATTGTTTTCGAAAACGTTCGAAATCGGCTTATTACTATGTGGGCGCATGTGAGCTGACTCGAACTGTGCCAAAATTAACCCTGTAGGACGAAAACTTGCCGACTTTTTGCCAATTTTAGATCCTAGCCAAATGTGCCTGCAGATTGCCAACTTTTAATCCGACAACGTTATTTTTC